>CM035805.1:32569144-33116644 GCA_020466265.1 Siphamia tubifer
AAAACAATATTAAGCAATCATAAAAATTCAGTTGGGGGTGGGGGTGTTAGAGCTAGGGTTGGGTGGTATTTCTGGTACTTACTCTGAGCATTGGTAGTTTTCAGGTCGGCTCCGTTCATCTAACCCGATGACTTTATGATGACTGGGGAACATCATCCCTATCATGATGTCACCTGGTGATTGAGCGCCACGCAACGAATGAGCGAAGTCACAGCCTCGGACCAACAGTGGGCAAGTGGCCCACATTAGAGCCAGTGTCTGGAAGACCACCAACAGGTTAGCCATGCTGTAGGTTAGCCCTAACTCAAACCCTGTGGGGTAGTCCTAACTGTAACCTTGTGTTTTCCATCGCTTCTGTTTTAAATCACCCGTCATGTGGGTGGAATTTAATCATCTGTGCTGTGGGCGGACCTCAACTAGAACTGTCTAGAAGTGGAATTAAAGTTATGTTGTTTTTATTCGGTGGGTAATTCTAAAAGATAAACATTAAAGTGTCACTTTCTGTTGTCTGTTTATTATTGAAACATGTGTACTTGTATTAAATATTAGATCCCTGAACACATGTTACTCTACATATGTGTAGAGTAATATATACATCCACATCCTGCTGTCTCAGAAAAATAAGGGCCATCACAACAGACCCCGCACATGCTCTCTTCAACCTAATGCCTTTGGGCAAATGTTACAGGTCCATCATGTCCTGCACTAGTAGACTGAGCAACAGCTGCTTCCCCTGGACAATCCGCATAGACTCATACGTAAACTCACACATGGTCGGTCATGACACAATCTGCCCATTGCTGCACACTGCACTTTTTAATTTAAATGTAATATAACTGGTACTTTTAACCTTTTAACTCTACCTCACTGTTTTTAATCTGCCGTAACCACTTATTTCTTGTATTTTTATCTTTATTTCTTGTGTTTTTATCTTGACTTTTTTTTTCTTTTACTGTTGTGCAGAGTGGCCACACTGTTAAGTACAATTTCATTGTAACTTGTGTGCAGTGACATTAAAGTCTGTTCTATTCTAGTCTATTAATTCCCTGACCACGTTACTTCCCTTAACACATGTTAGTTCCCTGAACACATGTCAGTTCACTTAACACATATTAGTTCATTTTTGGTACAAAACATCAGTAAATATTTATTCTCCATTACTTTAGTGGATGCTGCCCTCTGCTGGACAAACAAAAGACAATCAACTGAAACTGTATATGTTAGAGTTCGGGTTTGTATTAGTATGAGGGTTTCAGTTAGAGTTTATAATATTTACCAATTGAAGACACACATTTATATTATTTACTTGTTGAAGACACTCATTTATACTATTTACCTGTTTAAAAAAACATTTATATTTACTTGTTGAAGAGAAACATTTATACCATTTACCTCTTGAAGGCACATATTTACAATATTTACCTGTTGAAGACGTACAGTTATAATATTTATGTGATGTCACTGAACTTTTGCTGTCTCTGTCAGCAGCGGCACACACCAAACATCCTTATCGTGTCTGTATTAATTAATTAATTAATTAACCTTCGCCACTCGTGCACTTTCTTGTCTGAACAAAAACGCAACCAAGGGTGCACACTTGGAAGCTTCACCGTAGTAATGGAATACGAACTGTTATGAAGCCTTTCAACACATTTCCAAACTGTCGATACTGTGTCACTGAATACTGACACCTGCTGGACTTTAAAATCCTTACAGGACAGACTCCACTGACACGGATCTGATGATCTAGTCCAGGGGTCGACAACTTTTAACACCGAAACAGCCGTTTGAACCCAGTTTCCACAGACAAGAAAACACTGAGATACTATACTTTTTGACATCTGAAATGGGGAAAAACCTGCATTTAATTTATTATATATATATATATATATATATATATATATATATATATATATATATATATATATATATATATATATATATATATATACACACATACATACATACATAGGTATTTACGACATTAATTCATTTCCAGAAGTGTTTTTGTATCGTGAAATTTTCGTAAATAGGGTCACGTTTTACATGTAAAACGCCTGATTCATACCGAGACCCCCAATACTACCCCTCAAACCCTTTAAAATCTATAGAGAATTGCAGATTCTGTTTGAAATATGCATTTAAAAAATTGTAGATTTATATTTTAGCCCGTCCAGGCTAACACCAGCTGTTAGTTTAGATACAAAAACCACCACACCTTTACCTGTGAGAGCATGGATTCTGTCAGAGCTGAATATTGTTTGCGCATCCAGGCTAATGTCTGTGTTCGGGACCAGGGCCGGACTGGATCAGGATTTCAGGCTGCAGCACCCAGGGCAATTCCAGCACTACGGAGGCGAAAAATAAAAATAAAATAAAAACTTCCTTTTTTGGGGGGGTGGGTTGTAATTTCCTTATAGCGATTAAAGTAATACTATCCCACTGCTGTTACACAACACCACACTATTAAAGTGTATGACAACAGCACAGTACAGTACTTTTCTCTAATCTCTCCTGCCCTCAACATATTTCCTTTTGTCTCAGATTACCTACATATGTGTTATTAAGAACAGGGTTAGATTATTTGTCAGCAAACTTTTTAGATGCCATCTTAGTATATAGCTAATAAACACCAACAATCATCTTAAACTGAAAAGGTGGTTCCACCTGTGATCTGAATCCTGCTAAGAAAGGATAATAAATGATGGAATCAGGAGGCTGGGAGGGCATCTTTTTTCAGGCAATGTGAAGGACTGTTGGACGGTCATATGCTGGCGCCCCATAGAGGATTGCTACAACCGGGTCTGCACTCGCCACCAGCCAAAGTGGCTAGTAAGTGGGGTTTTTACCCGCCAAAATGGATTTTCACCCGCATTTGGCGGATTGGCGGGTGTTAATTTAGAGCCCTGTTTACCTGTGATATTACCCTTTTTTTGAGTGGTATGAAAAGAAAGCCGCAATAATTTTCCTGTTGAAGAAAAACATTTATATTTACCTGTTGAAGACCAACATTGGTAATATTTACTTGAAGATAAAAATGTATATTTACCTGTAGAAGATGTACATTTCTATTTACCTGGTAAAGACCAACACTGATAAAATTTACTTACTGAAGACAAACATTTATAATATTTACCCTTTAAAGACCCACATTTATAACATTTACCTGTTGAAGGGGTACATTTGTCATACTTACAGAACAGTTCATCAGGTCATGGGTTATTTAAGCATATTTGTCATATTTAACACCTTTACATTTTCCAGATAATTTGTCACGTTCTGCATGAAACAAATATGTTTGGTCAGAATCAGGAAAAAAATAAGAATACAGAGTCGATAAAATAGAATTTTATTTAAAAAAAATATTCTATCATATACATTTGAAGTGATCATTAAACTGTGTTTATCTTTAAATACAACAATAATAAATAGCAGTTACACAGTTAGTGTGTAGCCCTACAGTAGCTCTGATATAATGCATACAGTAGATTATTATAGGATAGACTTTACACTGAGGCTGCACAAACTCAACATGTGTTCAACATTCCATGGAATGGCTGTTTTTATTATTATTATTATTATTATTATTATTATTATGTACTGTCCAAAAAAATAACTTCAACCAACACCTGGAACCATTTTTTCAATTCATAAAAACATGTGTTTCAATGGTGGAATAATCCCAGTGGGATAGGGTTAAAACTACAGTTAAAATTGGGGTTAGGGTTGGAACTGTCCAATACATTTACACATTCACACCCTTTTTGCTGCTTTGAAGTGAATATATGACTGAAATAAACTAAACTAAAAAAAAAAATTGTATTGAAATTTGGTCCCAGCCATTTATTTTTGCCTTTAAAAATGTTTAAATAAAATAAAAAATAAGGTTTTTTAAAACTTGCTTTTTGGCACCTTTTCCATGCACAAAACTAAAAGGAAAATGGTTGAATTTTTCTGAATATTTAAACGACATCATCCATTTAGAATGCATCATCCCTGATACTTAAAGAGTTAATAATCAGCTCCTCATCAGACTGATAATGATGCAATGGCCTCCAGGTGTAATGGCAGAGGGAAACATTTAAAACATGCAGGACACCGGCCCTCGAGGGCCGCACTTTGACACCCCTGCCCTATAGGCACCACATTGGGGTTAGGGTTTGTGTTCCAGTCAGTGTTCATTTTTTCCTCCTTTAGATTTTTATTTATTTTAAAGTTAAAACTCAAACATTAAAACTCAACGTTGTCCACTATAAAGTATATTCTAACCCTTACCCACTATAAAGTACATACTGACCCCTACCCTAATATAGGGGTCTGCAACCCTGGTCTTAGAGAGCCACTATCCTGCATGTTTTAGATATTTCTGTCTTCCATTACAGCTGACATTTCGTTATCATTCTTCTGCAGAGCTTGATGATAGGCTGATCATTTGAATCAGGTGTGTTGGAAATGGGATAGCTGCTCTCTCGGACCAGGGTTGCAGACCCCTGCACTAAAAAATAATTCTGTTTCCAACTCTAACCCACTATCAAGTACATTCTAACCCTGACCCACTATAAAATACATTCTACCCCTCACCCTAAAGTACACTCTAACCGTCACAATAATGAAAATATAATCATCATTACATTTTTAGAAAAACCTAACTTAGTGAAGAGTGGACCCTTAAATGGTCAGATGATCCTACCCTTAAATGTTCTGATGTTCTAAAAATGTCCAACCTTTTTAACCCCCACTCTAATCATCTGGAACTCACCGGTTGGGGTTACCTTACTTGTGGGATGGGCACCAGAATTAAACTTTTGTCATGCTTTTAATTGAAATACATGTTGAACTTTGAACCTAACTGGGTAAACCCTAACCCATGTTAACCATAATCTAATTATATAATGACTCATTTGCACAGCCTCATAGTAAAGTGTTGCCACATTCCATCGCAACACTACGAGCGCGCGCACACACACACGCTTAACACAGTTTGGTTAAGGTTAACACTAGGGTTCGGGGCTTAGCCCCAACCCAAAATTTGGGGTGGAGCCGAGCTACACCGTCCTGTTCCGGTCGCGCGCACCCACCGGCAGACCCTCCGGTTTCAGGGACGGCGGAATGGGCAGCTCTAGCAGACTGTCCAGGAAGGAGGCGGGGCTTAGCTGCTTCAGGACTGTCTGCATTGCAGTGAGAACCAGTGAGGCGGGACTCCGGCCCAGCAGGTACTTGAAGGTCCCTTCACCCAGTACTCGGGTCCAGAGGTCCGGGTCCGAGTCCAGAGCCGCCTTCATGTGGAAGTGGACCTTGGGCAAGAACAAGAGCATGTGGTCCAGACACCGCCTCCGGGCTCCCCCAGTCATTCCATCACAGTCCCGGAGTTTCTCCAGAATCACGTCTAGGGGAGTCAGGCCGTCCCGGTCACGTGCCTGCGGACACGCGCCGTTGCCCAGCAGCATGATGACGGCCTCGGGACGCACGAGCTCGCATGCCAGATGTAACGGGGTTCTCCCGTCGTCCAGGTGGAAACAGCCGCCCCCGTCTGTGTCGGAGGGTCCACCGGGAGTCCGGTGAAGCTCCTGCAGGATGAGACCCAGGATGTGGCGGCGGTCATAGCGCACAGCCATGGCCAGGTGTGGAGCGGAGGCGGGGCAACAGCAGAAGCGCTCCCCGGGCTTGGACAGTGCCTGGCCGGTGTATCGGCGGAGCAGGTAGCGGGCGTACGCCTGGTGATCGTGAACGATAGCGTAAAGCAGAGCCTCCGAGGGCGTGTAGGTCCTCTGGCCACCCTCCTCCTCTGGGGAAAAAGTCTCCATCGTCCGCATGTCTTCCAGCATCCAGACTGGCTGGAGGTCCCGCACGGCCCGGTAGAAAAGCAGAGAGAAGCAGCGGCGGTGTTTGTGGAGGCTCCGGTCCGAGGAGCCGACGGTGACCGAAGCCATGGCACCCACCCAAGAAACTGGTCTAACCGAGCAGAGTTCAACCCAAGAAACTGGTCCAACCGAACCGAGTCGGACAGAAAGAAACCAGTCCTGTCCCAGTCCTGCCCTCAGACACGTCCAGACAAAGTGTCCTTCATAGCTCTGGTCTCAGACTAAGGACTTCCTTCGACACTCGGGCACAAACGCTCCATTAAAGTCCGTAAATTAACCCGCACTGGCTGAGTTCACACCGGGCATCAGAAAAAGGCACAGACTCACATTCTGTGAGCCAAAAACCGGTTTTGACAGCTGCAGTACTGTCCTCCGCAGTACGGAGCACGTAGCGCGCATGCGCTATCTGAAACTACATCCGGGAAATCTCGTAAACTTTATTGACAATAAAGAGAAGGTTTGTAACCCAAAGGATATAAAATAATCTAGTCATGAGTTAGGGTTAGTCACGTGACCCTAACATTTCACTGATAAGTATATAGAGTAAAAGAAAAAGGGACAAGATTGGAAGAGTAGAAAAATTCCGAGGTACCACAAACACAACATTTGGAAGAAGTGGTTTCTGTTTATAATTGATCAATAAACGGAGGTTTCGTGACGTCATTGTGTCATGGGATAGGCTTCGGGTTAGGCATGTATTTCTACATTTCCTAATGTCTGAGTTCATTTGGCCTTCACTTTGATCTAAAGAGGATGAGTTTTTGTCAGACATTTAGGAAATTTTTCCTTGATCTCAAGTCTCCATTTTTGTCTGTGGGTTTGGGTTAGTTATTAGCCCAGGTCAGGGTTAGGGTTATTTGCTCAGGCCAGAGTTAGGGTTATTTACCCAAGTCATCATTCTTCTTGGTGGTTCTTCTGGATTCCACTGAACCGGTTGAACTCTTTGGTGAACGTTCAGGTTATATCTCCTTCCACACTTAATTGTGTCAGGACTTCAGCAAACAACTTGCACCTGAACATAAGACCAAGGAGACAATGATGGACTGGAGGAGGAGGAGTGTAGACCCTGGCCCAGTATGTTTGTGTGGAGGGTCTCCTCCTTCTGGTACCTTGGAGTGCAAGTAGTAGATGACCTCAGATAACACACCAACACACCAGCAGTGGTCAGCAAAGCACAGCAGACACTGTAAGGCTATGTTCAGATTGCAGGCAAATGTGGTCCAAATTTGCTTCCATTTGAGCTGTATCAAACCTGTTAAAGACAGTCTGAACGGCACAAATCAGATTAAAAAAAATAATCTGACCCAGGCCACTTTCATATGTGGTACTAAATTTGATATTTTGCAGCGCGACTTCAGTCTGAACTGTCATGTCGCATTTATTTGACTTTTTCAGTTACTCCCATGATTGATAAAAAAACGTGAAAACCCAGACTTCATGACTAGTGTAATGTTCGCACAGACACGGAAACATGTGATTCTCCACAGGTTGACCTTTAGCACTAGTGTTTACAATCATCAGTCTGTAGATGTTAAAACTTGAACCACAATAATATAGCTGTTAAATGACTTTTTCCACTGGATAGTAACTTGTGCCCAAAACCAGACAGTGACTGTTGGTCCAGGGGGCGGGGCCAGTCAGTACAGGACAGGTGAATCCTGATAGTTGGCACAGACATCTGATCTTCTCTAAATTCCTTCACACTCAGTCACATTGAGCTTCTCTCTATATGAACCTTTTTCTTTCGCCTCCACCTTATACATTTGAAAAATCTTGATTCATACAGCTCTTTCATGTACGATGATGCTACACTGTCGCCCATAGCAACGTATTCTGTTCACACTCAAGCCTGATAAGTCACATTTAATGTGTAATATGAACAGGCACACAAAAAAATCAAATGTCACCGAAAAATCCAAATTGTGCATTAAGACCTGCTGTGTGCACATAAAACTGCTGGAAAATGCCATCTGAAGATAAATGTGCTGCAGGATTTTTACCACTCCACAGTGGAAACCATGGTGGTGTACTGCATTACAGTGTGGTATGCTGGCTGCACAGCTAAGGACAGGAAAGGCCTGTAGGGGGTTATAAAGTCACCACAAAACTCCAGCTGCCCCCTACCCTCCTTGGAAGACATTGCAAACTCCTTGAGGTTAGAGGGCAAGGAGCATCCTGTCGGACATATCCCTCTCTTGCCAGTACTTTAACCCCCTGCCTTCAGGGTGGAGGTATCAGGTTCTGGAGAGCCGAACAAATCGGTTCAGAGACACATTTTACCCCTGGACAATAAGGCTCCTTAACAAATGACTTCTATATATATATATATATATATATATATATATATATATATAGATAGATAGATATGAAGAGTTCATTTGCAAAAACAGATAACTCCATTTTTTGTTTTTTACTCTACATTCCAGGTAATACTCATTGATTTGATATATTATTTATTCAATTTAGTGGCTCTTACCAAATTAAATAAATAATATATCAAATCAATCAGTATTATCTGTGGAATGTAGAGTAAAAAATGACATTTTGTGAAAAAAAAAGAAAAATGGAGTTATTTGTTTTTGCAAATGAACTCTTCATATATATATATATATATATATATATATATATATATATATATATATATATATATATATATATATATATATATCTATATATATATATATATATATATATATATATATATATATATATATATATATATATATATGTATAGATATATATATATATATATATATATATATATATTAGTGTATATTTTGTATTATTTTAATTCAGAATATTGTTTTTTATCTTGCGTAAATTTAATTGTAACATGAGTAATGACTACAGTGACAATAAAGGATATTAATTCCTTTATTCATTATAAGAACTGGTGCAAAACTGGACTGATAAACCAGCAGAGGGCGTGACCATATGGCTCTAACCCGAACAGGGAGCTTGACCATCTGGGCTTAATCCTAACCTGCTGGGGGCGTGGTCTATATAGGTGCTATACCTGACTGAAGTGTTAGGGTTATATAGGAAGTGTGCATAACCATCTGGGTCTAACCCTAACCTCTGTGTCTTGCCCTATGCCAGGTTCACTGTCACTAATTTGCCATAAAAATGTAATAAAAACTTTTGTGTGTATCTGTGTGTGTGTTCTCATTCACAGTCGAGCCACAGTTTAGGACATGATCCCTTTAATCATCTATGCAGTCACATCAGACTGTATGGACAACCCATATGTATATATATATATATATATATATATATATATATATATATATATATATATAAAAATTATATACAATTGTACATCATGTCTTTTTAAAATTTTGACGCGAATCAAAACACCATATATATATATATATATATATATATATATATATATATATATATATATATATATATATATATATATATACATAACATTTATTATGTATAATTGAAGCATGCATATCATGTGGATTAATTTACCCACATGATTTTCAATAAGGTCACACTAGTAATGAATTATGACCAACAGAATAAAAAATATAAAATTTCATTTCACACTTTTAATCAACACTTTCTCAGTCCATCATGTGGGTTAGATAAGTATGAGGTCCACACACATCTGTGATACACATGAGTTCCTCAGTTCCACACATGGTCCCTTTGCGTCGATCTTTGTACAAATTTTGAGGTAAAAGAATCCAGGTTCATCACAAAGTTTGGGTTTGGCTGAAACTGAACCTGGGGGTTAAACCCTAACCCTAGACCAGCAGGTCTGTGTTCTAGACCAGCAGGTCTGTGTTGGCCTGGCTGTAGACTGTCCATGTAGGTCATCCACCAGTATTAGACCGTGCTCTCCATGACCCAGTCGTTACTGTCCATGGTCCCCTTACTTCCTGTGTCCCCCTCGTCGTCAGACTGCAGCACCGTACCATTAACAGATAGGCTCCTTCTAGTCCAAATGCTGCTGAGCCTGCGTGGTTTATTGGACAGCTGTGCGGCGCTGGCACTTGTTCCACATCCCATGTCAAAGGACTGGCTCCGTTTTGGTCTGGAGTCCAAAGGGAGCATGAGAAGCCGACTGAGTCTGGAGTCCAGAGTCCGGCCCAGCAGCGGCTCCCGGTCTGGGCGGGCTTTGGCTGCACTCTGCATGGTGGAGTTACTGGATACGGGGCCCGGGCCCCCTCGCAGCTCCACAGATGTGAAGGCCCCGAGCAGGTGGTCCAGGTTGGTACGGGTCTTGGGGGCGGCCGAGCGCCAGATACTGGCCAGTGTGGTGTTGGGGCTGTATGAGCCTGTCATCATGGAGCCTGAAGAGGAGGAGGAGGAGGTGAGGCTACTCTGGAGGGAGCCACACTTAAACTCCACCACTTCATCCTGCATCAGAACTTTGGCCTTAGGGTTAGGGTTAGACTCCAGTTTGGGCTGAAGCTGGACCTGAGACTGTGGAAGGAGTAGCCCGTTGTGGACCAAGCGCCCCCCATTGGTCTGACAGTGGGTGTTACTGACACTCAGCTTCCTCATTGGGGCATCAGTGTCTGCAGCTTTGTAGCGCACCATGAGGATGACGATGAAGACCAACAGGGTGGCCACAATGACCCCACCCACCACCAGGATCATGGTCCCTCCTAGCAGTTGGCTGGGCAATGAATGACACTGAGGGTAGTCATCCTGGGTGAAGAAGTTGGTGCAGCCCACCACATTGGTAGCCGTTAGCGTGGTGGCGCTATCATCCCAGGCCGCCAAAACACACAGGTCGTAGCGGGTTCCAGACACCAGGTTGTTCACCAAGAACGCTGTGCTTGTAGCTGGGATCATCCTGAGATACAGAAGAAGAAAAAAGTTAAACTGAATTACTGTTCACAGTTACTTTAACCCTCTATAATCCATCTATATGTTGGGTTAGGGTTATGACACATGTAGCTCAGCAAATACTATTTGAAAGTAAGTAAGTAAGTAAGTAAGTAATCTTTATTTGTATAGCGCCTTTCACAGACATGGGTCACAAAGCGCTTCACAGAAACCCATTCACACACTCAAACACCAGTTGACAGCTGCTGCCAAGAAATCATCACCAGCAGTCTTACCACTGCTAGGATTCACTAGCAGAACCGCTGTTGTGCTTCACCCAGTAGCGGACCATTAGTGGGTTTCACTAGTGGCCCTAACACTGGTGGGCTTCACTAGCAGCCCTACCACCAGTAAGCTTTATTAGTGGAAGTAATGCTGGGCTTCACTAGCAAAAGTACCACCAGGCTAAGACAGATTTCTGTGAAAAACCCTGTGGTAAAATTCCACTTTTTGAAAAACTAGAGTAGATTTTACCTGTAGATTAGCACCTCATCATCAGAGCAGTTGTACTGGAGTTGATACATCTTCACTTTTGGTGCTGACTTACTCACTGACCACTTGACCAGTGCTGACACTGCTGTCACCTCAGACACACTAACTGTCTTCTCTGGGGGGCTCTGTGGAGCCCCTTTGCTGATCCTTGTGGTGCCTGTGATGTCAGAGAGACGGGATTTTGGCTGTGCTGGCTGCCCAGTGCCATTGCTGATATGAGGGAGCTGGATGATGGATACTTCGACTGGGGCCGTAGATTCCCCAGCCACATTTGCTGCAATGCAAGTAAAGGTTCCATAATCTTTGGAGGTGGTGATGGTGATGCTCAGGGTTCCATTTTTGTACACTGAAGTTCGGGAGGAGTTGCCAAGAAGCCGGTCCTCAGGTGAGATCCAGTGAATGGTAGGGGACGGATCCCCAGTCGCTTCACACCTTAAGCTCGCTGTTTGTCCCTCTAAGACCAACATTCTGTGAGTGTGCTGGGTAATGAGGGGTGGTTCACATACAAACTCCTCCTCCTTTATGTTCCAAAAGTAACGTCCCTTCAGGGCAGGAGGTGAAGCACAAGTTTCTAGATCATCGTCCCTCTCAAGCCTCCGTAACCATAGCATCTCACAGTTGCAGTGCAAAGGGTTCCCACCGAGGCTTAGGAACAGCTGTGGAGCATATGGTGTGGTCATAATCATTGAGTCCTGGGCTCGAGCAAAGGTAGGGTCTGGGGGTAGCTTCTGCAGTCGATTTGAAGTCAGATCCAATCTTGCCAGTCTCTCAAGTTCAGAAAAAGTGCCTTCTGGGATATAATCCAACAGATTGTGGTCCAGACTAAGTTGGTGCAGATTAATCATCTGACGGACTGTGTCCCATGGTAAAGACATCAAATTGTTGTAGGATAGATCCAGATCCTCCAAGGCCGGGGCAAGATCTTCAAAAGCTTTGTCATGGATGCGCCCTAGTTGGTTGTTGTTGACAATGAGGTGCTGTAGATTTATCAAGCCTCGCAAGTCATCAGGACCTAACTCCATTAAGCGGTTGTTGTCCAGGTGAAGTGAGCGCAGAGTTTCCAGGTCTCCAAAAGAGAAAGGCTGGATGTAGCTAATTGTATTCCTGGAGAGGGTCAGGTCTACCAGGTCTGTCATATTGGCAAAGTCCTGCTGTGTAATTCGTAGGATGAAGTTTCCTCCCAGCCGTAGCTCCACTGTGCTGCGATCGATGTCCGGAGGCACAAACAGAAGGCCTTTGGATGGACACAGGGTCCCCAGGGACTCGGACAGGTTCTGACACGAGCAGTACTTGGGGCATGCATGGGTGATGGTCACTGTGGCTCCCAGGACCAGCAGGCAGCAGATGATGTGGTCCATGTTCCAGTCATACATAGGAACCTGTGAGAGACAGACACATAACCAGTGGTGAATTTTACATATAGCCAAAAATATAACTGTAACACCATCACTTTATCAGCATTTGGCTCAAGTGAATGCTCAGAGGGATTATTAAAGTTTAATGCTGTTCCTGCGACGCCCTGACAGGGGTTTAAGTGTTCGTCATGCCTGTCTACAGCTGTTTGGGCTGAAGCTAACCACACAGCGGCAGGGATTACATCTGACTTATGATCCATGTTCAGAAGGTTGTGCTTCTGTGTATGGAGTTAAGGGGGGAAGGGTGGGGGGGCAGTGTTACTGTGTGATCACATGACCATCATAAGCCCATCCAATGATTCTCACAGGTTATGAACAGAGTGTCTGCTGCTCCTGCCATTCTTCCACTAAGTCACTACAGAACCATAATCTTTCTGTACGAGGCAGAAACAGACCCGAAGTGAGTGCCCCCCCCCAGACCAACCCTAACCACAGACAGAATATTCATGCTGCTATGAACCAACCACAAAACATACAGAACACTGTTGTGCTGTTCAGTGCTGATCCTATTCATACAGCACATGTATCCATAGCGCTGTCCAGTGCTGAAACTATTCTGTTGTTTTGGGCTGTAGAGTTTGTAGTAAGAATAAAATCAGACAAATGCCAAGAATCTACAGTTAAAGTTAAGGTTAAGGTTAAGGTTAAGGTTCAGGTTCAGGTTCAGGTTAGAATTTTTCTTACCTTCTCGTTGCCGTCTTTCTGCCATGGGTTCACAATTCATATCCTCCACACAGACAGAAACAGACGATCTGCAGAACACAAGAAAAAGTCTCAGAATGCTCAGATGTGACAAGAATAAAAATAAAACAAAACAATACCAAAGCGAGCATGGACCAGACATGCATATACTCCTGTACACGCATAGTAGCTTTAGCATTAGCAGAAGCATTAGCATTATTAGCAGATATGTGTGTTTCAAGAGCTGACTGTCAGTGAACACACACACACACACACACACACACACATCAGTGAACACACACACATACACATCCTCTTATGTAAGCTCTGCCTCCTCCAGCTGATGAGTAAAAAAAACATTGAAGCTCAAACATGTTTTTTTTATGAAGAATTGAACCATGATTTAATCTGATTATTTATTTATTAAAGGATGTTTTTTCAGCTTTTGTTCCCTGAACTACTGATGTAAGGAGGAGGTGGAAGTGGAGGCAGCTGATAGAGCAGTGTGATGGAGATGAAGTCAGCTGATGCATCATGATGTGTGCAGTGTTCGCTAAAAACTCTGTCACAGGTAAATCATATTTAGGATGCATGTGTGACATTATTTTTACTCTGCGTGAGTGTATGTGTGTCCATCCTAACAGGAAGTGCATGTGTGACAGTGGTGTAAGGGGAGCTTATCAGCGAGACAGGAAACACCACCAGCTGTCCTTGAGTTTCACAGACTGTGATCTGAGCACTGTGTGTGTGTGTGTGTGTGTGTGTGTGTGAGGGGGGGGGGGGGGCATGTCAGCCTCACAGTGTTGGCCATGGTCCAGGAGACGGATCATGTACCACACTAATGAAATGAATCGGAGACACAAAAGTTACACACACACACACACATACACTATACTGTTGTATATGTGCAGATTACTGGCTCCCCCTGGATTGTTGTCTGGTCCAGGAAACAGTGATGGCAGCAGAACTAGGCGTTAGGGTTAGGGTTAGTGTTAGGATTACATAACCCTCTGAAAAAATGGGAGGTTCCACCGGTTCTTCCTCTAACTCACCTGTGATCAGCGGAGACGAGGACACCCGACTGTTTACCGACGTCCAGCGCCATTCCTAAAAAATAAACAAAAACAAAACATTAGAATGTCAGCTGTTTGTCACCATAAAAATGGTTCTAAAGGCCTGTCCTTCTACTCTGCGGGATAGAACCATCCTTAAAGGGGTTCTGAATGCCCGTATGTCTTCTACTCTTACACTTTAAGCCTTTATCCCTCCAACCTTTCAACCCTAACCCTTTAACCATCTAACCCTTAATGATTAAGGTAAGGGTTAAAAGGAATTAGAAAAAATGCCTTTTGGAGTTTAAGTAAGGCTTAATCTAAACTCCAAAAGGCCTTTTAATTATCTGTGTTAAAACTGTGCAGGAAGTGAAAGCGAAGCTAACATTTAAATAGGGATTGGGGGTGTCTGTAGAGGTGATGATGCACCCACTAACTCACTGACTATGTTTATGTGCTATTAAATCTAACAGGCCAACATTTAAGGAAAATAAAGCCTTAAATACAGCGTAACTCTAAAAGTTCATTAAGGGAAAATAAAGCCTTATAAATACAGTGTAAAACTGTTTTCCAATGGAACGAACAGGGACATGTTTAATTCAGTGACTGCATTAGTGTGCTGTTCCTCTGTGCCCCCCCCAACCCTAAACATAGCCCCTCCCCCATCCTTAAAGGGACCGTATAGAGTCATTCTAACCAGGAGAAAAAAACTCCAGGAGCCAGATAAAAAAAAAAAAAGATAGACAGAAAAGTATGGACATAACTCGAACCTTAACCCTAACTTTAACCCATGCTAACACAACAGCTTCAACCAGTGCCAACCCCCATCAGACATTGCCTATACAGCTGTGAAAAAGATAAAAGACAACTGCAGAATGACAACTTTGTCTAATTTTACCACTTATAGGGTGAGGGTTAGAATAGAATAGAATAGAATAGAATAGAATAGAATAGAATAGAATAGAATAGAATAGAATAGAATAGAATAGAATAGAATAGAATAGAATACCTACTGTCATATGATGGTACATTGAAATTGAAATGGTGTTTATGTTGGGAATTCAACAGGTAGTGGTCTAGCCTGGACTGGACTGGAATGGCCTGGAATTCCCTAGACCTGAATGGACTAGAATGGACTGGAATGGACTGGGCTGTAAGATATCCTGCAGTGTTTTTGTTCTCCAGCTGTTTGACCTAAATACAGTCTGTTAGTGTTTGAACTGAAACACTGATCTGTTCACTGTCTGTTTAATGAGGGGGGAGGTAGTCTCATGTGTTAAATAGAGTAGATCTGGTTAGAGGGTGGGGGGGGGGGGGTTAGCCTCATGTGTTAGATGGAGTAGATCTGGGGGGGGGTAGTCTCATGTGTTAGAGTACATCTGGGTGGGAGGCAGTGATGCGCAGGTTGATGTATAAATGACCTGCAAACGACTGCTTTTTTAAGTAACCCGCCTGCAACTCGCACTGCAAGAAATTTCTTTGAAAAGGACGGACCTGACCCAATTCTCGACAGCATTTTTAAAGAATAGTCATTGCTTGCGTGCAGCATCTAAACCAGAGGTCGACAATCTGTAACACCCAAAAAGCCATTTGAACCTGGTTTCCATGGAAACAAAAACACTGGGAGCCGCTCATCATCTTTAAAAATCTTAGCAAATGTGTCCCAAACCTTCCTTTTTTTTGTTTCCGGAGCTTCCACTCTCACAACTTTTGACTTTCTCTCTTGCTCCCTCCATACCGTAGGATACTTCCAACGTTGTATGTCATGGAAATTCAGTTAATAAAGCACATTTACGAGGTTATTTCAATGTTTATCTCCAACGACAAATGACCCAACCGACCGTAACCTGAATATCATTAAAATATTTTTCAATGACCCACTCACTTCGGGTCAGCCTGTGCATCACTGGTGGCAGAGTTAGCCTCATGTGTTAGATGGGGATGACATCACGTGTAACCTCATGTGTTAGAGTAGATCTTCGGGGGGGGGGCATTAGCGTCATGATTGAGATAGATCTGGGTGTATATGGTGGTGGGAAATCTGTGTATTATTTATTCTTTTGTTTTTCAACTGCCAATCAAAAACCAAAAAATAAAAAGGAAATGGATTATTTTCTTTTTCATAATCCAACATGAAAAATAAATACATGCCTGGTTTGTCGTATTTCCATTTTAGGCTCAGATCAAATAATAACTTGTCATCCCCAGGTAAATATTTTAAACGATTGACCTACTGCCTGACTGCCGCTGAGGCTGCTTGCTCAGCCCCGAATATTTCAGCCCCAGCTACAATGGAACTATTTTGTATCTTTATCACATTCTAGTTCTATTTGATTGCTACAGTAAGAGCGAATATTTATTGACAATAACGATGAATTAATAAAGATTTGAAGACATTTGAAGCACAGTTTCATTATTATCCGATTGTGTTATCGTTCAACTTCCCACGTCTCCACATTCAACAATGTTAGGCCTATTAAAGTAACATTTGTATGTCTATTGTGCACTTGTATTAATGATATTTGATTAATATTGTTTAATAGACTATTAAGTACTTGAATAACATTCATTTGACAAGCTTTGAAATTCACATGTTTTTATTGACTATGTACATCAGCGCAGGGTGAACACCCATTCCGACGTTCAGCCAACCTCATCTGGTCATCCTACAAATAATACATATAGATTAATTAATCTCGGCCAACATTGTTTGGGAGAGATTATTGTAATTACCATGTCTGTGTGTGTGTGTGTGTGCTATAACTCAATGAATACTTGAGATATCACCATGAAATTACATGCGCATATACATATAGCTACTGTGCATTAGATGCAATGATCCACTTGAGTAAAGGTCAAAGGTCAAGGTCACATATAACTAAAATGTGAAAATTCTATTATCTGTTATAACTCAAGAATGGAGGGTCACAGAACTTTCAGATCGGTATCGAATTATGCGAATGAAGATTTCTACAAGTCTCATACTTGGTTTAGACGTTTTCAATGGTACCGACCAAACCATCCTCCAGCTGGTTCAGGTCATTGGACTGACACATTTCAAAATTTCTTTGGAAAGATAAACCGTCACATATTACTTTGAATACGTTACAACAGCCCAACAGCAAGGGGCAGTTTAGACCTTCCCAACTTTGGTCAGTATTTTCTTTTTTTATTTCTTTATTGAGTTTCTGCAGACAATGTAACAGGATACATTCATTCCACTTAAGCAAATGAATAATCTAAGTAACGAAAAACCTTTACATCAAGTTTTGGTCTCTAAATATGAAAGAAATTAAATTTACCAAATAAAACCCCCAAGACATAAATATGTACATTACTGTATGTACTGTATGTCACTACGTACTGTGTGTAAACACGTCATGTATGTACTGTATGTAGCATCCCATTGGCTATGAGGGAGCTAACCATGATGCTTTTTGTGACACTTTGATCCTTATTCATCACAGTTACTGTAGTTTCATGAGATTTTTCAAGTGTGCTCTTTGAAACTTTATTACAGTACGTATTCATTATTCATCAAGAGCCCAAAGAAAGTGGTTCCTGGTGTGAATGAAAAGAAGAAGAATGAAACAGGAGATGATAAAAAAATATGAAAGTGGCACATGGTTGAGTGATATCGCAAAGGAATATGGCCGAAACCAGTCTAACATCGGTACAATATTGAAGCAGAAAGATGCATTAAAAGCAGCGACCCCTTCGAAAGGCATTTCTGTGATATCGAAAAAGAGGTCATCACTGAACAACCAGATGGAGAAACTGTTACTCATTTGGATAAAAGACAAAGAAACTGCAAGAGATACAGTGACTAAGGCAATTGTTTCAGAGAAAGCATCCACCATATTCAGTGATCTGATGATGGTGTGTGAGGGTGAGGGTTCTGAGGAACAGCAAGTATCCCGGACTTTAAAGCATCGCGTGGGTGGTTTGAGAAATTTAAGAAAAAGGCTGGGATTTTTAGCATTTTAAAAGGGTATGAGGGGTAGTATTGGGGGCCTTAGAACGAATCAGGCCTTTTACAAGTAAAATGCAACTGTATTTATGAGAAATTCACAGTACAAAACCACTTCTGGAACAAATTCATTTCATAAGTTTGAGGTACCACTGTATCTGCCTCAAAAGCAAAGAAAAAAATGGGTACAAAAAACCACTACTGCGAACAACCCAACCAAAACCCTTCCCAACAGTTCTTTACAGGTCAGTCACCAAACTTGGTCAGTATTTTTTAGCCAATAAGCTGCAGTATATCTCCAAACCAAGTTGTCTGGATGAGCCATGGTGAAATATAGAGCCAGCGCTGTGTGAGGATCTAGCGTCTGTGACTTACTATTCATCACTTTAACTATTAAACATCATAAATGTTACACAAGTCTGAACATAACCTCCACTCTGACAGCCTGGTGAGAATTTCTTAAAATAAACAAATGTTCACTCACGTCATGTGGGCTGACACCGATCTGGAACAATCCTGACATCTTAGAAATAAAAGAATGATACACTTAAGTCATTGGAAAAACAAACTAGTAATATATTTAGAAAATATCTTGTTAGATGGAAATGTTGTGTTATTTGACAGGCTTGCTTCAAAACATGCGATTAGCAGGATATATATATATATATATATATATATATATATATATATATATATATATATATATATATATATATATATATATATATATCCCCAACCAACTGAAACTACAACTGCCAACCATGGTAGCAGAATTGTTAAACCTCAGCTCCACAAAGTTATCATCAAAACTATATAGAATTACCACTAAAACACATAACTTATTCTACCTACCAACGTCACAATGGGAAACAGATTAAAATACATAAAAAAAGTTTGCTTAAGGAGCGCTACCTGGACTCAAAATAAGTAATAAAAATTAGAGGTGCTCTATTGGATAGGAGAAAACAGCATAAAACAAAGAAAAATTCCAAGGCACTCTCTTAAAAGTGAAGTTATTAAACTGGCTTGGTTAAAAAAAACCTATAAAATCATATAAAAACATATAAAAACCCCAACGCGTTTCGGCATAAATGGCCTTCATCATTCATTCATTAAAATACATGTTTAAAATATGCACAACCTCCTAAGACCCAAAGAAAAAAAAAGGAGTGCTTTTGTTTTTTTATTTATTTGTAATGATAATTTAAGTATTATGGTTGAAAGGATCACATTGCAGTATTTATTTAGGGCTAGGGTTTATTTTGTATTTATTTTTTATCAAATGTCCCTTGTAGTGGAACCAAGACTTGATATTGAATCCATTTTCAAATTGAATGTCTGTGGCTGTGGAACATCTGTGCAAAGACTGTGTATGTGGAACATCTGTTGAATGTCTGTGGATTATTTATGCTATGTCTACATCTGTAGAATATCTGTAGAACATCTGTGGAACGTCTGTGGAACTTCTATGGAATGTCTGTGGAAGGTCTGCATCTGTGGAATGTCTGTGGAACATCTATGGAACATCTATGGAACATCTATGGAACATCTATGGAACATCTATGGAACATCTATGGAACATCTATGGAATGTTTGTGGAATGTCCGCATCTGTGGAAGGTCTGCAGAACATCTATGGAATATCTGTAAAACTTCAGCATCTGTGGAATATCTGGAATAGTTGTGGAACAACTGGAATGTCTGTGGATCATCTGTAGAACATCTTTGGAAAATCTGTGGAACATCTACAGAATGTTTGCATCTGTGGAATGTCTGCAGAATGTCTGTGAAACACCTGTAGACTGTCTGTAATGTCTGGGATATCTGGGGAACGTCTATGGAACATCTGTGTCTGTGGAATGTCTGCAGAACATGTAGAACTTAAAGAGCGGTTCTGCATCTAGAACATGTGGAAGCCAAACAGCTGTTCTGTATCTAGAACATGTGGAACCTAAACAGCTGTTCTTTGTTCTGAGGCAAAAGTGAATCATAAACAGACCAATTTAATCTGTGATTATAAAAGATTAAAGAGTTTGACTGAACTGTGATGGACAACTACAGAGATTAAAGCCCCTCCCCTCTGCCCCTCCCCCTCACTCATCTCTCCTTCATAACAGTAGAAAATCTGCTGCACGTTCAGTAATAGCACATTTATTTAAGTCCACAACACATGCACAATAATAAACACAAATACAATAAAAGTATAAATAAACACAATAAAATTCAACACTAAAAGCAAACTGACATCAATATTAAAAAGATCATTATTTTCATTCAAAGTAAAACAACAATAATGGTCCTGAAAAGTTTTGCCAAAGCTGAAAAAGTTACTTAAAATTATTTAAGATCATGTAAAATTACTTTAAATGGATTAAAACAGATTCAGTTCCTTCAGTTTCATGTCTTTCTGTCAGAAGTGGGACCACAAGATTTAAAAGCCCCTCCCCCTCCTCCAGCCCCTCCCCCGCTCATCTCCCCTTCATGACAGTAGAATATGTGTTGGAGGGTTGATGCCCCTCCCCCTCCTCAGCCCCTCCCCCTCCCTCCTAAGTCCATTAGAACATGCTTTAATCCCTTTGAGCCAAAGGTCAGTCCTAAGTAGAAACTAAGATTAAGGACGAGGACTTCACCTGTCAATACAACTAACACATACCTGTCAATATAACTAACACATACCTGTCAATATAACTAACACATACCTGTCAATATAACTAACACATACCTGTCAATACAACTAACACATACCTGTCAATATAACTAGCATTAACCTGTCAATACAACTAACACCTGTCAATATAACTAACATTAACCTGTCAATACAACTAACACATACCTGTCAATACAACTAACACATACCTGTCAATATAATTAACATTAACCTGTCAATATAACTAACATTAACCTGTCAATACAACTAACACATAGCTGTCAATATAACTAATATTAACCTGTCAATATAATTAATATTAACCTGTCAATATAACTAACATTAACCTGTCAATACAACTAACATTAACCTGTCAATACAACTAACACATACCTGTCAATCATTCTAGCATAGACCTGTCAATCATTCTAGCACACACCTGTCAATCATTTTAGCACACACCTGTCAATCATTTTAGCACACACCTGTCAAAATACTAACACACACCTGCCAATCAAACTACACAGATGCCATTACTGTGGAAGACCATCCAATGAGGGGCAGGTGAACACAGATGTGACCGTCTGACCAGGACCTATGGTCCTGCCTCTGGATAGAAGAAAAAAAAAAGAAATGGAGGCTGGTTCAGAACAAAAAAAATCTACCAGGGTTAGGGTAGGACCAGGGTTAGGATTAGGGTAATCATCAGAGTATAAGATTCAAATATAGAACAAAAGAGGTGATCCCTCGCACTATCCAATCAAAAAGAAATGGGGTAGTCCCACACACTGTCCAAACAACATGAATAGGGGTGGTTGTACACACTAGCCATTCAATATGAAATGGACAGTCCTAACCACTATCCAATCAACATAAAACAGGATATCCCAACACACTGTTCAATCAACAACAAATGGGATGGTCCCACACACTGTCCAATTAACATGAAAAGGGGCAGTAGCACACACTTCACTTCAATCAACAAGTAAAGGGGCGGTCCCACATATTATCCAATCAACATGAAAATGGGTGGTTCCACACAAAATCCGTTCAACGTGAAAAGGGGTGGTTGCACACACTGTCCAATCAAAATGAAAAGGGACAGTCCCACATATTGTCCATACAACATGAAAAGGAGTGATCTCATACACTGTGCAATCAACATGAAAACTTTTCAAGCAAAGATTATAAGACAAACTATGGCTAACAGGGGGAGGGGCTATAATCAATCACAAAGCTGTGTTTTCCTGACAGCGATTATGAAGCCCCATACAGGGGAGGGGCTAAGATTTCTAAAAGTGCATGGACAAATAGAAGAGAGGCTCTGGAATCACAGGGTTAGGCTTCGATACACAAGTATAGACCCATATGAGGGTTAGGGTTAGATACATGACTACAGACCCATATGAGGGTTAGGGTTAGATACATGACTACAGACCCATATGAGGGTTAGGGTTAGATACATGACTACAGACCCATATGAGGGTTAGGGTTAGATACATGACTACAGACCCATATGAGGGTTAGGGTTAGATACATGAGTATAGACCCATATAAGGGTGACCCAGTTTCAAGAAATATCGGAATGCTTTTAGTTCCTGTAACCCTGTTAGTACCCAGACCACTGTTAGTACCCAGACTTTTGTTTTTATTGAGACCGATGTTAGAACCGAAACCCTGTTAGTACCCATACCCCTGTTACTACCAGTACATGTAAGTATGCAGACCCTTATGCCTATTATTACCTGTGCCTCTGTTAGTACCCAGACCCCTGTTAGTACTCAAACCCCTGTTAGTACCTGGTCCTCTGTTGGTACCCAGATCCCTGTTAGTACCCATACCCCCGTTAGTACCTGTACTCCGTTTAGTACTCAGACACCTGTTAGTACCCCTTCCCCATGTAGTACCCAGGCTCCTGTTTGTACCCATAGCCCTGTTAGTACCCGGACCCCTGCAGTTGATATTAGACTGGATTGGTAACCTCATGTGTTCATTCACAGGTGAACTATCTGGGTGTGGATCCTGTATGTGGGCCCGGATCCCGTATGTGGGTCTTGATCCTTGATGTGGGTCTGGATCCTGTATGTGGGTGTGGATCCCGTATGTGGGTCAGACTTAGACCTGAATGAAAACAGTGCATCCACTTTATCTGTAAACTCTATCCGATTCTCACCTGGTGTAGTCGGTCCTCCGGTGCTTCCTCTGCTCCTCTAGTCGGTTTCACTCCCACATTAAATCCACTCGGTCTGTTCCATTCCCGTCCATAAACCCTGGATCCGGTTTCTCTTCTGCGTACCGCTCCTCCGGTAACAGCCCCGGTGCAGACAACACGCACATACACACAGAGCATCCACCGGGTACCCAATGACCATCAACCGGGCATCCACCGAGCATTCAACCGGGCATCCATCGGGTATCTACCGGGTGTCTACCGTGCATCCACCGACCATCAGCTGTGCATCCACCGGGTATTTACTGGGTATCCACCGGGAATCCACCGAGCATCCACTGCGTCGAAATCATCAGCTGTCAGAGTAGTGTCCGCCTCCAACTTTACCGGAGTCCGACAGTAAACATCCAGATGGTCAGGGACCCGGTAAAAGCCGGTAAAATCCTCCCTCTGGTCTGAGCCGCTGTTTGTCTGTTTGGATCTGAAGGAGAAAAGCCGCAGCTTCAACACACGCACAATGACTGCGCATGCGCGGGGGAAGACGCTCAATAAACGGGCATATGATGCCCTTTCCCACCAAAACCATTTTTATTAACCAGAAACTTTTTTAACCACATTTTTTATCAGGAACTTTTTTTTATCAGAGATGGAAGTAACTTAGTAGAAGTACTTCCGTTTACTGTACTTACGTATAGTTTTTAGGTATCTGTACTTTACTTGAGTATTTATTTTTCTGGCAACTTTTTACATTTACTCACTACATTTTTGTATAAATATCTGTCCTTTATACTCCTTACATTTATATAAATATCTGTACTTTATACTCCTTACATTTATATAGATATATGTACTTTATACTCCTTACATTTATATAAATATCTGTACTGTATACTCCTTACATTTATATAAATATCTGTACTTTATACTTCTTACATTTATATAAATATCTGTACTTTATACTCCTTACATTTATATAAATATCTGTACTGTATACTCCTTACATTTATATAAATATCTGTACTTTATACTCCTTACATTTATATAAATATCTGTCCTTTATACTCCTTACATTTATATAAATATCTGTACTTTATACTCCTTACATTTATATAAATATCTGTACTTTATACTCCTTACATTTATATAAATATATGTACTTTATATCCTTTATATACTCAGGATTACTTTTTCAAACTAGACAAATGTGGCAGTAAAATAACAGTTAAAAAAATGAGTTGTATGTCAGAAATTGTGACTTACCATATTACAATTCTGACATTTTTCTCATGATTCCATTTTTTTCCCCTCCTCATAATTCGGACTATCTCATAATTTTGACTTTTTATCTAATAATTGTGAAAGGTTTTCTAAATTTTGACTTTTTATCTCATGATATGAATTTGTCCTAAATGTCCTGTCTATACCCACTAAACAGAGTACTATGATCCAATAAAACACATTATTTCCCCAGTAACTCACTTTTAAAGGCTTTAATTTTGGATTTTTTTTTATTTATTTTTTTTACATTTTTCAGTTTTTTTCCTGCTTCAATGAGTATTA
Organism: Siphamia tubifer; assembly: GCA_020466265.1. Classification (NCBI taxonomy): domain Eukaryota; kingdom Metazoa; phylum Chordata; class Actinopteri; order Kurtiformes; family Apogonidae; genus Siphamia; species Siphamia tubifer. The sequence continues at coordinate 32,593,840 of CM035805.1, forward strand.
TTTCATCCATAGCAAAAATAAAAATGCAGTTTTACTTTTTACTTTATGAGAGTTGAGAAGTTGTCCTTTTAAATTTTACTTCAGTATAGGTGTTGCATCAGTACTTCTACTTTTACCAGAGTATTTTTTTTCACACAAAGTAGTTGTACTTCTACTTAAATACAAAATGTATGTACTTTTGCCTCCTCTGCTTTTTACCAGGATTTTTTTTTCATCAGGAACGTTTTTTGCAGGAATTTCTTTCACCAGGATTTTTTAAAACCAGGAACGTTTTGCAACAGGAACTTTTTTAATCAACTATTTTCAAAAAATATTTCTTGACAGGAACGTTTGTCACAGTCATATTCTGTCATTGTCTCCTTTTCTGTCACTGTCTCTGTGTTGTCTATCATTTCCTGTTTTATTTTTTTGTATTCTTCCTTCAGTATGTTGTCTGGTTTTCATTTCATTTGTTGTCTATCATTTCCTGTTTTATTTTGTTAGTCTTCCTCCAGATCTGTCATCATTTTCTGTGTGTAGTCTGTCACCTACTGGTTTATTTTGGTAGTCTGTCTCCAGTCTGCAGTTTGTTTTCTGTGCATGGATTGTCATTTCCTTTTTTATTTTGGTAGTCTTCCTCCACTGTGTAGTCTGCTTTCTGTACATTGTCTATCATTTCCTGTTTTATTCTGGTATTCTTCTTACAATCTGTAGTCTGGTTTCTATGTGTTGTCTGTCATTTCCTCTTTTATTTTGGTAGTCTTTTTCCAGTCTGCAGTTTGTTTTCTGTGCATGAATTGTCATTTCCTTTTTTTATTTTGGTAGTCTTCCTCCACTGTGTAGTCGGGTGTCTGTATGTTGTCTACCATTTCCTCTTTTATTTTTGTAATCTTCCTACAGTCTGTATTCTGTTGTCTGTGTGTTGTATGTAATTTAGTGGCTTAGTTTGGTTGCCTTTCTTCCTCCAGTCTTGTTTCTATGTGTGTGTCTGTGTGTGTGTGTGTGTGTGTGTGTGTGGGGGGGGGGGGGGGGGGGCAGTGAAAGCAGAGGCTTTCACTGAAGAGGATTACCCCCCCTGCCCTCACATCTTTTCCTCAGATCCAGATCCAGCAGCTTTAGGAGATTTAATGGAGATTAGAACAAAAGCCTTTAACAATAAAAAATTAAATAATAAATCATGAAAAAGACCCTTTACCATCAGGGTAGGGGGCACTCTACCATATGACCCTTAACCCCTGGGGTGGTTCTAACATTCTAGCATATGACCCTTAAACAACAGGGGAGGGGGGGGTCTTAAAGTGTACCCATGTAAAGTGCAATATTAACATGGAAAATGTAAATGTGTAATCATCTAAAGTATAAAAATGTAAAGTGTAAACATATAAAGTCTAAACATGTAAAGTGAGAATATCCATCCATTTTCTGATACCTAAGAGTGAAGGTTAGGTTCAACCTGGACATGTGACCAGTTCATCATAGACTGAACATTTAAGGACAAACAATCTATCACATTTGCACCTATGGGTGATTTAGATGAACCTGGTAACCTATCAGTGCATTTGTTTGGCTGGTGGGAGGAGCCAGAGTACTAATTAACTTTTCAGTGATGTGTTTGAATAGTAGGAGGAGCCAGAGTACCCATTAACCTATTAGTGCATTGGTTTGAATGGTGGGAGGAGCCAGAGTAATGCATTGGGTGGTGGGAGGAGCCAGACTACTCCTTAAACTATCAATGCATGAGTTTGTGTGGTGGGAGGAGCCAGAGTAAGGTGTTTGGATGGTGGGAGGAGCCAGAGCACCCATTAACCTATCAGTGCATGCGTTTGGATGGTGGGAGGAGCCAGAGTATGCTCCAAAGGGATATAGGTGCATTGTGGGTAGTGGGTGTTACCCAGATCATTGGACTTCCTGAGGGTCTGTGTAATTGTTGCACGTAGAGGCGGTCCTGTTCTCCATGGTTCCGCTCACCTGTCCCAGCCTCTGTGGCTCCTGCCACTCCTCCCAGCCTCCTGGCCCCTGTAGCTCCGCCCACTTGTCCAAACCTCCTGTCCCCTATAGCTCTGCCCACTTGTCCAAGCCTCCTGTCCTCTGTAGCGCCGCCCATTTGTCCCAGCCTCTTGGTCCTTGTGGCTCCACCCCCTCATGTCAGTCCTCTTCAGGCTGCTCCTCAGATTGGATCACGTGAGCTTGGTGATGTTTGTGTGTGATCCGTCTGTTCAGGTCTGGCTTTTATTGTGAAGGGGCTTCTGGAGTTTTATTTGTACGCAGGCAGAAGCTGCAGTAGCTGAACAGCTGTTTAGCTGATCAATCCCACAGGTGAGTCTTCCTCCTTTTAGTCTTCCTCCTCTTTAATTCTAATGCTTTAACCAAACCTAAATCTGTTTACTTTAATTCTAACCTTAAAATATCTTTAATTGTAACTTTAAAAGGAACTCTAACTTTAACTTGAATTCTCACATTACCTTTAACTGTCACTCTGTTCTTTCCACATTTAACCCTTTTAAAAAAATCTGTTTTTAAAGCCTTTCCTTCTGTTTCTTTAACCCTTAAACTCTTTTAAACGTTTTCCTTCTGCTCATTACTGTCATGTTTGGTGCGGTTTTGGGACGCGCATGCGCACTTCTTCCGTGCATCCTCATTAACTCTCATTACTGTCATATGTTTGGAGTTGCTTTTTGGATGCGCATGCGCACTTCCACCGCCCGGCGCAAACAGAACAACCTTTCACGGACACGTGCTCAGAATCTGAGCCAAGAATTCAGGATTTAAAGCCCTGATCTGGACCCGACCCGACCCGGGTCCACCACCAGACTGGATCAACGTTGGTCAATAATACCAGAGAACACGCCCCTGTGTGTGTGTGTGTGTGTGTGTGGTGGAGGGGGGGGGCAGTGAAACTTCCAGTTTCACTGACTGAGAGACCAAAGAACTGGTTCTACTGGTCTAAAACAGAACTACAACCAGGAACGAAACTAGGATCAGAACCAGGTCCAGACCATGAACTGTTTCTACTGGTCTGAAACATAATCAGGACCAGGTCCAGTTTGGAGCCCTGTGGTGGGCAGCCTGTAACTGCAGCTCTTCTGTCACAACCAAGAGATTTCCTGCAAGGGCTCAATAAAGTGTATGTCTGTCTGTCCGTACATCAACTACTTTTATTGGTCTGACCCAGGTCCAGTATGGGGGTCAGGGTTCTTTAACCATCTGTGCTGCAGGTTGCTGCTGATTCAGATGATCATTTAGTTGTGATTAACCTGAGGGGGAAATGTATAAACTGTTAAACTACAACATTTATTTTAAAGACAAGAAAATAAGTGTAAAAAAAAATAATAATGTAGATTTAATCTTGAGTTGAAATGTTGTCATGGATACATAGACCTACAATAAAAATAATGATCTATATATAATCTATCCATAATAATCTATCATTTTGAAAGAGGCCTTTGGAACAGTATGAGTTATTACAGATTTCTGTTCAGACGCTGGGCGGGAGGCTTTGGTCACAGTCCTTCTGGGCCCCACGTCACAGTACTCCTGGGCCTGGGCCCCATGTCACAGTCCTCCTCTTGGTCACTGTCCTGCTCCTGGGCCGGAGCCCTACTTCACAGTCCTCCTCTTGGGCATGGGGCTTCAGTAATGGTGCACCTCCTAGGTCAGAGTCCTCCGTCGCAGTCCTCCTCCTGGGCCTCGGTAGTGGTCATCCTAACTCCCTTAGGAATTGTGGAGTTTATGGAGTTTGTGTAGCTACTTCTGGGACACAATGATGTGGGGTTCCGCAAAGATCCGGGGTTAGGGTTCGGTGTTTAGGTTCTTAGGCTGAAGATAAGCCCCTGTCGCTGTTGGACTTATTCTAAATTCTAAATTCTAAATTTACTGGCATTTAAACATAGATTTTCTGAATAATTTTTACTTCAATTTTCACATGAAAAACATGTTTCTTTAAGAATCACGTTTTTGTTTAGAAAAGCTGGTGGAAAAATAAGTGTTTTTTTTTTAAATCCCCCTCTCTCTCTCTGCCCCCCTCCTCTAGGTTTGCCTCCCCGGGCTCCTCCTCCTGTCTCTATTCATCAAGCTGCCCTGTCGCCATGGCAGCGGACGTCCTCCAGCGCCTCAGCCTCACTCTCAGTGTCAAACACCTGGGGCCCCTCCCCCACTTGCTGGAGCGTGTCAGCTGGTCTTTGCCATGGCCCTGCCCCACCGTGGGTGCCTCCCAGGTGCCCCCTCTGTTTCGGGAGCCTTACATCCTGTCGGGGTACCGCCCTGCACGGCAGGACTGGCGCTGCTACGTGCTCAGCATCTTCCACACACACAACGAGTCCCTGAATGTGTGGACGCACCTGCTAGCAGCACCGCTGCTGCTCCTGCGTTGGTGGGCCCGGACTAGTACCCTGGGATACACCCTGGACCTGGCCTCTCTGCCTCTGAGCCTGTTCCTGCTGTCTGCGCTCACCTACCTGCTCCTCAGCGTCACCGCCCACCTCCTGCAGTCACACTCAGAGCAGGCACACTACTTCCTGTTCTTTATGGACTATGTGGGTGTGGCCGTGTACCAATACGGCTGCTCACTCGGACACTACTTCTACACATCAGAGCAGGCATGGAGGGACAGCTGCTTGGGTCTCTTCTTCCTACAGGGAACCTTCTTTTTGGGTTGGCTGTCGTGTGCCGGTTGCTGCTTCGCCAAATCCAGGTACCGACGACCATACCCGCCGCGGCGCAAAGTGTGCCAGCTGATCCCCACCACACTGGCATATGTCCTGGGCATCAGCCCAGTGGTCCATCGCCTCATGACTGTGTCTTGGGACCAGGAGCCCTCACTGGTCTTCCACGCCCTCCAGATTGCATCTTTCCTCTTGTCTGCCCTTTTCTTTGCCTGTCCAATTCCGGAGCGCTTCTTCCCAGGTCGCTTTGATGTGGTGGGCCATGGCCACCAGATCTTCCACCTGTTCTTGTCCCTGTGCACCCTGTTCCAGCTGGAGGCACTGTTCCAGGATTATGCCCGCTGTAAGGAGTCAGTGGTACAGCTGTTTGGGGAGGGGCATTTGTGGTGGGCCTGCATGTCCTTCCCAGGCCTGAGTGTCTGCTGTGTCCTGACGGCACTGATTGCAATGATGCAAATTCAGAAGCAACTGAACCTGCAACCAGACAGAGATGACTGAACCATTTGTGTTTGGGTCAGTAGCTCAAACATTAAAAATAGTTTGAACATGTTCCTACAGTTGTGATTAAGTTTGTGTTGTCATGACTTTGTATTTAAATCTGATTCAAGTATCAATAAAAAATGTGAAAGAGTTTGTGGTCTGGTGAGGTCACAGGTCATATTACGTTTTGTGGTCTTCACGAACACTGACATGCCCACATACTAACAAACATATGTAGTACTGGGGACATGCACACATTCTAACACACAGATGTAGAACTGGGGACACACCCACATACTAACACACAGATGTAGTACTGTGCACACACCCACATCCTAAGACACAGATGTAGAATTGGGTACAGGCTCACATACTCACACACATATGTATAATTGGCGACACGCCCACATCCTAGCATACATATGTAGAACTGGGGACACGCCCATATCCTAAAACAGATGTAGGACTGGGGACACGCCCACATACTAACACACAGATTTAGAACTGGGGACACCCCAGCATCCTAAAACACTAATGTAGAACTGGGAACACTCCCACATACTAACACACAGTTGTAGAATTGGGGACACGCCCACATCCACCACACAGATGTAGCACTGGGGACACGTCCATATCCTAACACACAGATGTAGAACTGGGAATACTACTACATCCTAACACACAGATGTAGAAGTGGGGACACACCCACATCCTAAAACACAGATGGAGACCTGGGGACACGCCCACATCCTAAAACACAGTTGGAGACCTGGGGATACGCCCACACACACGTGAATGTTGCTTACCAAATATGGGATCAATAAAGTACTTCTATTCTTTTCTAGGTTTTCCAGTCCACACCCAAACAGAACAAATGGTTCTTTGTCTCGAAAACCTGTCTGTGATCTGGGGACGTTCAACCAATCAGATGTGAGTATAAACAATAGACCAATCAGAGGTGAGTATAAACAACAGACCAAGAAAGAGCAGCATGAGTTTTAGTGTAGAGCACCTCCCAGACAGCCCCTCCCACCAGCCCCACATAGCCCCACCCACCAGTCTACCCTGTATAAAACCTGTACAACTGCATGTCTGAGTGACTCACAACAGCAGAAAACCTCATAAGTCCAGCCACCAGCAGACAGCCTTGTAAGGCCAGGAGTCAGCAGACAACCTCGTAAGTTTCTGCTTTTGATTTACCTGAAAAAGTACTATTTCTGTCTTTGATTCAATGAGTCACATGCAGGCTTGTCACTTCTTTCTCCCCTCATGTTTGGTATAAGCTGGAGTATTTTATTGAAATTTAAATGTTGTTATAATGTCACTGTTTCCATCAATGACAGCACTTAATTAACCTTAGACTGAACTGACCAATGACCGTGCTTATTTTAATGTGAAACTGATCTGACCAGTGACTCAGACTGCACTGTCTGGCACTTTGAAACATTATGAGTTGATGGCACTTGCGACGCTTGAGGGTTGAAAAATGGCAGGAGGCAATTGTGACAGGAGGTGCTCAGATTGTGACAGGAGGTAGTGAGGCCTTATGCTAAAGTATGGGGTCAGCCCTGATAAAGAATGAGTGAAAATATTGTTAAGATCCAAAAGTCTGAACATTTTACACATTAAAGCTGATGCTCTTGATTGTTTTCTGTGCAGGTTTTGGACTCCTCCTTCTCCCCCTCCTGCTTTTCTTGCTCCTCCTCCTCCTCCTACTCTAATGGCTCCTTTAGGTTCAGCAGATGGGTTGAATTCCGTACTCTGGGCGTGGTCTCCAGAAGTGGGCGTGGTCTCAGTCGTAGTCTTCCTTGTCATTAGTGTTGCCATCCTGGCGCTCTGTGCCCAGTGTCGCAGGTGGGTTCAACAAAAAACCCTACAAAAAAACAAACTAGAACGCGGAGCATGATAACTTCACAAATCATATGAAATCTGCAATTTTGTCCAATCACAAATACATCATTATCATGCATTACCATGTCAAATCATCAATATCAGTTTCTGAGATGTAGACATCATGTTGAAAATGGCAAATCTTTGCTGTGACCTTAATGCAAAAATTTAATATGGCGTCAGAGTAGTGAGTCGATTCGGACAGTTTCATCCTTATGTGTCTCCTTGTACAGTCCAAATTTCAGAACAATCCTTCAAGAATTGGCACAGTCAGTCTGAAAGTGTGCAGTGACAGTCGGTCTGAGCCTGTGCAGTGACAGTCGGTCTGAGCGTGTGCAGTGACAGTCGGTCTTTATGTGTGCAGTGACAGTCGGTCTGAGCCTGTGCAGTGACAGTCGGTCTGAGCCTGTGCAGTGACAGTCTGTATGTGTGCAGTGACAGTCGGTCTGGGTGTGTGCAGTGACAGTCAGTCTGTGTGTGTGCAGTGACAGTCAGTCTGTATGTGTGCAGTGACAGTCTGTATGTATGCAGTGACAGTCGGTCTGAGCGTGTGCAGTGACAGTCAGTCTGTATGTGTGCAGTGACAGTCTGTATGTGTGCAGTGACAGTCGGTCTGGGTGTGTGCAGTGACAGTCGGTCTGGGTGTGTGCAGTGACAGTCAGTCTGTGTGTGTGCAGTGACAGTCAGTCTGTATGTGTGCAGTGACAGTCTGTATGTATGCAGTGACAGTCGGTCTGATCGTGTGCAGTGACAGTCAGTCTGTATGTGTGCAGTGACAGTCTGTATGTGTGCAGTGACAGTCAGTCTGTGTGTGTGCAGTGACAGTCAGTCTGAGCGTGTGCAGTGACAGTCGGTCTGTGTGTGCAGTGACAGTCAGTCTGTGTGTATGCAGTGACAGTCTGTCTGGGGTTGTGCAGTGACAGTCGTCTGGGTGTGTGCAGTGACTGTCTGGGCGTGTACAGTGGCAGTCAGTCTGAGCGTGCTCAGTGTGTCTTCACATTCCTGTGTCGTGTGTCAGTCAGTGGAATGACGCTAAACAGGCAAACAGACAAATACACACATACACGTTTTCTAGTTCAGACACTGATTAGAACATGTGAGACTGATGAAGATCTGTCTGAAAATGTCTTCAGCCAGGTTAAGTTAACCCTGAGTTCACTGTTAAGTCTAAGTTAACTTGGTTAATCCTGTGCTAACTCTAACAGTGTTCGCTCTGAATTAACTAACTCTTAACTGTGTGAACTATGTGTTAACTCCAACTCTTAACTGTGTTAACTATGTATTAACTCCAACAGTGTTAACTCTAACAGTGTTCTTTATTGTGTTCCACAGAAACAGTGGGAATGCATATGATGTCAGTGGAACGATGGTAAGTTCTTCTGATTAACACTGTCCAGTGTTTTCTATAAAGGTATTTGTATGTTTGTTAAATGTCAAAAATGTAATTAAAGGTTGTATATATATATATATATATATATATATATATATATATATATATATATATATATATATATATATATATATATATATATAAGGAACATTAGGGTTCCTAAAACATTAGGAACTGTTGATCTAAGGTCCAGTCTGTCAATCATTTGCTGGTCCCAATTCAGTCCAATCCTGAACAAGATAGGGTTCAACCCAACACAGTTGAGGTGCCTTCGTACTCTGTATAGCCCCTCCCACAGTTTTGTGTGTTCACTGACCCTCTGATCTTTACTTCACAGACGGATGGTACAGCTGTTTCAAATGGAACCACTGAAGAAAAAACAGGCAACACCAGTGAGTCCAGAACCAAGACCTGGACCTCGACACTCCATTCTTTTTATTGCGTGACAATCTCAACCCATTCTTGTATTAGAGCCAATAATGTGATTTTGACCTTTCTGCTAAATGCGACCTTTACCTTTGACCTTTTGCAATATTGATAATTTTGTTATATGTATATATATGCATCAGTGCGTGTAATATTATGATAATATATCCAGTATTGATTAAGTTATAGTGTAACATGTCTATGCTTGACACACATAAACAGAAACACATAGACACACTGACACACACCCAGACAAACAGCCAGACAGATAGAAAGTGATTACAATATCATCCATCATTGGTTGGGTGAGATTAACAACATTCTTTTCCTTTTCAGACACAGCCTTCACCACCTGGAGAGACCACAAAGACATGCCACAGAGCACTCTAAAGAGAGCACCACCCACTGAGGCTACCATCACCCAATGAGACCACCACCACCCACTGAGACCACTGCCACCCACTGTGAATACCACCACCCACTGTGACTACCGGTGCCCACCGAGACCACCACCTACAGAGACCATCACCACTCACTGAGACCACTACCACTTACTGAGACCACCACCAACCACTGAGATGCCTGCCACCCACTGAGATCACCACCACACACTGACCACTTCCTGCCCATACTCTGACCACTTCCTGTCCATAGACTGACCACTTCCTTTAATAAAATAATGTAAATAGAACATTTTTAAAGAGTGTATTTTTGTGCTCATGGTTCACACAGTCCGACATAAAGTTATACTAATGATCTGTGAATGCTAACAGTCTGAATGCTAACAGCCTCTGAATACCAAGAGTCATTGAATGCTAATGCTTGCCGAATGCTAATGCTAGCTGAATCCTTAAAATCTCTGAATGCTAACAATAGTTAAATGCTAACAGTTGCTGAATGCTAACTGCCTCTCAATGCTAATGCTAGTTGAATGCTAATGTCATTGAATGCTAATGATAGTTATATACTAATGCAAAACTATCATTAGCATTCAATGACATTAGGCATTCAGCTAGCAAAACTGTAATTGCACATGTTAATGTGTGATCAGCGAATGCTTTGAACTGAAATGTAATTTAATGTCCACAAATGAATAACATGACTGTTCAACTGTTCATCTGTTCAACCATTCAACTGTTCATCAAATTAAATTAAACTAAATTAAATTGATTGTTTTTTTTCTTTCATTCTAAATCCAAACAGAATTTGTCTGAAACTTAAAAATCCATTCAAATAAAACTGAAAATTACTGAATATAACAAAAACATGAGCGACACTTTATCTGTTTATGTGTTTGTTTATCTGTTTAGCAGTTTATTTCTGTTTATCTTTATGTATTTCTGTTAATGTCTTTGTTTATCTATTTATCTCTTTCTGTGTATCTGTTTGTGTTTATGAATTTATGTTTATAGGTTAATGTGTTTATCCGGTTATTTTATCTGTTTTTGTGTTTAGCCGTTTAGGTTTATCTTTTCTTTTCTTGCTGGTTTTCAGTCTGTTTCCTCAGTTTCTCTAAAAACCTTGATCTTTTTCTGTTGCTTGTGATGACATGGGCTTGGCCTGTTTAACAATAACCAGATGGGTGTGGTCTGTTTCAAAGTGGTCAGGTGGGCGTGGCCTGTTTGACAATGTACAAATAGGGAGCTTAAGTCTCCGCTCATGGGGCCTGAGATCAGAAAATTAATGAATGGTATTCAATGGGAAATAAAATGCTAAAATCGTATGTGGTTTGTCATGTGCCCTGAATCACACACATGTTGAACCTCATAATAAATGATAATTATTGATATTCATTTCAACTGCTTCTTTTAACGAACAGCTGATTCATTTGCAAGTAAAACCTGTTAATAATTTGGATTACACACCTGGCGTGCATGTGACGTCACCGCAGACTCCACACCACAGCTGAGCAGAGTGTGACGTCACATACGCAACTCATTGTAGTCTGTTACTAAGCCCCATAAAACCTAATGTCACATTTGCTTCCCATTAAAAACGGATGGTCTGCCTATGCCACATCAAATATTTCTTATTAACCGTTTTCATATGTGAATTTGAGAGCACTTGTCAAATGGAATCAGAACTTAGCTTGACTCGCTCTTTTCACTCCCATTCAAATTTTTTGTGAGCTCAACACCCATGGACCGGAAGTAGAAGGGCGTGACATAGCCTCCCCATGAGCGTGGCCTTTGTGACAGTGATCAGGTGGTCGTGGCCTCTTGTTGTCAGATGAACCAAAGGTCAGAGGTGTGGTTCTGGGCGGAGGTTCCAATTCTTCTCATTCTTCTCATTCCTGTTGTTCTAGTGTCGTCGCCACGTGAATGTTTAGTTCAGTCCAAAAAACAACACACCCCACACACAGAACAAAAGAAAAGAAGATTTTTAGTAAGTTTACTTTTAGTTAGTCAGTTTTATATGCCCTTTCTGGGTCCGTTTATACATCCTCTGGGTTAGTTAATATACAGTTGGTACTGGACTTTATTTTGGTAAAACTAAACCACTTTAGGTATTGAACTTTATTTTGGGATAATTAACACGTTTGGTGTTGGATTTTATTTTGGTATAATTAACACACTTTTGGTATTGGACTTTATTTTGGGATAATTAACACGTTTGGTGTTGGATTTTATTTTGGTATAATTAACACACTTTTGGTATTGGACTTTATTTTGGTAATACTAAAACACTTTTAGTATTGGACTTTATTTTAGTATAATTAACACACGTTTATTATTGGCCTTTATTTTCCTAAAATGATGTGTTTTATTTGGATCTTTTCATACTTTTATTATGGTAGTGACAAATCCTTTGAACAGAACTGTATTAGTTGAAGTCCCGCCCACCCACTCACACACACACACACACACACATTTTTTGGATCTGGATGCTTTTATTTTGAAATAATGCTTGTAAAGATGACAGAAGATTCCTGTTAGAGATGCAGCTGATTGGGGGGGGGTCAGACTGTAGGGTCAGATAAATGGCAATCAGAAGTGGATGGGCCTCCACAGCCTGTTGCCGTTGCCATTAGTAACCCTCAGATATTGACGCAGAAGCTGGTTGACGCGTTTCTGACTCTTCCATTTACGCCGTACTCCAATAAAGCCGCCGTAGCGCTTCTGCAAGGGGTGGAGCCTGGCAGGTAGGGGGTGGGATCTGACAGGTGCAGCCAACATTTTCTTGTCACCGTAGCGCTTTCGCAGGGGCCTGACAAGGGCGCCAATCAACTTCCTGTAGCCATGGCGACCCCTCTGGAACCCCCCAAAGCGTTTGGACAAAGCAACACCTTCGGCCGTGCCCTCTTCCTCTTCGCTTTCCTCATTCCTGTCGTACCTGGGCTTCCTGTCCTCATCCAGACCCAGACCTGGATCCTCCTCAGAGGATCCCAGCAGTTCCGCCTCCTCTCGATCAGAGAGTAGTTCTGCATCTTCTCTGTCAGATGTTAACTCCGCCTCCTCTCCGTCAGATGTTTGCTCTGCCTCCTCTCCATCAGATGTTAGCTCCGCCTCTTCTCCATCAGATGTTAGCTCCACCTCCTCTCCGTCCCTCTTGAACAGCTGTTTGAATGAAGGTGTGGTCGCATGTCTGCACACATCCCAGGTGAGAGAGGAGGACAAATGACCCTCACACTCTAACAAACAAACCTGAAAAACACACAGGAAGGGGCAGAGATGAAGGTCAGACAGAAGGTCACGTGACCCTCACACTCCAGTAAACAAACAGGAAGGGGCGGAACTAAAGGTCCAACAGGAGGTCACGTGACCCTCACACACCAGTAAACAAACAGGAAGGGGTGGAGCTAAAGGTCCAACAGGAGGTCACATGACCCTCACACTCCAGTAAACACACAGGAAGGGGCAGAGCTAAAGGTCAGGCAGGGGTCACTTGTCCCAATGGACTGAGAGGACAGTGTTTGGGACTACCCTTACCCCTGTCTCAACCCCAGTGGGATGGGAACACCTCAATCAATCAATCAATCAATCAATCAATCAATCAAATTTGATTTATATGTGACGCTCCAGCACAAAAACAGTCACAAGTCTCACAGCAATATTTCTAGCTATCGCCTCAAATACGTTATATGGGTCAAAATGATGGAATTTGAAGTTTCTGCATAAAATACAAGTAACATGTCTCCTGAACACTTCTAACTATGAGTTTTTTGTGAAATTCTTACCGTAAGTGCTTCAAATCATGCCTTTTAGGAAGGACAACAACTGATTAATAGTAATTAAGTTTAAAACAAAGAACATTCAGCTTAAAACATGGCTTTCCTTCGGTTTGCATCATGTTCGGTAATTGGTACCATTAGAAAGATTAGGATACCCTCTAGACAACCCTTAAATTGAAATCTATGTAATTATATATTTGAACCAATGGGAGGCCTCAGAACAAGGCCTTCTCAAGTAAACAAAATCCCTTGTTGCTAGGGCGATGTTGAACAATGGCCTCTGATTGGTTGAATTAGTGTCACACAAGCATTTTTAATAAGCTTTCAGATAAATATAAAATCTTAATTTCTGAAATTTGACCCAAGTGACTGGTTTTGTGCTGGAGGGTCAAATTACAAGCACCTTACAACACCAAAAACCTGCACAAAGTGCTTTCCAAAACGAGATGAAAACAATAAAAACAAGTAACAATTATAAAACCAACATAAAAACAAAATAAAACAAGTTATAAAACCATAACACCATAAAAGAGACGTGGACAGATGGCTACATGTCAAACGCTTGCCTAAATAAATATGTTTTTAACTGAGATTTAAAAACAGCTAGCTCAGTCATTAGCTGTGTTTCCATTACCCTTGGAAATTCGCAAAATGTAAATAGTGCTATAAAAACTGGTAATGGAAACACCTGAATTTGGAAAAAAAAAAACACTCAAATATCGATAAAAGGTGTTTATGCTTTCATGAGGTGGTTTTTCAGACGTTTCGATATTCTAATATGTCGTAAAAGTGCAATGGAAACACCATCCCAGTGGGACAGGGACGCATCTGTCCTCTAAATGTCCCTATCCCAATGGGACACAGACACACCTCTCCTCTATCTGTCCCTATCCCAGTGGGACAGGACCACACCTCTACTCTAACTGTCCCTATCGCAGTGGGACAGGGACGCACCTGTCCTCTAACTGTCCCTATCCCACTGGGACAGGGACACACCTCTCCTCTGACAGTCCCTATCCCAGTAGGACAGGGATGCACCTGTCCTCTAACTGTCCCTATCCCAGTGGGACAGGGACACACCTCTCCTCTAAATGTCCCTATCCCAGTGGGACAGGGACACACCTCTCCTCTAACTGTCCCTATCCCAGTGGAACAGGGACACAACTCTCCTCTAACTGTCCCTATCCCAGTGCAACAGGGACACACCTCTCCTCTAACTGTCCCTATCCCAGTGCAACAGGGACACACCTCTCCTCTAACTGTCCCTATCCCAGTGCAACAGGGACACAACTCTCCTCTAACTGTCCCTATCCCAGTGGAACAGGGACACAACTCTCCTCTAACTGCCCACATGAAAACATCAGATCATTTTTTTAATAACACGTCCATCATTTAATGACAGATGATTGACAGATGATAATTACCATCAGCTGACGATGGCCTTTGAAGGACACACACACACACACACACACACATACACATGCACACACACATGCAGTTTGGAAATTAACTTTTAGCAAATAGGAGGGGCTTTGTCTATGACCTTTAACCTTGTGCTTTTTGGGTGGAAGTATACACAAGGAGGATCTGGACCCCTTATTTCCTAGTGTGTAGGTCTGTCTGTGTGTGTGTGTGTGTGTGTGTGTGTGTGTGTGTGTGTGTGTGTGTGTGTGTGTGTGTGTGCGTGTGTGTGGTGGGGGTTCTGGGCTGAATGGTATGTGAGTCATGGAGGTCCATAAACAGACGTGTCTCCCTCTGATCCAGTAAATCCACCTAAACGCTGCCTCAGCTGCCCCCCACCCCCTCATATTTCAGCAGTAGCAGAATAAAATCCCATTTTCTGCTTAAATGTGTCTCAGATCAGATAAAGGTTAGAGTTATGAGAAGAAGAGACACTTCTACCCACAATGCACTAGAGATAATTAATTATCCAGCACAAATGAAATGGGCACACCAGGGGATTCTGTATGTGTGTGTTGGGGGGAGGGGGGGCACTATTGTTATATATAAATATATAGGAAAAATTAAAGGTTCAGGATTGTTATAATTATATAATTAATGTGTGTATAATTAGATATATTATGAAAATGTATGCGACAGCTGTGCTTACCTGTTTTTATAAGAACAGAGTCATGACAGACACCATCTGTGCACGTACAACGGCATGCATGAATGAAAGTGTGTGCGCGTGTGCGTGTGCGAAACAATCACAGTGTTTCTATTCTATCAGTGACACACTGAACAGCTGATCCCAGCTGTCAGTCAAAAGCCTCTAACTTTCAATTATACCCTTTTCATTATGACTTCCCCAAAGGTCCCACCTGTCCATCTGTGCAGTGTTAGCACTGGCATTAGCTTTAGAAAGAAGCTGCTATCCATCTGTGCAGTATTAGCATTAGCATTAGCATTAGCCCATTTACCACTCTCCCTGCAGTCTTTTCCACACTGTCTGTAGTCTTTCTCTCTCTGCAGCCTTTTGCACTCTGTACTCTTTCTCTCTCTTTCTGCAGTCTTGTTCATTCTGACTGCAGTCTATCTCTGCAGTTTTGTCCTCTCTCTCTATGTACTTAGACTTTTTCATCTGGCCCTAAACGAGGCACCTAAACTAGACCTAAACCAGGCTATGAAGTATGTGGAAAAACTGGTTCTCAGACTCATCAACCACAGCGTTCTGAGCATAACTGATCCCCTCCAGTTTTTCTACCGACCCAAACATTCGGTGGATGATGCAGTGGCCATCACTCTACATCACATCCTGAAACATCTGGACAACAGAAGGATAGATGTTAGGACAGCAGAGGAACAGATTTTAGGACAGCAGAGAGACGGATGTTAGGACAGCAGAGAGACAGATGTTAGGACAGCAGAGAGACAAGCTGGCCACAGGTGTTAGGTGTTGTGTGTGTGTGTGTGTGTGTGTGTGTGTGGGGGGGGGGGGGGGTTATGGGACTCTTGTTAATAACACTCTGGTCTATTGTGAAAATGACCTGATGGTCAGAAGGTACATTTACATGCACTTTGAGAAATTCAAATTATTACTCCAATTACAGTCAGAGTTTTCAAAGCCATGTAAACACCCTAATCAGAGTGGAATCAAATCGAACTGGAGTTTAAGAAGTCAGAGTAAGCAAGTCAGATAATGCGATTGTAATCGATCAAATCTGATACCTTTGTTTCATTATCGTTATTTTTCTATGGCACCAATCAGGAGCATGCTAACGCAAAAGGGCATGTTGTGCCACCTACTGTCTAGATGTGGAACAGTAATTAGAATTGATCTTGCCGATATGTAAACCTGGAGTTCTGGGAAACTCTAGTTAAGTCCTTAATCAGAGTAAGGCAATTAACAAATAAACAGAAATGAACAAATGGGCATTAATTAAATACCTCCTTGGAGGAGGTAAAAACAGATGTACCATTGTATTGAAGGTCTGTTGCAGAAGCTGTTGTTGCAGGATCAGTCCACAAGCCACACACTGGCCCTGGCAGTCCGAACGCCCAGAGACGAACAGGTACGGCAGCAGCACCAACAGGTACCACCCACCCATCTTCATGGTTCAGCAGGTAGACACACCAACAGCAGGGTCCACAACAGACTGGGGTTCAGCTGGTACCAGAACCAACAGGGTCTACAGCAGTCTAGGGTTCAGCAAGCACCAGAACCAATTGCAGGGGCTACGGCAGTCTGGGGTTCAGTAAGTACCAGTACCAACAATAGGGTGCACAGCAGTGTGGAGGTCAGCAGGTACCAGAACCAACAGGGTCCACAGCAGTCTGGGGCTCAGCAGGTACCAGAACCAGCAGCAGGAACCAGAACCAGCCTACGTGGAAGAACACAGGAACAGGAATGAGGGACGAATGAAAAGAGCACATCTGTTCACATTCACAGAGGTGAATGTCAGGACACAGACAATCAGTGTCAGGAAATGGATGGACAGGTGTCAGGACAGTGTCCAGTCAAAACCAATAGATGGAAAATGAGGAAGGAAGTGGGAGGAGGTCAACCAGAGGAAAGAACCTAGGAAACAGCAAGAAGCAATAATGGACAGATGGATGGTCAGTTGGTGTCAGGACCCCCTCTCATCGCTCTCATCATCCCCACCTGGCTCGCACCGTGCGGCTGCATATCATCTTTAATCAGTGGATATTTAAGCAATGTAAATTGCATTCACTGGTACAGGACCATTCGCAATCATCACCTCTCTTTCTCCATAACTCAGACATTTATTCTTCACCACGCACTCTGATCATCCCCAGGTTGTGTTTGTTTACCGTTTTCCTCCATTTGTTTGTGTTTGGATGGATGGTTGGGAGGGTTCTGGGGTGGTTGGCCTTATCACACTTTCTCTCCAGATGAAATAGTTGGAAGGGTCTTTTGGATTTTGGGTTGGCCTTATCACACCTTCCAAATATGAAATGATGAAATAGTTTTGTCACAGTTGTGATGTGGAAGCAGTCCAAAGTTTTCACCATCCTAGCCCCTCCCCCTCCTACCCAACCCTCCATCCCAACCCAGGGGCTCATCAGTGATTCCTTCATGCTCAGATTGACACCGTTCCATCTTAAATATGAATTTGCATGTGATTTCAAGACATTTTCAGTGATGCCCCCATTTGCATAATCTGTCTGAGGCTGCTGCCTGATTGGCTGATACACGATGGACTGTACAAGGGTGGTGATAATGGGGGGGGTATCCTGTCCAAATTCTCATCAGACAGATCAGTCTGTATATTACGATGCTTTTCCACTACATGGTATTGGCTTGGGTCAACTCAGGTACTAGGTACCATTCCTTGAGTGTTTCCATTACAGATACTATAGTACCTCTTTCCATTACAGATACTATAGTAACTGCTTCCATTACAGATGAATTAACTTTAACTGTTTAACTGTAACTAATAATCTAGTTTATTATAAATGGCGGTCACACAGTGATAACACAGTGATGCAGAAACAACACCACCAATCAGGGTTTACGCTGTTTATACGTCACATTATCATATCGCTTGGATCCTCAGTGGAGTCGATACCATAAATCTAGGACTGGGTACCATGGTACTTACTGGGTCATGGAAATGTACCAAAGCAAGCTGAGTTGAGCAGATACTAGTGAAAATGCAGCATTAAGTCTGTAGTTATCCAAAAATGAATACAGTCACAGAACCCCTCCTCCCAATTAGGTCAGTCTGTTCATTTTAATGCTCCAACTAACATCATACATTAATCTATAGACTAATATGAACATATATCTGTCTCATACATACTCATATTTGAACATCTTCCTGACTGACCCCATAGGGACCTTACATACCCCCCCCCCCCCCCCCATAGCTGATTACACACAGAGTCTTGTTGTAAAGCAGCTGTATATGAGTCTTGGTTTAGTTTAGGAAGATAAAAGCACAAAGGAAATGGAGTGTAGTGGGTTCTGTGACGTCCGTGTGTTCTAGGACCAGTGTGTTCGTCTGCACAAATGAATGCTTTTACCCTGTTTGTGCTTCCATTAGATTTAACCAAGACCCTGAAAACCATTACACTTAACTAAGACCCTGGAAATGTTATGCATTCTCAAGAGACAATCCATCAGGAAGCCAGGAGAGCATTTACAAAAGCAGCATCAGTTTGTTCCAAACACACAACAGCAGCAGTAATATTTAGAACATTTACAAAAGCAGCGTCAGTGTCATACATTTGGTTTATTTCCACAGTAGCATTTCAGCAGTAGCATTCGTGTTGGGTAATAGCATTAGTGTTGGGTGTATCGTCAGTGATGTTGGGCCGTTGACCTCAGCTTTGTGCCGTTCCAACAGGTGAATGGACAGGATTAACAAAGCTAATGGTGGGATAAATTAGCATTAGCACTTGGCAGAGGGAGGGGGTGGGACCGAAGTGTCATGGATGAATAAAAGCTGTGTGCTAATCAGTGACAGTTCTCTGACTCACTCCGTCTCATCCATTAGTGCTCTGCATAAAAGTGAGCAGCACAAAGGAGGCTCTGCTAATGCGCTGATAACCCAAGGTCCGGCCCTGTTCTTCAGTTCACAGCCTCCTTTCAGCTCTGCCCCCCCCTTACTGCTGCCTGTCTTCAGCTCT
This sequence comes from Siphamia tubifer, assembly GCA_020466265.1. Classification (NCBI taxonomy): domain Eukaryota; kingdom Metazoa; phylum Chordata; class Actinopteri; order Kurtiformes; family Apogonidae; genus Siphamia; species Siphamia tubifer. Next base: position 32,612,930 of record CM035805.1, read on the forward strand.
GGGCCCCCTCACCACTGCCTGTCTTCAGCTCTGGGCCCCCTCACCACTGCCTGTCTTCAGCTTTGCCCCCCCCCTTACTTCTGCTGCCTGCCTTCAGCTCCTTCACCACTGCCTGTCTTCAGCTCTGGGGGGACAACCCCCCCTTTACTGCTGCTGCCTGTCTTCAGCTCTGGGGGCCGACCCCTCCTCACTGCTGCTGCCTGTCTTCAGCTCTGGGGGCCTACCACCAACCCCTGTGCCTGCTGCCTGTCTTCAGCTCTGAGCTCCTTCACCACTGCCTGTCTTCAGCTCGTGCCCACCCCTTTACCACATGTTCCTCCACACTTTACCACTCTGTCAGAGTTAATGGAGTCTCAGTTCATGTCAACATTGTTGTTTCCATTGGTTCTCATGGTGGGGTTTCTCAGCTCATGTTGTCACAGTTGGTCTTCATCCGTTCTCATGGCAGGGTTCCTTTAGATTGAACCCATGTTTCTCCCTCAGGGAGGAGATACCATCAGATACCATGTGTCCTTCAGGACGAGTTGCCAAGGAAACCACACCAACTACCATTTCATGAATGTCCAGTGAAGCAGCGTAAATAAGCCCTGAGTGCAAAGAGTGGAAACAAGGAGTACTGGGAAACAGAGGATCTGACCCAGGAAATGCAAGGAACGCTGGGAAAAAAGAACAATCTGACTGAGGAAACACAATGAAAGCTGGAAAAAAGAGGATCTGACCCAGGAAATGCTAGGAACACTGGGGAAAAAAAGAGGATCTGATCCAGTAAATGCAAGGAACGCTGGGAGAAAAAGAGGGTCTGAATGAGGAAACAAGGAACTGCAGGGAAAAAGATGATCTGAGTGAAGAAATGCAAGGAATGCTAGGAAAAAAGAAGGATCATGTTCATCACTTTGTGGGCCCACCACCTGGAAGTGGAGGCAGAAGGGTCTGGTGCAGTGCGGATCAATCAGCAGGGTTAGTGATATGATTAAGGGTCAGGAGTTTGGGTTTGGTTAGGGGTACGGTTCTGGGATGGGTTTTCATTAACATTAATGTTAACAATTATATTATCATTAAGATTATCATTATCATTACCGGGAGATAAATAGGAAAGCAGCACACACAAACACAAAAAAATCCAGACACACACTAATGCACCCACACACACACTAATACACACCAAAACACACACACTATTTAATGTAGTGGTTGATAGTGGTTGATTAAACTGGGGGAAAATAATATCAACAGCTTTAGGTTCAATGTGTTTGTGTACGTATTAGTGTTTGTGTGGGTGTGTATTAGTGCATCTGTGTGTATTAGTGTGTGTATGTGTATATATTAGTGTGTGTGTATGTGTGTGTGTGTGTGTGTGTGTGTGTGTGGGGGGGGTATTAATGTTTGTGCAGGAGCACTAGCTCCTATCAAACATCTGCTCTAGCTCCTGTCAAACATCTGCACTAGCTTCTTTCCAACATCTGCGCGAGCTCCTGTCAAACATCTGCGCAAGCTCCTGTCAAACATCTGCGCTAAGCTCCTGTCAAACATCTGCGCTAGCTCCTGTCAAACATCTGCGTTAGCTCCTGTCAAACATCTGCTCTAGCTCCTATCAAACATCTGCTCTAACTCATGTCAAACATCTGGTCTAGCTCCTGTCAAACATCTGCTCTAGCTCCTGTCAAACATCTGCTCTAGCTCCTATCAAACATCTGCTCTAACTCATGTCAAACATCTGCGCAAGCTCCTGTTAAACATCTGCTCTAGCTCATGTCAAACATCTGCGCGAGCTCCTGTCAAACATCTGCTCTAGCTCATGTCAAACATCTGCGCGAGCTCCTGTCAAACATCTGCTCTAGCTCCTGTCAAACATCTGCGTTAGCTCCTATCAAACATCTGCTCTAGCTCCTGTCAAACATCTGCTCTAGCTCCTGTCAAACATGTGCGCGAGCTCCTGTCAAACATCTGCTCTAGCTCCTGTCAAACACCTGCGTTAGCTCCTGTCAAACATCTGCTCTAGCTCCTGTCAAACATCTGCGTTAGCTCCTATCAAACATCTGCTCTAGCTCCTGTCAAACATCTGCTCTAGCTCCTGTCAAACATCTGCATTAGCTCCTGTCAAACATCTGCGCTAGCTCCTGTCAAACATCTGCTCGAGCTCCTGTCAAACATCTGCGCGAGCTCCTGTCAAACATCTGCGTTAGCTCCTGTCAAACATCTGCATTAGCTCCTGTCAAACATCTGCGTTAGCTCCTGTCAAACATCTGCATTAGCTCCTGTCAAACATCTGCTCGAGCTCCTGTCAAACATGTGCGCGAGCTCCTGTCAAACATCTGCGCTAGCTCCTGTCAAACATCTGCTCTAGCTCCTGTCAAACATCTGCACTAGCTCCTGCCAAACATTTCCACTAGTCTGTCTATCTGCCCTCTGTAAAATGAGTGTCTGTCTGTTTGTCCTCTGTAAACTGTCTTGTCTGTCTGTTTGTCCTCTGTAAACTGCCTGCCTGTCTGCGCTCTGTAAGCTGTATGTTAGTCTTTCTGTCCTCTGTAAACTCTCTGTCTTTGTGTCCTCTGTTAACTCTCTGTCTGTCCTCTGTAAACTGTCTGTCTTTCTGTCCTCTCTTAACTCTCTGTCTGTCCTCTGCTCTCTGACCCAGTCTAACAGTCTGCTCAGTGAACCCACACAACCACCTGGGGACTTACCTGGGTATGTGTTGGATGAGGGGGGTTGGGAAAGTCCTGGTCCTCAGGGTCCTTTTCCTCAGAGTCTTTTTCCTCAGAGTGCTTTGTCTCAGAGTCTTTTCACTCAGAGTCTTTTTCCTCAGCGTCTTTCGTCAGTCTTTTTCCTTAGAGTCCTTTTCCTCAGCCTCTTTCGTCAGTCTTTTTCCTCAGAGTCTTTTTTCCTCAGAGACCTTGCTGTGCGGTAGTATCAGACTTTTGGGGATGCACTCGTTTCCTCAGGCTCAGGTTTCACTGACTGAACGCACGCCTCCTCTGAGGACACTTATAACCACAGTCCCCCCTTTATGACGACCCCCCCCCCCCTTCTTATGACGGCACTCCTTTATAACCCCCCCCTCTCTCTTATACCAGCAGCCCCCCTCTTTATGACAGAACCGCCCCCTTCTTATGATGCCCCCCGCACCACCACCACCTCATTATGACAGAACCCCCCCCCCCGGCTCAGCCCTCTAACCCCCTCCTCCCCCTCCTAATAACACCCCACCATCACCACCACCCCTTCCGTATATCACATTCTCATCAGTCTGAGCAGAGACACACACACACACACACACTAATACACAAAAGCTGGATTCCCCTGTTCTGTTACGCACCAACACACGCACACATGCGCAAGCGGTGCACGCACACACATACACACACACACCCATGCACACACACACAAAGCCTGGATTCCCCTGTTCTGTTATGTACTAATACACATACACACAAATCCACACACACACAAACCATGATCCATGCTGCTGTCAGAATGATCTGATTCGTAACAGTTTTGATCTTCAGCAAACAAATGAACAAATGATCAAATGAACAAACAAACAACTGAACAAATGACCAAACAAATTAACAAATGTGACTGATTCCAGAAGATCTGCCTCTGTGGAACAACAGAATGTCCAGTTACAGTCTGATCTAGACCAGGTACATATGGTCCTGATCCACATTGTCCAGGTCCAGGTGGGTCTTTAAGTGTTAAAAAGTGTTTAAAGATGGTTATTTAGGTTCTGGTACAGGTAAAATTACCATTTAAATCCAGTTTAACTATGACTGACCATTAGGGTCCAGTTGAACTATATTGACCATTAGACTCGGGGTTAACGATTAAATGACCATTAGAGTCCAGTTTAACTATTACTGATCATTTGAGTTTGGGTTAACTTTTAAATGACAATTCGAGTCCAGTTGAACTATAATTGACTATTTGAAAGAACAGACTGAGGGTGTCTCAGTCTGTGTAGTTCTGCAGTGTAGGGGATGCCCCTACACTGCAGAAACTGCAGGGGGCGTGGTATCAATATTTAGCGTGAATGTCAACACAAAGCAGGGGGGGTGTGGCCTCAGACTGAACATCCACACAATCATTGTTAATTTTGTTACCCATTTTTCATTTTGTCAAAGTTCACTCTTGGTCTTCGTCACTTTTAGTCTTTCACAAAACAAAATGTGTTAGTCATATTTTAGTCGACTAAAAGTCTCAACATTTTAACCTAAGTGTACTTTTAGTCAGATGTTAATGCGAGGTATTTTAGTCTAGTTTTAGTCCAAACATGTCAGTCTTTTTCTGTTTATTTCAGGAATATTCCAGTTGAGTTATGTTCTACATATTGATTACATGTCTTGATTGAATTGACTTGAATGAATAAATCCTCAGTGCTTCTTCAATTTAATAGAAATAGCAACACATAACATTACAACACTACAGCTACCTTTATAGCTGAGCAAACACATTTAAATGAAAATTGAAGATCACACTAGTTTATATCAAATACTGTACAGATAAATCGTTCTGAATAATACATCACAAAAACTTGTAGACCAATTCAAAAGAAATATCATTTACCAGATGGAGGTCTACTGTAGAAAACTTGTGTGAAAACATATATAATGTGCAGACGCTGTAACCTATTCTAAATAATAAATCCCAATAACTCAAATAGACCTGATTCAAAAGAAAATTGGATGTCTACAGTAGAAAGCCAATACAAAAACATGTGAAATGTAATCAATAAATCAGTCATAACATCTGTCAGGAGTTGAGGTTTATTGGTAGGTCTATGTGTTTCAAAGCAGTACTAGCATGTGTTTACGCCAAGATAAGTGTGCAGTGTTACACATAAGCAACTGTGTCCACAGGATGTGTTTTTTGCGCACAAAGCTAAAAACCTTGTCTCCCGGACACTTTCTGAGAATGTGTGTTGTTGCTAAGTTACACAAACATCACCATTGTATGTGTAAACATTAACACACTGTGGTTGTCCCGCCTCCTCCTTCCTTTTGATTGGTTAGTAAGAGAATTGTAACATTGACGAGTGCAGCGCTGTTCTAAAAGGTTAACTATTTCCAACATTTTTGTCTTGTTTTTATTAGTTGATGAACATGCACATTGGCACGGTTATCGTCAGTGTTTTTAGAACAGGTCTGTTGTCTCATCATCATCATGGGGGTTAAGGGTCGTCAATGAACATATTTCATCTCGTCTGACGAAATTAACACTGCACACAGACCAGAGGGGGCGTGGCCTCTGACTGAACATCCACACAGAGCAGAGGGGGCGTGGCCTCAGACTGCTCCACACAGAGCAGAGGGGGCATGGCCTCAACCTTCCATCTGAGGGGGTGCGGCTTCAGGATGAAACTTCTGATGATTCAGTCCAAAGGTTTTGACCTCAATCAAGGAAATAATGGGTGTAGCCCCTCCCTCTCCTTTTAGCAGCCTCTGCAATTACCCCCCCCCATACACACACACACAATTATCTGTGAATCAGAGGTGATTAAAACTATAATTCTTATTGGACACATTAACAGGTTTGGGGGGGGGGGGTTCCTGGAACACATATAGAATTGTTTATGGGTTTTGTTTTGTTTGTTTTTTTAGTGGGGGAGATTGTTCCTGGAACAGATAATGGATTTTTTATATAAAGCCTGTAATGGTGACGACTATAAAAACTGTATAAAGACTGAAATAGTGACCAGTGACCACTATAAAGACTGTAATAGTGACCAGTGACCACTATAAAGACTGTATAACGACTGTAATAGTGACCAGTGACCACTATAAAGACTGTATAAAGACTGTAATAGTGACCAGTGACCACTATAAAAACTGTAATAGTGACCGGTATAAATATTGTAAGAGCGACAACTATAAAGACTATAATAGTAATAAAAACCCAACAGAACAGTATGTGGGTTTAACAGAACCTTAACCACCCGTGGGTTCTATATCCACACCAAAGTGTGTGTGTGTAACCAGCAGTAATTGAGCTGGTTTTCCTTTGGTCTGTCCTTTGAGTAGAACCAGTTATCTCCACTGTTGACCTCTTCCAGCACAACTCCATCAAATACAAATGAACCAATAGGAGAAGAGCTGACCCTAGAACCCACCTTTAAAGTCCACCCCTCCTTGGCTTAGTGAAGTAGAAATAAATGCAGAAATAAAAAGAAAGGGCTGAATGACATGCACAAAGAAGTAGGCCAAGTAGAAAAATAAAAATGACACAAATGAATAGGTCACCGAAATACATATGTGATACAGAAACAGAGGAAAACATGTAAAGAGGGAATAGTGAAGAAGATGTAACTAGGAAACAATGGAATAATAAAGGCAAGGATAAAATGAAAGAAGAAAAAATATAAATAAATTGTACCTAAATGGTTTTATCAAGTTTTTTTTCAAATATATGTTTTGATTATGGCAGGTTTAGTCCTCCATAGTTTCATGGAGAATAAATGTGGTAGATGTCCTGACTTTGACACTTGATGTCGTGTGAGGTTGAATATGCATCAATGTAAGCTGGAAATAGAGAACATCATTAAAACAATGCAATAAAAAGTTGCCTGAATACAATCCCATTGTTTTTCTGACAAAGTTGACAACTATAGCAATTTAGGGTAGACGTTTGAAGGATGTGATAAATTATGGACTACTATTATTATTATTACTACTATAATTGTATTATTACTATTATTAATAATATACTACTATTATTACTACTACTATTTAATTCAATTATTTATTTACATCAGACAGTGCAACAACTTACATGTCCATATATGTAAAATAAAATGTAAAAAAACAGGTAAAACGATATCATAGAACACAGAATATTATTATCAGTCCACTTAAAAAACAATAAAATTGCTGCACATACAAGCTCTTGTACCAGTATTTCCTCGAATATATATATATATATATATATATATATATATATGTGTGTGTGTGTGTGTGTATTTTGTTTGTTTTCTCAGAAAATGGCTTTTTTCCTTAGTTTTTTTCTCAGTTGCGTCCTGTTAATTTCGAATCAAATTACGTAGTCAGATTGTGACCAATGAGAATGCACGTTTGAATTCCGGCAGCCAATCAGAAAGCACGTCTATGTGGAGCGGTTTGTTCCAAACAGAAAGGCGGAAGTGAGTCCGCTGCCATTATTCCATTCCGTTCTATTCACTTCGTTTCAGTTCGATTCGGTTCCGTTAATTTAATTTCAGTTCGACTCAGCTCGACCGATTCGGGTCAGTTCAGGTCAGCTGTGTTTCTTGACAACTTTAAACATAAAGCCGTCATTTTACAGACGGACTTTAAAAAATATAAAGGAACGAGAGTTTCACGTTTATGGATATTTAAGTCACTTCTGACTGTAAGTATTTAAACTAGTTAGAACCTTTCAATGTCAGCTAGTGTTAGATTCATGTTAGCTAGTGTTACCTTTGTGTTAGCCATGTTATATCTGCTAACTTTGCTGTAAAACCTGCCATTCTTACCTGTAAATCTTTTTCATGTATCACAAACTCCGCTGAAGTTAATGGGACTCTAAACTAAACTAAATTAAACCAAATTAAAGACTTGTGGAACAGCTGAGTTTTTAAAGCCGACAGTTCAAATATAATCCAAAATCATGTTAAGGTTTTTTCCATCTTTTATCTAATACAACATAAACATTTCACTGTCATTAGTAGAAAATTAATTTATACTTCTGACATTTATTTTTAACTATAATAATAACATTTATTCAGACTCATATGTAAATGAACTATTAATTAAAATATATATTCATACTCATATAAGTAAATACACTATTAACTATCGTAATATTTATTCAGACTCATATATGTTAATGCTGTGTTAGTGTGTATCAGTTGTATTTTAGTGTGTTTGTTGCGTATCAGGTGTGTGTAAGTTATGTATCAGTTGTGTGTCACTTGTATATTTGTTGTGTGTCAGTTATGCTCCTGTGCAGCTGGACTGATGGAGTTGTGTGGTTGTTGTCCATCAGTTGTGTATGAGGTGTGTGTAAATTGTGTACCAGTTGTGTTGTGTGTCAGTTATGTATCAGTTGTGTATCTATTGTGTATCAGTTGTGTGTCTGTTGTGCACCTGTGCAGCTGAACAGATGGAGGAGCTGTACACTCTGCAGCGGGAGGTGGGCCGTGGCAGTTATGGGGTGGTCTTTGAGGGTCACATGTGTCAGACGGGGCAGAAGGTGGCCATCAAACGTCTGGCGTGCAGGAACCCAGAGTGCATGGAGCTGTACCTGCAGGAGCTGTGGGCCATGAGGAGCACCGGCCAGCAGCACGCCAACATCATCCAACTACACCGCTGCCTCCAACAGACCGGCCCCCGCACCCTCCAAGCCCTGCGCCCAGGACAACTGCCCCTCCGCCTAGTGGAGAGCGTGCTCAAGGGCACTGTCAGCAGAACCAAGCACAGCCCACTGCAGCACAGGAGGAGGAGAAGCCAGGGGAGGAAAAGACTGCAGGACAGGACCAACAGTGTCCAGGAAGACCCCCTGACCCCCTACAGACCCCCCAGGAAAGGCTCCTATGGCCTCAGACTGCAGGACAGGACCAACGTTGCCCAGGAAGACCCCCTGACCCCCCACAGACCCCCCAGGAAGGGATCCTATGGCCTCAGACTGCAGGAAAAGACTAACAGTGTCCAGGAAGACCCCCTGACCCCCCACAGACCCCCCAGCAAAGGTTCCTCCCACAGTGCAGAAATGGGGGCAGGGCCCATGCGCTGCCTGGCCCTGTGGTTGGTGATGGAGTTCTGTGACGGAGGAAACCTAAACCACTTCCTTCTATCCAGAGCTCCAGACCAACGGTCCAATCACAGTGTGGTTCAACAACTGAGCGCTGCTGTGGCCTTCCTGCACCACCTGGGCATCATGCACCGAGACCTGAAGCCCGACAACGTCCTGGTGTGTGTCACTGACAGAGGGCCTGTCGTCAAGGTAACCAACACACACGAACGGCTTCTGTCGGGAAGGTACCAAACATACATGGGCGGCTTCTGCCGTCAAGGTAACCAACACATGGACAGGTTCTGTCATCAAAGTAACCAACACACACAAATGGCTTCTGTCGTCAAGGTAACCACCCCAGGGCAGTTTCTGTCATCAACACTAGACATTCTAACCCAACAAGGTCCTCGTGTTTGTCACCTACAGACAGCCTGTCATCAAGGTAACCACCCCAGGGCTCTCCCCAGCAATTCTGAACAAGGAGGCACACTGGACCACCCATAGTGCCATGCATCCATGTGGTCTATGTAGTCCAAGTGGTCTATGTCAGGGGTCATCAACCCTGGTCCTCCAGGCCCACTATCCTGTATGTTTTAGATGTTTCCCTCTCCTAACACACCTGACTCCAATGATCAGCCTGTCATCCAGCTCTGCAGAAGACTGATAATGACTGTCAGGTGTACTGGAAGAGGGAAACATCTAAGACATGCAGAATAGTGAGCCCAAAAGGACCAGGATTAGTGAGTCCTGGTATGTGGTCCAAGTGGTCTATGTAGTCCAAGTGGTCCATGTAGTCTCAGTAGTCCAAGTGATCTGTATGGTGTAAGTGGTCCAAGCCTCCATGTGGTCAAAGTGGTCTAAGTCAGTGTCTCTCAAGTACAGTCCTCATGACCCAGTGTCCTGCATATTTTGGATATTTTCCTCTTCCATCACACCTGGTTCAATTAATGATCAGGTTCTGAAGAAACCTGATAATGATGTCATGTCTTCCAGGTGTGATGGAAGAGGGAAGCATCTTAAACATGCAGAACACTGGGTCACAAGGACTGGACTTGGGAAACACTGGTCTGTGTGGTCCAGTAAACAGTGTTTTTTGATGCCTGTCCCTGTGTGTCCTGTAGGTGGCAGACTTTGGTCTGAGTAAAATGAGTGGACCTGTGGTGGAACCCCTGGACCATCAGCACTTCTCCAGCTGTGGGTCTGTGGTGGACCCCCTGACCCCCTTGAATCATCGGCACTTCTCGTCCACCTGTGGGTCGGACTTCTACATGGCTCCAGAGGTGTGGGGGGGTGTGGCCTATACTGCCCAGGCAGACATCTTCTCCCTGGGGGTGATGTTCTGGGCCGTCCTGGAGAGGATCACTTTTGTGGAAGAAGGAACCACACACCAACAGCTGGGTAAGCACTGGTTTAATCCATGTAATAGAGCTGGGTAAGAACGGGTTTGATCCATATATAGGGAACACTGTTTTAAAAGAAGGTGGAAATCATTGGGAACCTCAGACACTCAGCCACTGAGTGTGTGGATTGTGGACTCTGTTGGTCTCATATGGACTGTTGGTTTACTGTGGTCTCATGTGGACTCTGCTGGTCTACTGTGGTCTCATGTGGACTGCGTTGGTCTTCTGTGGTCTCATGTGGACTGTGTTGGTCTACTGTGGTCTCATGTGGACTGCGTTGCTCTACTGTGGTCTACTCTGACTTAATAAAGTGTCTAATATTAAAAGTGTCAGATGTTGTTCATCACACATTGATCACATTTATCAGTTGAATCTAATCATTTATCAGTTGAATTTAATCATTTTTTTCTAAATGTCACAGATGAAGGAGGTTTTATGTAGCACAGGTTTAGATCTGGACCTGAATCAGTCTGGTTCAGTTCTAACCCTTAGTCTGGCTTAGTTCTAACTCTTATGTCCTATTTGCATGGGATAAGTAGTATCGGTGCACCACTGGTAATTCGCAATCACCCCGTACCTCTGTTATTGTGCGGCAGATTCGCACGGGATCAACAAAAGTCTGTAATTTACGCAAATTCCAGATATTATGACCGGATATGTCGTAAATTAACTACTTCCTGTTTCGTCTCAATACATTACTAAAGTAGCGTGAAAACAAAGTACGCATAAGAGTAAAAGGGGACATGCCATTGATTAGGATGCAGTCTGTAAATTTGCTCCACGCCTTCAAAATAAGGGCAGGGCCAGTACAGACGAAAAAATTACAATGAAAGTGAATCGGCAGTTCTTAGCAGTGGCTTCCCTCTGGTAAACGGCTGATTGAATCTATAGATACAACTTCCGACAGTTATAAATATTACTGTGGACATGTGGATTGGCGTGACCATATCTTACTTTTACCACATGCTGCCACACAATTTCAGCCGCTTCCTCCATTATTCACTACAAAAAAAGACAAGAGGTGCGCAATTGAAATTGTACATTTACACGGGACTTTAATTATCATTGGACGTATCGTTAAAGAGCCATTTGAACCCAGTTTTCATGAAGAAGAAAACACTCCGGGCCGCAAATATTTCGACATCTAAAATGAAAAAAGAAAAGAAAACGCATTTATGAAATATTTTAAACAACTTAACTTTCATGCTTGGGGGTTCACCTCAGTCATACTTATTAGTGCGTTCAGGTCCAGGTTCGCTAACAATCCCTCGTGTGTTCTGGTCCAGGTTCGCTAACAGTCCCTCGTGTGTTCTGGTCCAGGTTCGCTAACAGCCCCTCGTGTGTTCTGGTCCAGGTTCGCTAACAGTCCCTCGTGTGTTCGGGTCCAGCTACGTCACCAGGTCTTCAGATATTTTTCTTTTCTTACATTTCTCCATACTTGTCCTTGTTGGGGTTGAAAGTTGCGACAAACGGACGGCTTTTTGGCGGGTAAACGGTAGCGTCCACTAGTATGACGTTTATTTTGAGCGACGAAAAACAATAAAATATATTTATTTTATTAATATTTGAAGACCACATTTTAGGACTAAAATAACAAAAAAAGAAATAAAATAAATACTAAACAATTACATACTATTATTATTTTTAAAGTCATGTATTTTCCTAAGCCAGTCGGAGCCGCAGGATAAGAATGAAAGAGCCGCATGCTGCTCCGGAGCTGTAGTTTGACCACCCCTGATCGAGACAGAAATATTTCATTCCTGTTGCCAGTTTTTCTACATCTGATAGAAAACTTCTTGAGTGTCAAACTGGATTATCCTTTGTCACAAAGAAAAAATCTGCTACCATCATGAGAAAGTTTTCATTTCACAATATGAAATGAAGAAGAATTGAAGAAGCATAAAGCATTCTGGAGAAGTGAGTATTGTTTCAGACACAGAGTCCTTCTAAAATGTCTTTTACAATACTTCAAATTGAAAAAGATGCATTTGAACTGTAACTGAAATAATCCAACTCAAGTAGGTGGAGTTGTCCAGAGTTTGGTTAGATACAGGGAAAAAACTGTCAATTATTGTAACAACTGCATTGTGCAACAGCTGGAAAGAGGTTAAGGGTTCACGTTCTTTCATTTGACATAATAAGGCACTAATAGAATAAAAAATCAAGCAAATTGAAGGTGTCACTGGGGAGGGGGTGTGACGTGGAAGGACCCATTAGTTCTGTTATTCTTTCAATTCAGGTTGAATTATTCTTTTTTGTGATGAAAGAAATCTGTGTAGGAGCAGCTTAGAAGGAACAGTGTTCCCATTCTAATGTTCCCAGTGTTTCCAATTTTCCCATGTCAGTGTTCCCAGTGTTGGCTTTGTTTTTTTTCCCAGACCCACAGATGCTCTTCATCTCCTTTCATTTCATTTTTCCACTGAAGTCATAAGTCAGGCATTTATTTTTCTCTTATTGTTGTCACATCCATTTCATAGATGCTAACGCTTGGTGAGAGCTCTGTAGAATCATTCTGAACAACACACTCATCCTGATTTTCATCCTGATGGAAAGAAAGGAGCTTAGAAACTGCAATGGTTCAGAAATAAGTCTCAGAAGGAAGCAGCTAAAGGTGGAACTGTTGACTCTTCTGTTCAGCACTAACATAGGTAACACAAGTGAGGGTTAGGGTTGTTTTTCCTGTCAAATGTCTACAGGGAGGTCCAGTACATAGTCTAGTCCTGCTGTCAAATGTCCTAATGTGGTCCAGGACATAGTCTGGTCCTGCCGTCAGGTCTCCTAATGTGGTCCAGGACATAGTCTGGTCCTGTCGTCAGGTCTCCTAATGCAGTCCAGGACATCGTCTCGTCCTGTTGTCAGGTCTCCTAATGCAGTAGTCTGGTCTGCTGTTACATGTCCTAATACAGTCCAGGACAATAGACCTGTTCAAAAAAACATTTTGTAACTCCAGTTATTTTTTGCCTTCATTTTAATTGCCCTCTCTTCCTGTAGGTGCATATGTGTCCAGAGGTCGCTGGCTCCTCCCCCTGGGTGAAGCATTGTGGGAAAACCCTGCCCTCCAGCTGTGTATTCCTATGAAAGGCTTTAAAAGGGGTGGGGCGGTGGACAGGCCCCGCCCCCCTGGTCCGGCCACGTGTTCTCTGCTACTGCACATGCTCCAACCCGACCCAGACGCACGACCGCAGGCAGATCAGCTGGAGACCCGGGTCCAAGAGGCCCTGGAACAGGACCAGGACCAAGACCTGGACCAGGAACCTCACTGAGAGACCATTACTTTGGAAACAAAGAGCCGTTAGTGTCCCGCAATTATGGTTTTATTAATAATTACCTCCGCCAAGGAGATTCTGTTTTCACTGGAGTTTGTTTGTCTGTCTGGGTGTCAGCAACATAACTGAAAAAGTTATGGATGGATTTTGATCAAATTTTCAGGATGTGTTGGGAGTGTCACAAGGAACAAGTGATTACATTTTGGTGGTGACTCAGAAGACATCCTGGATTCTGGATCACTTCGAAATTTATTCTCCATTTACCACAATGTAAAATTTCAAAGTGATCCAGAATCCAGGATCTCTTGCAGATCACCACCAAAATTGAATAATTTGTTCCTCGTGAAACTCCCAAAACTCCCATTACTTTTTGCGTAATGTTGCTGAAAGCAGACAGACGGACATATTAACTCCAGTGGAAACATAACTTCCTTGGCTGACCTCTCTTCATTCGGAGGGGGGAGGTCTGCCTTGGCGTAGGTTTGCGCTATGAGTGCTTTTCTAGTCTTATATTTGTGACCTGTGGTGTCCCTGTCATGGCCAATGTGAAAACAGTAGGCCTACATACAAGAGGTAAATGACAACGAAAAAGCCTGAAATCACGCACAATGCAGGACATCTGGTCACCCTAGCAGCTAGAGACCTGGTTCCAGGTGGCCCAGGATGAGGACCAGCATCCCCACTGAGAGACCGTTACTAAGGAAGCCCAGACCCAAACGCCCATCAGTACCCAGAATCCTTCACTGGTGTTAAACACTTTAAAATCTGTTCATAATTAATGTAAATACAGTTTATTCATTTTTTTTCATTGTCATCAGTTATGACCATATTTGGACGTTTAGAGACTCTGTAGTTACCACAGAAACACCATAATTTTCAGCAGTAAAAGTCATGGTTTATATTTACCTGAAAAAAATAAATAAATAAAATGAAACTATGATACATGAGTATATACTGGAGACTACTGTGGTGGATGTGAGTCAGTCCCTCCAGGATTTTGTGGGCCTTTTTTCAGATTGTTGCGTCCTTAAATATCTGACGTTGCATGAGCTTTTCCGAAAAGTTGCGATGAAAGTTGCAGTGATTTTTAGATTTTTGTTGCAGGAGGAAGTGAAAGTTGCAATAAATAGTTGTGATTTTCCATTTTTGTAATGAAAAGTAATATTTCAAATATTTAGTTACTGGAAAATTAATTCAGAGTCATTGTGTCAAAATTACCTTTTACTGAGATGGTAAATAAACTATTACGAGAATTTTCTATATTACAAAAATAATTTAGGGTGAGTAGAAAATCAGGGCACATCATTCTGTGGGTGTAAGATTCCTTTAACTATACTTTTTTTTTTTTTTGCAAGTGTCTGTTTATATGGCGTGTGTGTTTATATATTAAAAATGTCAAAGTTATGGTTCTTGATGCAAATGGTTTATGAACGTAGCAGTAACTGAACCAAAAAGTCATGTTCTATTTAAAATAAACCGCTGGTAAAACTGCCTCCAGGTAATTCATGTGGAATTTTTTTCCCCTTTTCAATTTTGGTTCATTGTTGGCTTGGTCTTGAATATAATTTCAAACTGCATTAAAAAAATCTTGAATTTAACCTGCCCTTGACTCATTCCCAAATCATTGCAGTTTCTAAGCGACTTTTCCATAAGGATGAAAATATGAGTGTGTTGTTCAGAATGAGTCTACACAGCTCTCACCAAATGTTAGCATCTATGAAATGGATGTGACAGCAATAAGAGAAAAATAAATGTGTCATTTATGAGTTCAGTGGAAAAATGAAATGAAAGGAGATGAAGAGCATCTGTGGGTCTGGGATAAACAATGATGGAAACACTACATGGATCTGATGTGGTCTACATGTGGTCCTGGTTGGTCTTTAAGTTTGTACTTGATTTGACTTTTTATCGAAATGTGTCAAACATGTTTGAATTTTTTTATCAAATATTTTTCTGCATAAATTAAATGTAATTAAATTGTCTCGTCATCGGAACCTGCTTTATCCTCACTAGGGTCACAGGGGTCCTAATCCAGCTACAATGGGCGAAGGCGGGGTACACCCTGTATGAGTCACCAGTTCATCTCAGGGCTGAACATATATAGACAAACAATCACTCTCACAATTGGGAAATTTAGATTAACCAATTAACCTATCAGTGCATGTCTTTGGATGATGGGAGGAAACCGGAGTACCTGAAGAGAACATGCAAACTCCACACCACACCGGTGTGGAAATCGAACCAGGGACCCAATTGCTGTGAGGCACAAGTGCTAACCACTGCACCACCGTGCCGCCCTAATTAAATTATATTAAATTACATTGAAATACATGAAACAGTTTTAGTTTTAATTTCAGTTCCTTTTTGTTTTTTTTATTTAGTGTTTGATCGGTTTTAAATGGTTGCATATGGGTTCTACATCTGTTCTCCATGGGTTCTGTCCATCAGCTGTTGGTCTGTGGAACTTCATTGTGAAGAACTTTTTAGTGTCATAAAAATGAATAACGAGTTCTGTCAGAAAAAAGAAAACCTGAAGAGGAAATGAAAGAGAAGAACATCCGATGGTCCTGAGAACCATGTTATTACAGAACATCTGTCTTTGTCAAAGAAGAGAACGTGTAAAGAAAAAAAAACACATAAGAGGAGAACGTGTACTGGACTGATTTGAAAACTAGTTTTCAGAGAATCCCTAATCTCGCCCCTATTTTGTGCCAATCTCAAAATTGTATGACAACCCGTTCTTGAATTAGAGCCAATAATGTGATTTTGTCCTTTCTGCTAAATGCAACCTTGACCTTTGACCTTTTGCAAAGTTAATCATTTCATTATATGCATCAGTGCATATAATATTACAATAATATATCCAGTATTGATTAAGTTATAGTGTGATATGTCTATGCTTGACACACACAGTGTTACACAAGTTAATTTAGCAACATGTCACCTTTGACCTCCAGAGATCTCAAAAAAAGTATTGGTAGTAGGTGATAACATTAAATAGGAGAATTGTAGAAATCTTAATTCCACATCATTTGGTACCAATCTGAAAGTTCTGTGATCATCCATTCTTGAGTTACAACCAATAATGTAATTTTGACCTTTTAGTTAATTGTGACCTTTGACCTTTACTCAAATGGATCATTGCATCTGATGTGCATTAGCTATATTTAGCTATATTTTCCCCACACATTTCCAGGTGTCTACAGGTATTAATTGGGTTTTCCAGGTTTTTACAGGAATTTATGGGTTTTTTCAGGCTTTTCCAGTTTTCTCTTTAGTGATGTTCAGGTTAAATGTGTCCATTTCATGGTGATTATAAAGGGTTAAAAAAAAAAAAAATTCCCACAAAAACTCAGACTTCATTAAAGTTTCAGACGATAACGTTTGTTTTTATTCTCTTTTAGAGAAAAAATAAAAATAGAAAGATGATGAAGTGGAGACGTTTACAGAATAGATTACAGAACCTTCTTCCAGTGGAAGTTTTGAATTAAATCAGGTTCAACATTTAACAAATATTCAGCATATGAACAAGGGGGCGGAGCCACCACTGGGCTGGCTCCATTTCCTGACACCAACACACTCAGAGGATTTAAGCCCCTCCCCCCATGTGTGTCATGCTCATTTAAGGCCCTCCCCCTGTGTGTATCAGCTGATTGAACAAACATAAAAATCTGATCCATCCCATAAACCTGTGACAATGACGACGGAGGCGGAGTCACAGCAGCAGAAGAAACTGGGGTCAGAGATGTTTGACCATATATGGTCCTTCCAGTTCATAGCCCAACTTCCTGTAGTAGTTCCTGGTTCCAACACCTGAACAAAACAAACAATTCATTAGTATAAACCAAAGCAAAAGATCAGACAGAACCCTTTCACTTCTGTGCATTAATATAGACTATTCCACAGTGTTGACCAGGGGTCACCAAAGCTAGTCCTCGAGGGACCCTATCCTGCATGTTTTAGATGTATCCCTCTTCCAACACACCTGATTCAAATGCCTATCACCAAGCTCTGCAGAAGACTGATAATGACCATTAGCTGGAAGAGGAAAATATCTAAAATATGCAGGATAGTGGCCCTCGAGGACCAGGGTTGGTGACCCCTGGTTTAGACCCTTCCACAGTTTAGACCTTTTGTTAGGTTAGTGAGAATTAGGTTAGTTTGAGGAAGGATAGTTAGGGTTATGTTAGTTAGAGTTAGCCAGTAGTTGTGTAGTAGTTGTTATGCAGTAGTTGTGTTACCTGAAATAACAGCCAGTTTCCTGGATCCATGTTCGTCAGCTGCGATCCTTTCAGCTTCTTCCATTAACATCATCCCAAAACCCTGAAGACACAAAAAACATAAGGAATCATATATGGACATTTGATGGGAATGGGGGGACTTTTGGGGAGGTGGCTCGCCTGGTGCTGGTGTTTGGAGGCGGTCATATAGTGGGGGGGGGGGGGTATCACCTGGTGTTGGAAGGTCATGTGATGGGGAGGGCCCAATTGGTGGTGGGATCATGTGATGGGGGGGGGTCACCTGTTACTAATATTTGAGGTGGGGGTAGTAATCACCTGGTGCTGGAACTTCCCAGGGTCTCGGCTGCTCACAGGGACCACACTGCCATACACATGCAACTCTCGGACCACGGACACGCCCCCTTTGAGCTCTGGGCGGAAGGAGTGGGCGGAGCATCTGCGTAGACGCAGCAGACCAATCAGAATGTCCTGCTCTGGGTCCTCATAGGACAGGAAGGTCTCCCACCCCCCATTAGACATGTAGTCCCGACGGACCAGCTCCACCTGAGGGGACAGGGGGGTTAGTGAGGATCAGAGGGACCAGGTGAGTCCATGTGGTTTGGACTCACCTGGTAGTAAGGCATTGACTTCAAATTTTGACATTCGAATATAATTTTAATAAGTCACTTTAATATAATTCAAATGTTATATAATTTAAAAAATTAAAAAGAGAGATGTTCAAAAAATATTATGCAGCTCTTAATATTCAAACCTGTATATGGTCTCATTAGGACTATTTATTTAACTTTTGTGAATGTGGTTGTAAACGTTTTCAGTTCCAGTCGTGGGTTTTTTTTGTTTGTTTTTTTTACATCTGGGGAATTTATGTAAATCGCGAATGTGAAGGTCATTATCTTTGGGCTTATATGGGCACATGTAGACGTTAGCATCCAGCTAACACGTAACCAGCGGCAGAGTGGTCAGTCCTGCACATTCATGAACAATAGCCGAGATAGATGGCAAGTCTGAGATTCACACTCCGGAAATTGTATAAGTGTCATAAGTTAAAGTGAGTACGTAAAACTAATTTGCCACCGTTGTACATATCGTGTTAGTTTTTGTACCTGCTCATTTTATAAACATCCCTTTTTGATTGTCAATGAGGCCAACAGTTTAGAGGCTTTCATCAGTACAGGCAACTAGGAAAACCAAGGAATAGTGTTTCACGCAAAACAAGGCAACGGACAAAGATGATGTTTGTGGATTATGTAACGTTAAAAGTGTCAGCTGATAATAATGCTCATTACTCCCACACTGCATGTTTCATCAGTGATGGTTGTAAATATGGCAGAATATTTGACATATTTGACTGAATACTGCCCCCTGGTGGACTGAATATCATATTTAATTTTAATGCACAGGTGTTAGTGGTGCATTTTTAGAGTAATACAATTCATGAATATTTGAATATTATTCAAATATCTACATGAATTTTTAAATTAAATTCAAATATGATTTTTGGGCAAAGGTCAAAGCTCTACCTGGTAGGGTCGGACTTTGTGGTGGATCTCCTGAATTCCCACTTCTCTGGTTCTGACGTCTCGACACTGAAACAAAAAACACATTTAAAAAGGTCAAAAGCCACATTTCCATTAGTATCGCTTCTACTGCTGGTCTATAAGTTATAGCTAGGTCATGGTGACAATAATCCAGATCACTAAACCACATCAAAGAGTTGATAAAGTGAATATGTTAAAATGATTATGTTGGCATCTGGTGTAAGCCATGCCAGACAGTCAGTATGACGTACAGGGTGAGGAAGTTATTATTGTTCCCTGTGACCTGCATTTTCATTTCCTTTTACATTCCTGAGGTTTATTTTGTATGAATGACAAACATACAAATGAAAAGGATTGGTTAGAAGCCAAGGCTTATTATGAACCTACCCATTACAACTATGCATTTACAAGTAATCATAGCATTTGGAAAGAGTCATCTACATCGACTAAATAAAATGAAACAAGTGAAGAGAATGAACCCCCCCCCCCCCCCCCCCAGAAATATGAAAATAAGCTTTTAACCTAAGATCATCCATCTATAAAGGCACTGAGACACATGAGCTCAAATCAACATTCAAAATACAAAACACGAGGCTTAAATACCACCAAAACAAACCCTTCCTGCTTAAAGACTCTCTGCCTACTCTGAAGAATCCAAAAACTGGACCATATCCATCCAGTTTAGTTTTCTAAAAAAAAATTTTTTTAATGAGAATTATTCATCTGAAAGTGAATTCGATATTTTCACTCCTTTAACTGTAACACACATACTCTTTAATGTCGTCTGTGAGAGTTTAGTTTGTGTCTGTAATCATACATATCCTTTTCTTTCTTTGAACAGTTTCTGTAGATTAACCGGAAGAAGACGATTTGTTGCTTTGTAAATTATCTGAGCCGTTTTCAATTCAACAATGTCCATGATTTTTAATGTATTTGATTTGAAAAACAGTGTGATGGGAGTATCCACATTATGTAAAATTTTTATGGCTTTTTTTTTGCAAAACAATGAGGGGGGTTCAGACTAGTTTTATAGGTGTTTCCCCAACTTTCAACATAGTAAGTCAAATATGCAGAATGCAGTAAAGTAAAAGTAAAAGTAAAAAGTAAAAGTAAAGTAAAAAGATTTCAAATCAAATATGCGTCTTGTCTTCCATAAAATGCTTAAGTTATTTTGGGTGAAATGAGGACTGTTAGAACATGAAGGGGGTTCGTCTGATGTTTGGTCATGTTGAAATCATGTCATTTTGGTACGCAGTAAATGAACCTTCAGCAGACTATCGGTCTCTAGTCGTTTTTTGGGGTACAACAGAAGATTAAACCCAACAGTACTGATTCTACTCGCTTTGGTCCGTTTCCACTATGAAAATGGACCCGATCCCATAGTTCCCGGTCCCAGGTCCAGACCAGACTACAGGACTGGACTAAAGGACTGGGTGAGACCAGTCCAGATTACAGGACTGGACCAGACCAGACAACAGGACCGGATTTGAGAACCGGACCAGACGAGACTACGGGACCTACTAAAGGACTGTACTGGAGCAGACTAAAGTACTAGTGTCTGGGTATGATTAAAGAGTCCAAACATTGGGGCCTGTGTGTGTGTGTGTGTGTGTGTGTGTGTATGCGTGTGTTTGAGAGTGTGTGTGAGTGACCTCTGTTCCCATGTCCTTCATTCGGGCTAAAGCCAGTTCCCTCAGGTTTCCATGTTCAACTCCTGAACTGACCAAAGGCATAGGGATGTCCCTGAGAGAGTGAGTGAGAGAGTGAGTGAGTGAGTGAGACAGGTTTGGATTCAATGGTCAAACTCACAACTTGTTGAATTTTAAGGCTGGAGTTGAAACTAAAAGCTTATCCACTTTTTATTCCCTTTATCCCTCCCCTTTTATTCTCTTTACCTTCTTTATATCCCCCTTTTTACCCTCTCGTTTCCTCTTTTTATCCTCTTATCCCCCATTTTTCATCTCTGTACATAATAAATACTGTAATTACATTCTTTACTACTTTACTTTGCACTATTCAGTTATCTGTACTTACACTTTAATATGTGATTGCACCTTACTGTTTTTTTTTACTTATATATTGAATGCTGTTGTTGTTACAAAGCTATTTCCCAATTGGTGGATCAATAAAGTACTTCCGTTCTATTTTCCTCTTATCCAACTTTTTCCTCTTTTTTATTATCCCTTTTATCTTTTTGTATCCTCCATTCTTTTTGTCCCCCTTTCCTTTTTATCCCCTTTTATATCCCTTTATTCTCTTTTTAGCCAATTTTTATCATGCTTTTTACTTTTTATCCCTTTTCTCTCTTTTTTATCCTCTGTACAACCTTATTCCCTTTCAGGTCACATTCTTTGACCTCTGACCTCTGGACTCTGTAGACCCGGGTCCATGGGGGTACCAGGGCCAGGATCCGGGCCACCAGGTCCACCAGGGTGCTGGGGCTGTAGCTCTTATACCGGCCAGTTTTCCACAGTTCGTACAGACCGGTTCCTCGAATCACCAGGGTCGGGTAGAGTTTTAGACCATCAGGTCTAAAGGCCGGGTTTTCAAAAAACTCCTGTAACAAATATACACAAAAATATTTTATTTTTATATATATATATATATATATATATATATATATATATATATATATATATATATATATAGAGTAGTGTCACTTCTAAACAGAGGGTTTTAAAAACACATTTAAAAACACTAATGGGATCAGCCCCCCCCCCCCCCCCCCCCCAGAACACTAATCCAGGCACTTCCTGTCTTAAGCCGAAAGCATGAAATCACATTTAAACCCAGACTATGTTTTAGCACAAACATCCTTTTATTGAGATTTTCATCATATTTATTTTATTCACATTAAACTGTTTCTGTTCCAGTAGGAATTAGCCAAAATAATTTTACTGAGATTTTCATCATATTTATTTTATTCACATTAAACTGTTTCTGTTCCAGTAGGAATTAGCCAAAATAATTTTACTGAGTTTTCATCATATTTATTTTATTTTATTCACATTAAACCACTTCTGTTCCAATAGGAATGAACATTAACACAGTATGTTCAGATTTAGGACAGAATGTGTGAAACAACTAAACAGCCAAATGAAAAATACATATTTTATTATACAGATATAAACATGATTAATAAAGAGGTAAAAAAAAATATGCATTAATACTACTACTACGACAAAGATTATTATGGAATGCAGAGGTGGTAAAATCTGTTCAGTTGTATGGTTGACATTGGGTGGACACAGTTTTGTGGTAGATTTGTGTGCATTAATATGTATTTGTGTGTATTTGTGGTTCTCTCCTAAAGGAATCATGGTCATGAAGATTAGAAGAGATAATGAACAAAAAGAAAAGAGGAGACACATCATCTACAGGAGTAGGAGTAGGAAGAGGAGGAGGGGGGGTTAAGAGTTCTGGTAACCATAACCCTAATGGATCAGTAATAGATTACTAATAAAGAAGTAATAGAACAATCATCTCTCACTAATGAGTTACTATTAGCAATACATTACTAATAGATCTGTAATGGATTACTAACCCATAATAGATTAGCAATAGATCATAAAATAAAAATTATAATCTGAGAACAGATCAAATAATATAAGTATCAGTGTCCTCTACATAGGATGTGATTCTCATGAGGGTGCAATTTACGGTTATCGATAGAGAACTCATGAAATCCACCCTGAAAAGGCCAACATCTGACTTTATCAGTGGGTGATGTCATGGCTAGAGCACGAGAGAAGCAAAAATTCATCTGAAAAATGTCTGAGTAACTCGTCCTCACGTCAAAATGATAAATAGTAGGCAAACAATCTTTTACACAAATGTTGCCATTGTTCTTTGGAATCAAACGCACCAGGGTTTGAAGACCCAGCTTTTTTAAAAAAGTGAAATGACAGGAACCTGTTTGGGATGAAGTCAGGGTTTTTTCTCCACAGGGGCCAATTATAAAAAATCATTTCTGTCTCACGTTGAGTTCAGTGTTTTTAACACTTCCATAGCTTGTTTATTTTTCACAGTACAGACTTACAAATACATTTACTTGTCCCTTAGACCCTCCTGTGGAGGGGCTTTCACATGAATGACACAGATTGTGGTGGGGGGCTTCTCATCTGAATACAGGTCTATACAAAGTCCATAGTGATTTTAATTCACAAACACTGACAAATATATTCACATACGAAGTGAACAGCAAATATTTCTTCATTTAACGTCACACCAGCCATGACTCCACCGATCCCGCAAGAGACAAGCACACGAGTTACATTTCTGGAAGGAAATGTATGGAAGTCTACTTAATGTTAGTATTGAATCTGAACCACAGGATCACTAATGTCTGTATTGGATCACAACCACATGATTAATGTTAGTGTTGGATCATTTCATCGTTTAATTTTAATTCTGCCTTTTCCTTAATTTCTGTAATTTTTTTTAGTGTGTACAGACAGAAGCAGAACCTAAAGTGGGCTAGATGGTCCTGCTGGGCTCTCTACAGTCCTGTGGTTTCCAATCAGACAACTCCTGCTAATCTACCTTTTATTATTCACCTGTTATAAACCTGCTGCTGATAATCACCAAAATAACCACTGACGCATTTAGAACAAAACAACCACTGATACATTTACGACAAAACGACTGACACGTTTACAAACTAGAGCACTCTCAGAGCGCAGAACTCTGCGAAGCAGCACAAGTCTGTAAAGATCATACATTTTGCAAATATACCATTCGTTTGACATCATATAATGTTAAAGAGTGACTTTACCGAGCCTATCTGTGTTATATCATCTCATGTCTGAATTAAGATGTAGTCAATGCAAAAAAAACCACCTGATACTATCTTGTCTGGATTCTGAGAAATCACCACTTATGTATTTTAGCTGTTGACCTTCACTGTGACCTTGACCTCCATTAGCTCCAGGTTTGCTTTTAGCTTTAGCCTGTCTACCACTCATAATGCTCTGTGTTGTTGGTCAGTATTACCCATAATGCTCTGTGTGTTGTTGGTCAGTATTACCCATAATGCTTTGTGTGTTGTTGGTCAGTATTACCCATAATGCTTTGTGTGTTGTTGGTCAGTATTACCCATAATGCTTTGTGTGTTGTTGATACTCACTATGAACTGCTCCACATCTCGTTCCAGACCCACGTTGGGCAGATCAGGCATCATATGAGCCACCACTTTGAAACCAGAGTCTTTGGCCAAATGGAAAGATTCACACACTGCACGCACTGTGTGTCCTCTGAAACACACACAAGGGACAAACTCCTGTACATCTGTCCACCCCTCACATGTCACTTCATCTGTTGATGTACCCCCCCCCTTGCCACCCTCTTACCTGTTGGTGTCCCTGGCCACATCCTCGTACACTGACTGCACTCCTATCTCCAGGCGGGTACAGCCGTATCCCAGCATATCACTTAGGTGTCGTTTCAGACAATAGTCTGGACGCGTTTCTATGGTAACGCCCACACATTTAGTGGAACTACGCTCAGAGTACCTGCACAAAGACAAAGACATATATTAGAGTTGTTAACCAATGACTGTTTGACTAATGGTTGACCGCATCAAAGTTGTCCGGTCATAATTTCCTGTCATCGGTTACAAAAAAAAAAACAAAAAAAAAAACAAAAAAAAAAAAAAAAACAGCCTGCATCTGTCACTCCACTGCACAAACTTTTGCATTGTAGTGAAGACTATAAAGAGGAAGCTTTGTGATCTATCCATAGGATATCTTTAAAAATGATGAATTTGAGCATTAGCAATACAAGATCCAACTTATTAATAGCAAATGCAGAGCTTGTGCAGAACTCAACAAGTAGTCAGAGACTGCCTAATCTCACCCATATTTTGTGCCAATCTCAAGTTTCTATGACAACCCATTCTTGAATTAGAGTCAATAATGTGATTTTGACCTTTCTGCTACATGCGACCTTGACCTTTTGCAATATTGATAATTTCGTTGTATGTATATATGCATCAGTGCGTGTAATATTTTGATAATATATCCAGTATTGATTAAGTTATATGTCTATGCTTCGAACACACAAACAGTTACACAAATTAATTTAGCAAACTTTGACCTCCAGAGATCTTAAACCACCACAGGCTGAGGTACAGCTTCTGTCCACCCACAATAGGACCACAAAACTTTTGGGTTTGGACCTTTTGAGGGGGCCGTTTTTTGACCATTTGTTCCAGACTGTCTCGCTGAAGCCAAAACTATTTTTCAGTCACTGATTGAAATCGTAAGAAAAACACGAGTGACTGCACACGCATCTGAGCATGCTCATCGTCTACGCTCCAACTCCCACAGTCACCATTAGTCCCCCTCCCAGGATCTGGACCCCATCTGATGCGTGATTTACACCAATTCCAGCCTGTGTTTCAACAACCCCCATCAGGACGTGCCCCCCCACCTGTGTTGCTGCTCCACAGACAATCATCAGCTTCTATGAAATGAATCAATAAAAACTCTATTATCTCAGACGATTATCTGTAGGCAGCGTGCTGTGGCGGACACCATGATCCAGGGGGATGAGAAACAGCCGTGAGCATCATACAGTCATGCACTTTATGAAAACTGATAGAGGAGCAAATTGTTTTTGTTCGATTTTGTTCTTTTTTCATTATTTTACTACAGTTTTGGGTTGATTTAGTTGTTTTCTCATTATTTTACAACGGTTTTGGGATGATTTAGTTCTTTTTTCATTATTGCACAACGGTTTGGGGTTGATTTTGTTCTTTTTTTATTATTTTACAACGGTTTTGGGTTGATTTTGTTCTTTTTTCATTATTTTACGACAGTTTGGAGTTGATTTTATTCTTTTTTCATTATTTTACAACAGTTTTGGGTTGATTTAGTTCATTTCCCGGTCCTTCAACGAATAAAATAATGGCAAAAAAAATAACTCCACCCTATAGGAAGTGTAGGTCAAGGACGGATTGAGGGCGGAACACATTTACAAATACACTATGAATAAATGACTTTTACAAACACACTATAAACTAGAAAAGCACTAGAAGAGTGCAGCCCTCCACCAAGGCAGATCGGACCATCAGACCCCGCCCCATCCACTGATCATCACTAAACAGTATAATTTGTTCCTTGTAGGAATGGTCGTTATGGCTAAAAATGTATATCCCCTTATAATTTCAGCCACTGGCGGTGTACAGTATATATCAGAGTATAGGACTTTTGTCGGCTACTATACATAAAGTATAAATGATACCAGAACAGTTTGTTAGTGGTTATATAGCTCCAAGTGCAGTCTTTCATATTTGTGCAGACTTTTTTCATATTCAGGAGTGTGATCGGTCATGAACCAGAGAACAGGAAGAAGGAGAGGTGACAAAATTAATGAGGCACATGGATTTTATCCAATAACCGCTCACTGTAACTGTTTGCAGTTGTTGAGGGTGATTTGTAAATGTGTACTTACATATGTGATTATAACAAGCCTAATGGTTTAATTTGTTACCGTTTCAATCTGAAGAAAAAACATCTTTCACGTGAGTCTATCATTGAGAGTAGCTTGTACAACACATCTCAATGACAGCAATCATTATAGCAGCACTTAGCATGCTAACGTTAGCGAAATTGTTTGTAACCCTGAACAGTCATTTTAGTTGCTAACACCAGCCAGATACCATGACTAATAGTAACTTGACTGAATATAGCAACATACAGTTATTAAGGCTGGCGCAGTGTGTTAAATATAAGGCAGTTTTAACGTTTAGCACAATTGTTTTGTTGTCATAAACTCTATGGCTGTCATAACTGTCATAACACCCTGTAAATTAAATTGTAGAGTTCTGAATCTAAATATGTTGGCATCTAGGAAGACTGTGGCACTCGCTGCTTCCTAGAGGCAGCCGAACTTTGCATTACTGCCATCTACAGGATGGACGGTAGAACGGTATGGAAAAAGTCTACCGTGGACAAAAAACACCTCCATAAGGTATGATACGTTGTATACCACCCATTACAAGTTTTTTGTGCCAATATCAACATTTAATGAACATTTCAGCCAAATCTGTCCATAGCTTTTGGAGATAACTTACTAACTGTGTTGTAATAATATATAAATATAAAATAGTAGTAAAAATATAGAAGTAATAGTCGTAAAAATATATGAATATAGAATAATAGTAAATATATGTATATAAATATAAAATAGTAAAGATATAGAAATATAGTAGTAAAATTATAGAAATGAAGTAGCAATAGTAAAAATTTAGAAATATAGTAGTAATAATATAGAACAGAAGGTGTAAAGTCAGTGGTTTATGATGTTTCTTCATTAACATAACTAAAATTCAAACTTAAGCCTGTGGAACAGTCACAGTTGTGTGTCCTAACTTGACAGAAGTGCAGCTCCCTCTGCTGGACACACTGGTGTATGCTTACACATGTTCACCATCACATTCACACTAAACTACAACAACATTATTATTACTAATAATAATTATTATTATTGTTGTGACCCTGACCCTCTCATTAGCCACTCCCCCTGTGTGCTGGTCACCATTAGCCCTTCCCCCGGTCACCTGACTGCCTCGGACACGCTGCTGGACGTGTGCCCTGACAGAGCGTCATGAAGGTTCCTAATAAAAAAGTCTCTGTATTCTTCAGATAAAGACATGAAGGTTCCGCCCATCACTATGAACTCCACCTTATCCACACTGTGACCCAACTGCTTCAGCTGTCAGTCACAGTGAGAGACAGGGTAAGACAGAGAGGGAGCAAGAAAGGGAGAGACAGACAGTGAGAGAGAGAGGGAGACAGACAGAGAGGGAGAGACACAGAGAAAACAGTAAATATCATTTAATACTGTTTAATCATATTTCTAGTTAGAGTGGTCCAGACCTTCTCACTCACCTGTTCCAGTCGGTGTCGGGTCTGTAGGTAGGGGTCATAACGAGCTCTGATGGCTCTCATAGATGTGGGCTATGGCCGCAAAGAAAGATAAACAGTAAACACACAAACATAAAAAGTAAACACAAACAGACAGACTAACAGTATAACAAGTATTCAGAGAATGCCTAATCTCGCCCCTTGCTTAAAACCGCTTGCGAAAAATAGGCTTGCTGGAATGTTCATAAATTGTCTAATATAATTTTGTGGCTTCAGTTGAAAAAGAAGTACTCAGAGAATGCCTAATCTTGCTCCTGTTTTGTGCCAATCTCAAGTTTCTATGACAACCCATTCTTGAATTAGAGCCAGTAATGTGATTTTGACCTTTTTGCTACATGCGACCTTGACTCAATTGGATCATTGCATCTAATGCTCATTAGCTACATGTATATGCCCATGTAATTTCATGGAGATATCTCAAGTGTTCATTGAGTGATATAGTGCATGATATGTCTCTGCGGGGACACACAAACACACACACAGTGATTACAATAATCTCTCCCAACCAATGTTAGGTGAGATTAATTAGTATAACTAGTCAAACTTACCTCATAACCAGTATAGGACTGTGTGGAATATTCAAAGTCTGAGTCTGGACCACCAGGACAATATCTGAAAGAAGAGTTAAGGGTAAATTTAAGATTTAAGTGAAGGTTCAGGTTAAATTTAAGGTTAAACTTCAAATTAAGGTTAACACATACACTCACCTTGGTACCTGACAGCAATTTAGACACACACATGTACATACTCATCTGGCTACCACAGTGGGGATCTGACAGTGGTACTTACACACACGTACTCACCTGGTTACCACAGTGAAGACCTGACAGTGGTACTTACACACACACACCTGGGTACCACAGTAAAGACCTGACAGTGGTACTTACACACAGATGTTGCCTGTGAAGCTGATGTGAGGACATCGGTGTGGTTTACACATCACAGCTACCACTGCGATCTGAAAAAAAAAACACATTCTACATGAGAATATAAAACCCTCAGTACACACAGAAATACACGTATGTGCACCCACAGTGTAAACATGTAAATAGCAATTAACCTAATTGTATATATTTATATAAAAACCACAGTTCTTATTTGTCTCTGCACTCATTTGTTTCTGCTGGGTAAAATAAGCTAATAAGAGTCTGGGATGAGTGGGCGAAGTCTCACCCCGCTGGCCGTGCGTATGGGCTTGGCTTTCAGTTTGGGAACCAGAGCACGTCGGTACTGAGGAGGAACTGCAGCGATTATGTCGACCAGGCGAGGCTGAGCCTGGAGGCCATATTTAGCTGAAGTCTGTGTCTTCACTCTGTTTAAAAAGAGAGGAGGGGTGGAGTCAGACTCAGTACCTGTGTAATCATGTGACCCAATTATGGTCACATGATCACACAGGTGACATGGTCAGAGG
This sequence comes from Siphamia tubifer, assembly GCA_020466265.1. NCBI lineage: Eukaryota > Metazoa > Chordata > Actinopteri > Kurtiformes > Apogonidae > Siphamia > Siphamia tubifer. The sequence goes on from CM035805.1 coordinate 32,642,452, forward strand.
GTCACATTGTCAGTGGTCACATGGTCAGAGGTCACAGGTCAGTTCATACTTGTTCAGGTTAATGTCTTTTCCTTCTTCATGAGCTTCCACCAACTGTTTAATGACATCTGCAATGGTCATCATCATCAGCTCAGCTGTGCTCAAATCACCTGAAGACACACAAATCCACAAATATAAGTACACAGATATAAGTGCACAAACACCTGCGCTCAGGTCACCTGAAGACACACAAAATGATGAAATACAATTCTACACGATGAAATAAAAGTCTAAATAATGAAATAAAACTAACTGATGAAATAAAAAGTCTAAATTATGACATAAAAAGTCTAAATAATAAAATAAAAGTCTAAGCGATGAAATAAGTCTTAATGGTGAAATAAAGTCTAAATAATTAAATAAAAGGTCTTAATGATGAAATACAAGGGGAAATATTTAAATAAAAGTGTTAATGATTATATAAATGTCGAAATAATTACATAAGTCTTGAGACTTAATGATGTAATAAAAGTCTAAATTTCTTTTTCGTCCTTTGACAAAAAACTTATCTTTAAACTCAAACTGTCTTAAATGTTCTGAAGTATTTGAAGGTTTAAAAAAAATGAATAAACGCGTTGTTTTAGTTTTTTCAGCTTTGAGCTTAACAGCGTTGACTTGTTAGCATTAGCACAGAGCTAGAAGGCAGAGTCGTAAACAGACTTACTTTTCTTTTTGGGTTTCCCCATCTTTACTTTTCTTTTCCTTCCGCAGAATCAAACGCTGATTTCAAACTACACCGACACCTCACTTTTCCAAAAACAGCCACCGAAAACACACACACTGGGAACAAACACGCTGGATCTGAACACGGCTGTGGTCGTAACGGGAGCCACACTGTCGTAAAGTGTGGTAAAGGTACAGTTTCTTCTCCCCTCTGTTTTTTCTGAAGCTTTTCCAGGCCCACACCTCATATTTTTTATTCAACATAATTTATTCTCAATTCAAACAGTTTCCTTGGTGTTTGCATAGAAATTGTAATGCCAAATAAAGGTTTCCATGGAAACTACGTTAAAGACGGAATGAGTTTTAAGGGGAATTTCCTTTTTCCATTTCGGATGAATTATTTCAAACTGCAACAAAGCAGTGACTTTATGTTCTGCTAAATTAGTTTCATTAGGTGTTTCTGTGGTTATTTAAAAAAACGGAACCTTTATTATTATTATTATTATTATTATTATTATTATTATTATTATTATTATTATTATTATTATTATTATTATTATTATTATTATTATTATTATTTATAATATAATATAATATTAGAAAGGCTTCAAAGGTTGAAGTAATATTAAATAAAAATTGTTTAAAGGACACAAAAAGAATGAGCTTGTTTCATAAAACTGAGTTCAACTGTGTGTGTGCGTGTGTGTGTGTGTGTGTGTGTGTGTGTGTGTGTGTGTGTGTGTGTGTGTGTGTGTGTGTGTGTGTGTGTGTGTATGTGTGTGTGTGTGTGTGTGTGTGTGTACATCTGACAGTAAATCCTTTTAAGTCATACCAGAGTGGTGTACTTCAACAGTTACAACACTTCCTCACACTCCCAGTGGAAAACACCATATCTGGACTTCCATCCAGCTCCTGGAGGTGGGGCTAATAGTTCCACACACTTAGTTGCAGAACCTCAGAACATGTTCCGTCTGTTCAGGAAGGGCGGTTGTGTTGTCACCAGGGTTTGTGTGTTTGTTAGTAAGATCAAGTTTATATATATATATATATATATATATATATATATATATATATATATATATATATATATATATATATATATATATATATATATATATATATATATATATAACTATATATAGTATATATATATAACTATATATATATAACTATATATATATAACTATATATATATATATATATATATATATATATATATATATATATATATATATATATATATATATATATATATATATATATATATATATATATATATATATATATATATATATATATATATATATATATATATATATATATATATATATATATATATATATATATATATATATATATATATATATATATATATATATATATATATATATATATATATATATATATATATATATGCCTTTAATAAAAAAAAGATTTATTATTTATTTATTAATTTCTGCTAAGTTTTTTTTTTTTTTTTTACATATTTATGTCATTTTTTTGTCCCTTTCACTTGACAATTGTCTGTGACAAAAATCAAAGGAGTCAGACTTCTTTCACTGTGAAGCATGTGATCCGTGCCGTGCCGTGCCGTGCTGTAACCTTGTGTGTGCAGAGTTCTGGCTCACACTGATCCGAGTTTCAGGAAGTGCAGCAGGTGGAGGATCCTGGAGTCCCAGACCCGGACCCGGACTAGGATTAGGACCAGGACCAGACCTGGGTCACCTACAGACCCCTGGATGTCCGTCTAATTTGGGTTATCTGTGTGTCTGTGTGCTATTGTCCCGGGCTAACTTTGGATCGAGTCAGGTTGAAGAACAACAGCGGGTTAGTTTAGGTGGTGCGTTCATGAGTTTGGATTAGAGTAGGAATTTATATATCTCATAGTTTATGTTTAGATCTTAACTGCCTGTCTGTGTGTGTGTGTGTGTGTGTATCCGTCCGTCCGTCTGTCCGTCCACAGGTTCAGTTCCATCATGGACGACTCTCCTTTGTCAGACTCTAATGTGAAGGTGGCTGTACGAGTTCGACCAATGAACAGGAGAGGTGAGTGAGAGGACACGCCCACCTGTCAAAACTTGTTGGTCCTCTTTGACCCCTCTGTTGGTCTCTTTGACCCCTCTATTTGACCTTCTTTGACCCCTCTGTTGACCCTCTGTTGGCCCCTGTGTCATCAGTTGTTTCCTGTGTTTCCAGAGCAGGAGTTAAAGTCCAGGTGTGTGGTTCAGATGGAGGGGAACCAAACAGTTCTATTGCCAGCAGTGGTCCATATCAACAAAGGAGATCCACGGTAAGAACCTGGACCATCAGAAACTGGATCATTAGAACCTAAACAACTAGAATCTGGACCATTGGAACCTGTACCATCAAAACCTGGTCCATTAGAACCCAGACCATCAGAACCCAGACCACTAGAACCTGGACCATCAGAACTTGGACCATGAGAACCTGTAACTATAGGTCTTAGGTTAAAGGTCAGAGGTTATTATAGGACATACTCTCTGATCATTAAAGAATAAACACTTGTACTGTTAAGTGTGGTGTCAGTAATGGAACCTGGTATCTCCAGTCCTCCAGGCGTGGACACACACACACTCACACACGCACAGTTTGTTTAGTCTGACAGGTTTTTACACAAAATTCCTTCACAACTGCCTGTAGGAACCAAAGCCCCACACACCCCAGGGTGCTGGCCCTACCCATCCCTCCAGTGTGCACATGTTTCTGTTATGTGTTGCCTGTTGGTCTCCATGGTAACAGGTTCAACCAGCTCTATTCCACACACACTCAAAGGCTGTGTCCAAAATCACTCCTGAACCACTATATAGTGGCCATGTCATTTTGTAGGGGTGTCTGAATTTTTAGTGTAGTTTTATTTTTTATTTTTATATATATATATATATTATTTATATATTTTTTCGTTATGTATTATTTAATTTTTTGGTTTAAGTTTACTTCACTAAAGATTGGGACACCAAATGGTGTGGCCATTATATAGTGCACAACATAGTTAGTTAGGGAGTGATTTCGAACACAGACAGAATGTGCCAGCCTCTTGCAGAAGCAGTGCATTTTGGGAGTGGGTGGAGCCACTGACTGGAACCTGATTGGGTGTTTGGCAGTGGTGCAGTTTGAGTAACAAATGCTCCTGTACACAGGAGGCTTCACAGAAGGCCCACCCACCTGTCAGTCAGTGTGACCTGCCCACCTATCAGTCAGTCAGTCTGTCCCGCCCACCCATCAGTCAGTTTGTCCCCACCCACCTGTAAACAGGTAACTGCTGGCTCTGACTGAATCTGTTTGAGTTCCTTTAAAACAGTCTGAACCATGACCTTTCACCTCATGCCTCATATCTAAATGTGATCTTTTTCCTCTTTTGTTCTCAGGAATCAGCCCAAGGTCAGTATATAATAATAATAATAATAATAATAATAATAATAATAATAATAATAATAATAATAATAATAATAATAATAATAATAAAAATAAATAAATAAATAAATAAATAAATAAATAAATAAATAAATAAATAAATAAATAATAATTATTGTTATTATTGTTGTTGTCATTTTTTTTAATTAAAATGACTCTAAATCCTCCTCTTGTGCTGTCGTTTTTGTTCAGGTTTTTGCCTACGATCACTGTTTCTGGTCCATGGATGAGTCTGAAACACAGCAGTTTGCAGGTGAGTGTTCCAGTTAACATGGCAATGAAGGCCATAGGTGATGGTATGGGTTTTGGTTATTATTGTGTGTGTATTTTATGTGTTACAGTGTGTACTTCTGTGTGTACTTGTGTAGATCAGGAGGTGGTGTTCCATTGCCTTGGCGACAGTCTCCTTGACAACGCCTTTATGGGATACAATGCCTGCATCTTCGCTTACGGACAAACGGGTAAAACAACCATCTGTGATGTAACACTAGTGGGAGTAGCTAAAGTCTGCTGTTGCCATGGTAATGTCATTCATATGCTCCCCATCCATAGAAATCTGAGGCCCGTGGCCCCTCCCACTTGGGCCCACCCCCTCCATTTTGCACGTTCATGTGACAGGGTGGGTGTGTCCTAATGCTCAATGAATATAAGGGGAGGGGCTAAGGGTTTGGGGCTAATGGGAGTGGGTAATAAGGTCGGGCTAAGAGACAGCCTGTTTGACCTTACACAATGATGGATCAGACCAATTTCCCATAATTGAGTTCAAATACTTCCATGAGAACCCACCTGTTGTCCTTGGTTTCTATCAGGTTCCAAACTGCTCCCCTTTGGTTCTAAACTCCTCCCCTTTGGTTTGAACCCCCCACCCCCTTTCACTTCCATTTTTCCAAAACTTTTTTCTTTGAAATAATAATAATTAAATGAAATAACTATTTGTTATTTCCAGAGGTGTACAATCCCAGCTCCAAAAAGTAAAGGTCCTGCTATGTATTTGTTCCAACCATACAACTCCTCATCCAGGTAGATGGATATTTAGTGGAATCACATATATGAAGTGAACAGGAAGAACCAATACATGGCAGGACTTTTAGTTTTTGGAGCTGGGATTATACACCTCTGGTTATTTCACTGTTGGAGACATTTTTAAGTAAATTTTTAAGTACTCATCATCTGAACCCCACTAGGGTCGCGGGGGCCTAATCCAGCTACAATGGGCGAAGGCGGGGTACACCCTGTATGAGACGCCAGTTCATCTCAGGGCTGAACATATGTAGACAAACAATCACTCTCACATTCACACACCTATGAACAATTTAGATTAACCAATTAAACTATCAGTGCATGTCTTTGGATGGTGGGAGGAAACTGGAGTACCTGGAGGAAACAGGCAGAACATGCAAACTCCACACAGAAAGGTCTGGTGTGGGAATCGAACCAGGGTCCTTCTCACTGTGAGGCACGTGTGCTAACCACTGCACCACCATGCCGCCCTAATTTTTTAAATAAAAATAATTAAATAATAATAAATCATTGAAAGCTGCAGATTTAAAAACACAGATTTGCATCTTAAATAAGAAACGACTGATTTTTTTTTTTTGTGAGTGGGTGGTTCTTCTGTTATTGTCGACACCCACTCACACATTTCCTGTTAATGCGATTTCACAGCTGTCATGTTATTGATTTATTTACAGGATTTTTTCCCCCCAAAATCACAGATCGTTTCTTCATCTTTATGCATTTGTTCCATTTTTCTGTTCCAGGTAAAGTGAGAGACGTGTGCTCATGCATTGTCTGAACCCCCGCCCACCTTTTCTTTTTTAACTTTATAATGTTCATCAGATTTTCAGTTTTTATCTGCAACATGTCCAGGACATTTTTGATCATGTTATTATCTGTGACGTCAAACACTATTTCAAACACTCATTCACACGTTCAAACACTCATTTGACCTTTGGAAATGATCCATCTAACACTTTATGAGAAAAGGGAACAACGTTTTTGTTCCGTGTGTGTGTTCAGGTTCAGGGAAGTCCTACACTATGATGGGTTCCTCAGATCACCCAGGGCTCATCCCTCGTTTGTGTAGTTCCCTGTTCAACAGGATGGAATGTCACACCTGTGATGACCACAGCTTCACTGTGGAGGTTTCGTACCTGGAGATCTACAATGAGAAGGTCCGAGACCTGTTGGACCCCAAAGGGTAAGATTTCAGGGAACACACATGTAAGGTTCCTTCCCTACTCCAGTCCGTATTTCAGTCCCTTCCATTCCATGCCACACTGGGGTTATTTTCAAAACTGCCCCCAAAAAGGGGGATAACAGAAGAAAACACACACAGTCTAAAAATGCAAAAAAATATATATATATACAAGTGTAGTAAAAACAAATAATAAAAAACCCTATTATTTACAAATCAGAGAAAAAATAATCATAGTTCTTCATTAGCTCATTTAATATCAAACAAAAAATATCCATAATAAGAATCAAAGCAGTTAGTGGCTCTGTAACTATGGCAACACAACTGAAAACTCCACTGACACTTCAGGGCTTCAGCAACAAGTCAGCCTTGTCCTCTTTTAAACCCATAAGCCCCTCCAGTCCATACTCCAGTCCATACTCCAGTCCATTCTCAGTCCATACTCCAGTCCATACTCCAGTCCATTCTCAGTCCATACTCCAGTCCATACTCCAGTCCATACTCCAGTCCATTCTCAGTCCATACTCCAGTCCATACTCCAGTCCATTCTCAGTCCATACTCCAGTCTATACTTCAGTTTATACTCTAGTCTGTACTCCAGTCTATTCCTTACTCTATTTCGTATTCCAGTTCATACTCCATTCCTTACTCCAGTCCATTCCGTACCCCAGTCTGTACTCCAGTCGGTTCTGTACTCCAGTCCTCATTAATCCTTTCGTGTGTGTTTTTACAGAAGTCGTCAAACACTTAGAGTCAGAGAACATAAGGTTCTGGGTCCGTATGTAGACGGTCTGTCCCGCCTGGCAGTGGCTAGTGACAAGGTATATGTGTATATATGTTTTTATATATAGGTTTATATATGTGTATATGTGATCTGTTCTATGTATGACCCAGGTCTAACCAGGTTCTGTGTGACTCAGTTCTAACTCAGTTCTGATCTGATTCTGACCTGGTTCTGACCAATTTTTGACTTGGTTCCAACCCAGTTCTGTGTGTGTTCTACAGGACATCCAGTCTCTAATGTCAGAAGGAAACAAATCTCGAACTGTTGCAGCAACGAACATGAACGAAGAGAGCAGCAGAAGCCACGCAGTGTTTAATATTATTCTGACGCATACACTAACTGACCTGCACACTGGGGTAGATATACATATTCATACACACACACACACAAATGTGTATATATATATATATATATATATATATATATATGCATATAAAAATGTGTGTCCTTTCAGAGCAGTGGTGAGAAGGTCAGTAAACTCAGTCTGGTGGATCTGGCAGGAAGTGAACGAGCAGCAAAAAGTGGAGCAGCAGGAGAACGACTGAAGGAAGGAAGTAACATTAACAAGTAAGAACCACCAGAACACATTGTACCTAAAACCACCAGAACACACTGTACCTAGAACCAGGAGAATACACTGTATCTAGAACCACCAAAACACACTGTACCTAGTACCACCAGAACAAACAGGAGAACAACTGAAGGAAGGACACAACATTAACAAGTAATAACCACCAGAACTCCCTGTACCAACTGGAGAACCAAGAGAACCCTCTGTACCAAGAACCAAGAGAACCCACTCTACATAGGACCAGGATAACCCCCTATACCTAGAACTAGGAGAAACCACTATACCTAGCACACTGAGGAACATGAAGGTACAGTTCTATCAGTATTCCTCAGTCAAACCTTGTGTTCTCCAGGACTCTAATGTTCTGTTCTGGTGTTCTCCAGGTCTCCAATGTTCTGTTCTGGTGTTTTCCAGGTCTCCAGTGTTCTGTTCTGGTGTTTTCCAGGTCTCTCAGTACTCTGGGGTTAGTGATCTCAGCTTTGGCCGATCAGGGAGCAGGAAAGAACCGCACGAAGTTTGTTCCATACAGAGACTCTGTTCTCACCTGGCTGTTGAAGGTACCAACACAGAACACACACAGAACCTTCTGGTTGCAATAGATCTATTATGTAAAACTAGGTGTGCAGATTTCTGATCTGCATAGATCAGTCTTTGGGCTGGTACTGTGAGTGGTGCCACTTTTCAGGTGGTCTCCCTCCTTCATCTGTGTTTTGCTGACCAGGCATTCCAGACCCATTCCAGTTCTTCCCGCTCCTTAGGTTCCTCTGTGTTCTGGTCTCCAGGACAGTCTGGGGGGGGGCCAGTCAAACTGTCATAGTTTCCACCATTAGTCTGGTTCCTCAGGTTCCTCTGTGTTCTGGTCTCCAGGACAGTCTGGGGGGGAACAGTCGCACTGCCATGGTTGCCACCATCAGTCCATCGGCTGATAACTACGATGAGACTCTGTCGACGCTGCGGTATGCCGACCGCGCCAAGAACATTGTGAACCATGCAGTGGTGAATGAAGACCCCAACGCCAGGATCATTCGAGAACTGAGAGAAGAAGTGGAGAAGCTGAAGGAACAGCTGACTGAGGCTGAGGTAAGCACAGAACCAGACTAGACCAGAACTAGACCAGAACCAGACCAAAAATAGACAACAAACATACTAAGCCAGAACTAGACCAGAACCAGCCTAGACCAGAACTAGACCAAAACCAGACTCAGACTACAAATAGACTACACCGGAACTAGTACCAGTCCAGAACTAGACCAGAACCAGCACCAGCCTAGATGAGAACCAGACTATAACCAGACCAGAACTATACCAGACCCATACCAGAGCTAGCCTAAACCATAACTAGACCAGAACCAGATCATGACTAGACCAGAACCAGGCCATAACTAGACCAGAACCAGATCAGACCATCTTAAAAAAACAGGACCTGTTCCAATGTACTGGAGGTCAGATGGGTACAACTCAGAACCTCTTAGAACCTCCATGTAGAATGTAGACCTGGATATAGCCCTGGTCCTGGACCTGGACCAACCAGGATCACACAGACCCTGACCATGGACCACGTACTGGTACTGTACTCTTAAGAACAGACCAGGTTCTTATACACTGAAGTCCCCCTAGACCTCCACATTCAACAGCTGTTCCACTGCACTTTCCCCTCAGTTAATGATAATCCATGATGACCCAGTTAACGCAGGTGACTATGACGACCCAGTTAACCCAGTTAACCCAGTTAACTATGACTACCCAGTTGACAAAGGTGACCATGATGAACCAGTTGACCCAGTTAACCCAGGTGACTATGACAACCTAGTTAACCCAGGTGACCATGACGAATCTGTTGACCCAGATGAACCTGAAAGACCCAGTTGACCCAGTCCAAACCATCCTACCTCCCACAACATTGGAACAGATCCAGTGAATCAGAAAGTGGTGTTGGTCTCATTCAGATGTTCTCATGTTGTGTTTGTTTATTATTGTTTATGACTATTTGCGTCTGTTTTTTGTTTATTTCTGTGTCTATGTTTGTGTGTGTGTTTGTTGTTTCTGCTAATAGTCTCTAAAGGCCCCAGAGCTGAAGGACCGTCTGGAAGAATCTGAGAAACTGATCCAGGAAATGACTGTGACCTGGAAGGACAAACTGAGGAAGACTGAAGCAGTAGCACAGGTACCTATTCTGATACTGTTAATGATACTGTTACTATTACCTATACTGATACTGTTACCGATACTGTTACTATTACCTATACTGATACTGTTACTGATACTGTTACTATTACCTATACTGATACTGTTACTGATACTGTTACTATTACCTATACTGATACTGTTAATGATACTGTTACTATTACCTATACTGATACTGTTACCGATACTGTTACTATTACCTATACTGATACTGTTAATGATACTGTTACTATTACCTATACTGATACTGTTACCGATACTGTTACTATTACCTATTCTGATACTGTTAATGATACTGTTACTATTACCTATACTGATACTGTTACTGATACTGTTACTATTACCTATACTGATACTGTTACTGATACTGTTACTATTACCTATACTGATACTGTTACTGATATTGTTACTATTACTTATACTGATACTGATACTGTTACTGATATTGTTACTATTACTTATACTGATACTGATACTTTGTCCCCTTCAGGAGCATCAGAGGCAGTTAACTGTTCTGTAGCTGAATAGACCAGTATCGGCACTAATATCTGTATGTGTTCCACAGGAGCGTCAGAAACAGTTGGAAAGCCTCGGAATCTCCCTCCAGTCATCTGGGATACGAGTCATAGACGACAGGTGTTTCCTGGTCAACCTGAACTCTGACCCCGCCCTCAACGAACTGCTGGTCTATTACCTGAAGGTATAGAACACACACACACACTCTTGTTCCTCTTGTCCACTCATTTCTCCTTATGTCCTCTCTTGTCTCCTCATGTCCCTCTTGTCCACTTATATTTCCTGGTGTCCATCTTGTGCTCAAATGTTGTCTATTGTCTCTCATGTCCTCTTTTGTCCCTCTTGTCTCCCCATGTCCACTCCTGTCTCCTCTTGTTCCTCATGTCCCTCATGTCTCCTCTTTTTTTTCCAGGATCACACTCGTGTTGGCTCCGCAGACTCTCAGGACATCCAGTTGTGTGGAATGTTCATCCACCCTGAACACTGTGTCATGGACATCAAAGACGGAATGACTGTCCTCCTGTCTCCCCACCCAAATGCTCGGTATGTCCTATACTCATGTGTCCTCATATATTTCGGACATGTCATTGTTATTATTATTATTGTTGTATGGATTATTGTTGCACTTTGAACATGTTCGAAATAAATCATTCAAATCAAATCAAATCCTCATAAAGTCTCATATGTCCTCATACTGTATATTCACACATTGTCCCATATATCCTTAATAGTCCTCATATATCCTTATCTGTCTACCTTTAGAACATGTGTCAACGGTTCTGTCATCACCAGTCCAGTCCAGCTTCACCACGGCGACCGGATCTTATGGGGGAACAACCACTTCTTCAGGTCAGCTGACACCTTTCCACTTGACCACCTGCTTTCACATCCCTGTGGTCCACTTCCTTCTTGTTCCACTTCCTGTTGTTTCTGTTCCACTTCCTTCATGTCCCACTTCCGTCATGTTCCACTTCCTGTTGTTTCTGTTGCACTGCCTGTTGTCTCTGCTCCTGTATTTGTTGTTTCTGTTCCACTTCCTCTTGTCACTGTTTCACTTCCTCTTGTCCTTGTTCTGTCTGTATCCACATACAGGATCAATCTGCCCAGACAGAAGGTCCACTTGGGGCTGGAGGGGGAGGGGCAGGAGGGCAGAGCCACAATGAGGGCGTGTCTAAGCACCGAACGGCTGGAGGTCGAACACGACGCCTTCAGCGACGTGTCCAGTGAACGCAGTTTTACCTACGAGTCTGCGCAGGCGGAAGTGATGATAAAGGGGATGGGATGCAACAGTGAGTCTTGGGGGGACCACATGGACCTGGGTCCAGGACTGTAGATCTAAGCTGGTCTACCAGTGAGGATGAAAAATACCAGCTGCCATTTACCTAATTTTTTTTGTCTCCTCCTTCTTCTCCTCCTTATCCTTTGCCTCTTCTTCTCCTCAACTTCTTCCTCCTCTTCTTCTTCTTCCTCTTCCTCCTCCACTCTCTCCTCCTTTTCCTCCTCTTCCTCTTCCTCCTCCTCCTCCAGACCCCTTACAGTCTGTGCTCCAGACCCTGGAGCGTCAGCATGCGGAGGAAAAGCGCAATGCGTTGGAGCGTCAGCGGCTGATGTACGAGCAGGAGTTACAGCAACTGCGACAGAGGCTCACCCCTGAGAGGCCCGCCCACCTGGAGCCCACCTCTGATAGGTCCGCCCACCTGGAGCCCACAGGGGGCGGGAACTCGTTATGCTCCTCCCCCACCTCCTCAATCTGCACTGCTGCCACTGCTGGACCACTGTCCCGAAGAATGCGTCGCTGGAGCGAGGACAGGTGAGTTAATGCCCCTTCCCCTGGATTAGGAGTTAAGCCCCTCCCCCTGTGTGGTCCTGGTGTAGCAGTTAAGCCTCTCCCTCTATCTGGCCCTGCTGCAGGGAGGCCATGATGACGCGCAGTCTGCGGCGGCTCCGGGAACAGATCGTCAGGGCAACGCTTTTGACACAGGAGGCTGGTTTTATAGCAGATGAACTGAATAAGACTACAGAGTACGAGGTGACACTGCAGATCCCAGCAGCTAACCTGGATGCGAATAGGAAGGTATGCCAACAGGAAGGTACTCAAACAGAAAGGTATGCTAACAGGAAGCTACTCTAACAGAAAGGTATGCTAACAGGAAGGTGTGTGTGTTATTCAGATGTCAGCACCTGTTCCTTGACCTGAAGGTACAGGGAACACCCCTTTGGTCCACTGGGGTAAACCTCACCATGCAGGCAGAGAGCCTGGGGAGGGGGGGGGGGCAGCAATAAAAAAGCCCACCCCTGCTCTTCACCTCTACCCCGGGGAAACTTCAGCAAAGAACATAGTCCAGCCCCTCTGAAGGATTAGGGGCTGATGTTATGTGTGGAGAAGAGGATGAATGGATATAGCCATTAATGCTGAGGCTAACATTCAACCTCCTCTACTGCTGCTCCTTCTGCCCAGAGAGATTCTTCTAGCTTCCTCATTGGGCACAACAGAGAGGTTACCAATGTTCCCAAAATAAGTGTTTGTCTGGCTCACCACTAGACGCTCACCCATGGGCCCCAGTCCCAGTCCTAGCTCCGGGGTGGGGCGCCACTAACCCTCTTAGTTTTCTCCATCATGCAGCATCTTCTGAACCGTTCTCTGTCTGAGACCGTACCAGGGGTAATACTTTATCTCTAACCAATGGGAGACCCTACCAGGGGTAGAACCCTATCTCTTGGGGTTAGAGTTGAGGTTGGGGCCAAGAACAACATTGGGATTGGGGTTTGGGTTGGAGCCATGTTCAAGATTGACGTTTAGGTTAGGGTTGGTGTCAGAGGTCAGCATCAGAAGCCAGAGGTCACATGTCAGAGGCCAGGGGACAGAGGTCAGAGGCTAGCTCCCAGTCTGTGGCAGAAGTCACAAAGGCAGTGAAGCTGCTCTGTGGAGGTGGAGCCCTGGGGCTTGATTAACTCTGCCCCCAGTATCTGAAGGCTGTGGATGTTGTAGGACATGCCTCTACAACATTAAAAGGACATCGGGGCCAGAGCCTCTGGAGTGGTACAACAGGGTGGTCCCCATCTTTAGAAAGGGGGACCAGAGGATGTGGTCTAACAATGGGGAGAGGATTCTCTGGGGGAGGAGTTCAAGTATCTGTGGACATTACTCACAGTGAAGGAAGGATGGAGCAGGAGGTTGACAGGTAGATTGGTAGTCTGCACTAATGGGTGGAGTTTGTATTAAAGAGTGGAGTTTGTACTAATGGGCGGAGTCTGTAGTAATGAGTGGAATCTCACTCAGCTGTGTGTGTCTTTGCAGCGGTTGGTGGTCCTCAGTGAACCAGCCGTGCAGGTTTACCGTAAAGGCAAAGGGAAACACATCTGGGCCCTGGAGAAGATGGAGAACCGTCTGGTGGACATGAGGGATCTATACCAGGAGTGGAAAGACCAGGACGAAGACAATCCTGTGAGTGGTCTGCACTGACAGCAGGTCTACATGGACCAGGTCAACACAAACCATTAAAATAAATCTAATCTCTTTTTAAATTCAAACTATCTTTACTTTAAAATTAAAAAAAGAGAGAAAAAAGATGTAATCTGATCTAATGCTGAATTTCCACTGGTAACAGCTGGACTCAGTATTCATGTAGAGAGTTTTCCATTCCACATAGTACTGGCTTTACAGTACAGGGTCATCATAGTGATGCAGTGGGGTTGTTCCACATTGTCTACGCTGGGAATTGTTGATAGTCCAAAAAACTAGTACCGCTAACAGATTCTAAAAAAAAAAAAAAAAACAGTACCGCTACAAGGTTCTAAAGAAACTAGTACCACGAACAGACTCAGCTGGTAGCAGATAAAAAAAACTTGTAGCACAGGTAGCATATTCTAATAATACAATTTTTTTTGTACCAGTACCACATTAATTAAAGCACTCTGAGAGCGCAGACACTCCGTGCAAGTCTGCCAGGGTTTGAATCTGGATGTCCGTAACTTATTTGTAAACTAGTGTTCCGTATTCACGAATTGATTAATTATTTTATCAGTCATTAGCAATCCCTTAGAGGGTTAAAAAATTAAAAGAAATCCTCTGTCCCGTTTTTAAGATATGACCATTTCAATATTTGACCATGTATGACGTCACTCTGACGTTATGCGACATCGCACAATGAATGCATTTCACATGTTAGATCTAATGTTAAATATGAAGCACAAGATATTGTTGGATTTAACAAAATATGTCAATAACCCTACTTTAAGGTAAAGGTCATAAATTTTGCAAATATACCATTCGCTTAATGCCATATGATGTCAAAATGTGACATCATCTGATATCTGAAGGTAAGACAAAGTGAATGCAAAAAACCATGTGATGCTATCTTGTCTGGATTCTAAGATATCACCACTTATGTGTTTTAGCTGTTGACCTTCACTGTGACCTTGAACTTTGACCTTTACAGCTCAAAATGTAATGGTTTCTTCCTTGACGCATTATCAATCATCTTTGAAAGTTTCATCAAAATCTGTCCATAACCTTTTGAGTTATCTTGCAGGCAAACAAATGCATGGTAAAACATATCCTCCTTTTCTGAGGTAATAAACTAGTTCCAGTAGCAGGTTCCAGGTCCTTATTTGTACCAGTGGAAATGTGGCATCAATAGATGTTGTTGTATTTGGGCCAAACATGTGTTCCTGTTTTCAAGAACCCTCCTGTGTGTGTGTGTCACAGGTGATGCGCTCCTATTTCAAACGTGCAGATCCGTTCTTCGATGAACAGGAGAACCACAGTCTGATTGGAGTCGCCAACGTTTTCCTCAACTGTTTGTTCTACGACGGCAAACTGCAGTATGCAGTTCCTATCATCAACCAGAGGGGGGAGGTAGGAACTGAGGGGCTGAAGGGGTTGGGATGAACTGTATGAAGCGAGTCTTGTTGGGCTCAGTCTGTAGGTCACTGTATATTGTTCCATGTGTGTCAGGTATCTGGTCGTCTGCATGTGGAGGTCTGGAGGGGAACAGAAACCACCCAGGATGAAGGGTCTGGAAACAAAGACTGTCTGAGCAACGCAGAAGGAAATGCAGACGGAAGCCCAGACATACAGGAGCGCCACATGCATTGTGTGGTGAGAAACACACACTGTCTATGGGACAATCTATCTGGGGACAATCAATGGGGAAGTCTATATTGGGACAGTCTACAGGACACACAGATGACTTTTCCTTCTTCTTCTTCTCCTCCTCCTTGTGGCTCCAGGTTAAAGTCCTCCAGGCCACAGGTCTTCCTCGTCATCTGTCTAATTTTGTCTTCTGTCAGTTCCACTTCTGGGGACAGGAACAGTCCATTTTCATCGCCCCAGAGATCAGCTCTTCTGCCTCCACTTCCAAGGACCCACAGTGCACTGTGGTTTTTGACAGTACCAAGGTCAGTCCGTGTTCTGTAGATGTACAGGTACTACAGATGGACAGGTTTGAAAAGTGGACGGGTTCCATAGGTGGACAGGTTATATAGGTGGACAAGTTATGTAGGTGTACAGGTACTATAGGTGGACAGGTTCTAAAGGTGGACGGGTTCCATAGGTCCACAGGTTCTGTAGGTGGACAGGTTCTATCGGTCGACAGATTCTGTAGGTCCACAGGTTCTTCTTCTTATGTTGCAGGACTTTGTGGAGTTTTTGTTGTTATTTTTGTTGTTGATTTTATTATTTTTGTTGTTATTGTTATTTTAGTTATTATTTTTGTTGTATCTTTTTTCCACAGGAGCTAGCAGTGCCGCTGTCGGAGGATTTTGTGGAGTTTTTGTCAGATGGAGCTGTAGCAATTGAAGTTTACGGACACAAACAGCTCAACCATCGTAGGAACCTGGCACTGTGGGACCAGGAAGTCATCCAGAACAAGACCCGCACCCTGACAGAGAGGTCAAGGGTCAACACATTCACATACTATACATACCCGCACTGTGCCAGAGAGGTCAAGGGTCAACACATACACATACTATACATACCCGCACCCTGACAGAGAGTTCAAGAGTCAACACAACCAGGGCACCTGGGGTGAACCAGGTGGTCGGCTTAGTGTATTCTATTTATTTATTTTGCACCAACTTAGCTTAGGACTTGTCTTGTTGTGCATCTGCACTTTACTGTTGTCCATGTAAACACATAGGAGAGTATGAAACGCAATTTCAATTCCTTTGTATGTCAAGTAGATGTGAAGAATTTGACAATAAAAATGACTTTAACTTGACTTTGAATACCCAGCCCTAGTATATACCCTCATATATAGACTCATATATATATATATATTTATATATATATATATATATATATATATATATATATATATATATACCTTCCCACAGGTGGAGTGAGGTAACCCGTCGTCTGGAGTTGTGGGTTCAGTTGATGGAACTGAATGAAGCAGGAGAGTTCACACCTGTGGAAGTGGTTCCAGCTAAAGATGTACGCACAGGGGGCGTGTTCCAGCTGAGACAGGTGGGTTTAGGGGTGGAGGTGTTTTTTTTGTGGGTTTGGGTTAGTGTACCTTTGACCTTTGACTCTTGTGCTCCTGGTTCCTTCAGGGTCAGGCTCGGAGGGTCCAGGTGGAGGTGCGGTCAGTTCCAGACTCAGGTACAATGCCCCTCATCGCTACGTCCATCCTGTCTGTGTCCATCGGTGACGTCAAGGTCAAGTGTGTGTCCAAAGGCAGTGACTTCCCCTGGGTGAGTGAGGCAGATGGTGGTCTACAGACTGTATGATAGTCTACAGATTCTCCACTTTTGGTCTGGGTTCAGGTCTGTAATGGCTGCTTTTATTTCTACTGCAGGATGAAAATGAAGACATGGACAGTTACCAAGTGAGTGGAACACTAGGGAAACACTTGGAGAACACCAGGGGAACAGAAGAAGAACACTAGAGAAACACCAGGGGGATACTAGGGGAAGATCAAGGGAACACTAGAAAAACACTAAAGGAACACCAGGGTAACAGTAGAACAACAGGCAAACACTAGGGGAAAACCAAAGGAACACTAGGGGATGATCAGGGGAATACTAAAAGAACACGAGGGGATCGCCAAGGGAACACTATGGGAATACCAGAGGAACACCAGGGAAACAGACGGGAACACTAGAGGATCATCAGAGGAACACCAAGGAAACACTAGGGGAACACCAGGAGTAGTCTAGGGGAACACTATGGGGGCAGTAGGGGAGCCACTAGGGCCACACTAGAGGATCACCAGGGATACAGAACACCAAGTTGTGTGTGTTTGGGGTTTGGTGCATGTGTGAGATTGGTCTAAAACTGGTTGTTGCAGGAGGTGGATCTTGAGCGGATCAGGACTCAGTGGTCATTGTCACTGATGCAGAGACAAGAAGAACTGGACCAACAACTGCAGAATATTGTCTCCAAACCAGGTGATCGGACGTACCTATGAGGACAAAAAATGGACAGGAGGTGGACAGTAAGTGCCTCTAACTGCTCCATTTGTTCTTTTCCAGATAAATCAGAGGACGATGTAGAGAAAGAGTCTCAGCTGCTGGAAGGTCGACTGACTCTGACTGAAGAACGAAACGCCGTTCTGGTGCCGTCGGCAGGAAGCGGAATCCCAGGAGCCCCCGTGGAGAGGTAGGACCTGGTTACCATGACAACACAACCCAAGTATGTATCTGTATGTGGGGGGTTTGGACCAGTGCAGCGGGTCAAAGGTCAGGTTGAGGACAGAAGACTGTCTTCATCGATCCAATAACCCAAATGTGTGATAAGGGCCTGTTGGGAACATCTGACAGAGCCCATTGTCAGGACTCCTGGGGGACTGGGGGGGTCTGGTTTTGGGCATTATAGGTGTCCATTCTGGAGTCCAGTTTTAGGGCTGTAAGGGGTCTGATCTGGGGTCCATTTTGGGAGCCATAGGGGGTCAGGGCTGGGGACCGAAGGGGCCCTAGAGATCCAGTCTGGGGCTGTAGGGAGTCCAGTTTGGAGGCCGTCAGGGGAGGACCTTGAGGAGTCCCTGCTTACAGTTTCCTCTGTTAGAATGAATGGATGAATTAATTCATTAATTAATGGATAAATGAAAGAATGGAGGATGAATGATTGAATGAATGAATGAATGAATGCTTGGTCCAATAATGTTTGTGTTCTCCTCAGGGTTCCAGTTCCAGGCATGGAGATGCATGTTCCAGTTCTGTTCCTGGATCTGAGCGGTAAATGCAGTAGTCTGTGTCTGTCTGTTGTGGTCATTCTGTGTGCTGGTCAGTCAGTGTGGTGGTCTGTCTGTACTGTGGTCAGTCTGTGTGTTGGTCAGTCCTCTTCCATTAACAGTCTGTGTCTCCCTCAGCTGAAGACCTCCAATGTAGACTGACCCCTTTTCTGTCTGGAGGGTTAGACTCTTTACTCAGCGGAGAAATTGAAGACGACTTCTGTGACCTTCATATGGTCAAACACTGGGACACACAGGTAATGCTCCCTTTAGTGGGTGTGGCCTTAAAAGGCAACACCCCCTTGAGTGGATGTGTTTTTGTTGTGGTTGTTGTTGTAACCCCACACCCTGAAGGACAGTCCAGTGTGATCTTTGTTTGGTTATCAGTCTGCTTGTTGGTGTGTGTGTGTGTGTGTGTCTGTATATTTATGTATGTATATATATATATATATATATATATATATATATATATATATATATATATATATATATATATGTATATATTTGTGTATTTCTTTGTATATTACTGTGTATGTATATTATTGTATATATATGTGTGTGTGTGTGTGTGTGTGTGCAGGTGAAGTGCGAGTGTTCCTGGGACTCCACCGTCCACCAGGTGTCCTCTCTCAGTCGATCCAGTCCTTCAGACCAGAGGGTCTACTTGACGCTCCGGGTCCTGGTCCAGCTGAGCCACCCGACCCCCATGGAGCTGGTCCTGAGGAAACGCATCTGCGTGAGCGTGGGCGGGAGGCAGGTGAGTGATCGCTCACACACACACACACACACACACACACACACACACATACACACAAACACACACAGACACACACACACCACCCCCAGATGTTAATGAAATCATTACAAACGTATTTCTCTATCTATCTACCAACCAAACAATCGATCTATCTATCTATCTATCTATCTATCTATCTATCTATCTATCTATCTATCTATCTATCTATCTATCTATCTATCTATCTATCTATCTATCTCAATCCCTTTTCAAAACTCATTTAAGGTTGATTTTGATGTTTAAATACACTTATTCTGTCTGTTTTAATGTGTAACTGCCTTGTATTCTATTGATTATTTTTATTTTTTTTGGCTTTTATTGTCCTGTATGTAAAATGTCAGTGCCATGAAAAGTGCTATACAAATAAAGTGTGTGTGTGTGCACTCCAGGGTTTCACTCAGAGCCTCCTAAAGCGAATTTCTCAGCGCAGTTCCATCCCTGGATGTGGAGTCACCTTTGAAATCGTGTCCAACATCCCAGGGGTGAGTGAAACTGAACTGAAACACAAAGTGAGACTAAACTGAACTGAATCTTTCCCAGTGTTTCCGTCTCAGCCTCTGGTTGATGCATGGTTTGGGTTCGGGTACTGCGTTTTGGGGGAGGGGGGGGGTGGGGGATCTAATGGATCTGATTAATTTATTATTATTATTATTATTATTATTATTATTATTATTATTATTATTATTATTATTATTATTATTATTATTATTATTATTATTATTATTATTATTTTTGGCACTCTACTGCCCTGTACTAAAGGTATTTATAAATTATAATCCTTGTTGATGTAATGTAATTTATGCTAATATGCTCATGGTGGACAGGACTAATAGGCTCCGTATCTGACATGTATTTAAAAGGGGTGTGGTCTATGTTTTGATAGGACATCTACGGACCAGAGGACAGGGACATGTTGGCTAAACTTGCCGCCAACGCTGATGATGACCAATCAACTGACAGCGAGGCGGCCATCGAGAAATACCTGCGTAGCATATTAGCTGTAGAGAACCTGCTCACCCTGGACAAGCTCCGACAGGTGAGTAACAGGCTGAAGTCCTGCCCACTACAACTGTTGGTGCCATAGATATACACATAGGCGCCTCATGGACTTGCACTGTTTATTAGAGCTGACATTACTAATGGCCACCATCTTGGGTCTATCCTAGAGCTCCAGTGTATTTATTTATACTGTAGGGGGTGTACATGAAGGCGGGTTTAAGGACAGGGGATGCTTGGGACTTCATCTATTTCTGTGGTTGATTGTTCTCTTGTGTAAAGCCCTGTGAGATGGCGTTGTTGTGATTTGGGGCTCTATAAATAAAATTTAATTGAATTGTAGGAACAACTATAACTATTATAACCTCCTGAATTTTTACACGATTTTTACCTGGGTTGTTACAAATGTCAGATGCATCACTAGTTTTAATACAAGACACTGTCACATATTTTAAAAAAATGACTAACATTTTGGAATCAGCAAGAAAATTTTTGTTTGAATCAGGATAATCAGAATTAGGATAATGTTTGTAATGATCTCATTAACTTCTGCGGGTGGTGTGTGTGTGTGTGTGTGTGTGCAGGAGGTGGCAGTGCGGGAACAGCTGACGGACAGATGGAAAAGCCCCGGTCGCTGTGTAAGCTCCTCCCACCTGAACCAGGTAAATCAACAGGTTTAACTGATGATGAAGATGAGGAGGAGGAGGAGGAAGATGAGAATGATGATTATCGTGATGAAGATGATGATGATAACGATGAAGATGACAGTGATAATGATGAAGATGATGATACTGGACCGATTTCCATAATATACTCATGAAAAGTGTGAGGTTGTACAGAACAGATCACATTAAATTTTGGTGAATGTAGGTCAAAGGTCATGAATTTCTTTTTTATTCCTGTATGCTCAGTTTTGCATTTAGCTTCTTTTTGATCTCACTGTTGGCATGCATTGACATCAGAACCTTGAAGGACAAATTTGAAGACTCTAGTTCAAAGGCCACAATAAAGGTTTAAATTTATTTTTGGATATAACTTTTGAACTCTTCATCTTACAGTCTTTCGGTGAGCACCGAAATGATGCTCGTTTAATTCTGCATCTTGTGTGTATAGATTTTGACCTATTGTTGACCCAAGAGGTCAGGGGTCAAAGATCAGTCCCGAAAAAACTGAAATGGATTAGAACAGAAGAAACAGTGGAAGTACAGACTTAGTTACTATTTGTGACTTAAAAATAGGGTCATGACCTTTGACCTTGAAAGGTCAAAATTAAGCTCACATTATTTTAAATGGGGTGTGTCCCTCTACCAGGTCCAGTCCATGATGCCTCCTCCATCCAGACAGATGCTGATCCCTGATACAGGTAGACCACTTCAGTCCACCTCAGTCTATCTCAGTCCACCTTAGACCACCTCAATCTACCTCACACCACCTTAGACCACCTCAGACCATCTCAGTCCACCTTAGATCACCTTAGACCACCTCAGACCACCTCAGACCATGTCAGTCCTCTTCTAACTCTCCCCTTTTTCCAGTTCCTCAGCTGCTGAAGCCATTTCTTCCTGGAGGAAAAGATCTGACAACTGTACAGTAACACACAAACACACACACAAATTCCAGTCAGATCCTAAATCTGCATCAGCAGCTATTTCTGTTTCTCCTGTTGCCATGGAAACAGAGCTGATGTAGATGGAACTAATAAACTTTGTAAAGGAAAAATATATAAATATAAAATAAGACACAGTCATCACCATCAACAAAAGATTTACCAGAGACATGATTTTAGAACAGTGTGTAACCAGGATAACGGGTAACCAAGGTAATGGGCATCCAGAGACATGAGTTTAGAACAGCCAGTAACCAGGGTAATGGGTAACCAGGTTAAGAACTAGAACCCCCTGGATCTTGAACCAGATGGTCTAGTTCAGTTTTTGACCTTTTGATCTTTCCTGTTTCAGGCTCTACCTCGTATTGTGGTGCAGTCAACCAATGAGGAAGAGGACTTGAAACAGCAGGTGGGCAGGGCTAAAAGACTCAATATGGTGGGCAGGGCTAAAAGGCTCAGCGTGGGAGGGTGGGGTTGATAGGCTTCGTATGGTGGGTGGGGCTAAGGATCACCTAAGGCTCAGTATGGTTGGCCGGGCTAATAGCCTGTGTATGGTGGGCGGGGCTGATATTGTCGTTGCTGGTTGCCATTTCAGGTTGCGATTGTGGACCCGCTTCCTCCTCAGACCCAGACCTCTAGATCGGTTCCTCTTCCTCCACCAATCATTCCAGAAAACCAAGACTCCACCCCCAGCCCGGGTAGTCCCACCTCCAGCAGATACATGTCAACTGGCGCTTCCACGGCAACGCTGTCAGACATCTATACACTGAGCTGGGACCTGCCCCCATTACCTGGCAACGGGTCTGACTTCTCACTGGACCCATCGGGACAGGATCCAGAACTGGACTCATCTGGACTGGACCCAGATCTGGGCTCATCTGGCCCGGAACTAGAACTGGGCCCATCTGGACCAGACCCAGAACTGGACCCACCTGGACCAGATCCAGAATTGGACTCACCTTTACTGGACCCTGAACTGGACTCATCTGGACTGGACCCAGATTTTAACCCATCTGGACCAGACATAGAACTGGATCCACCTGGACTGGACCCAGAAATGGACCCACCTGGACCAGACCCAGAACTGGACCCATCTAAACTGAATGCAAAACTAGACCCACCTAGACCGAATCCAGAACTGAACACATCTGGAGCAAGCCCAATATTGAACCCATCTGGACTAGACATAGAACTGGATGCACCTGGACTGGACCCAGAAATGGACCCACCTGGGCCAGACCCAGAACTGGACCCACCTGGACAGGACCCACAACTGAAGCGATCAGGACCGGATAATGTGGAGGTTCAGAACCAACTATCAGAACTAACTGTAGACCTCCTGGAACACCCTGAAGTCCAGAGAACCAACACCAGTCCACATCCAGATCGAGATCTGACCCCGGAACCTGGTCGATCAGGGTCATCTGAGGAACTGGATCCACTGAAGGATCCCGTTGGGACCAGGGACCTGGCCCCCTTAACTGCAGAGGAGGTCCACAAAGATCCACCTGGTCTGCCTGGTCCACCTGGGTCAGGAACGAACCCCTTCACCATCCAGAAGGTCCGGTCGTCAGACCTCCAGTCCTTCCAGAGGATCCTGGGTGAAGATCAGACCAGGTCCAGTCCTGGGTTGAGGGCCCAGGTAGGCGATCCCATGGTCCAGGTGCACAGTCCTGGGCTGGGGGTCCACCTGTCTGTCCAGATGGAGACCCTGGAGATCATCTCAGACCCTGAAGATGACCCCACTCCTGCTGCAGAGGTCGTGCCTGATTGGTTGAAGGAGGGGGAGTTTGTTACTGTGGGAACCAATAAGAGTGGCAATGTGCGCTACGTGGGCCCGGTGGACTTTGCAGAAGGAACCTGGGTGGGAGTGGAACTGGAGGTCCCAGCAGGTCAGTGGAACCGCCTTAGACCCACCCTATGAAACCAAAATCTGTGACAGCAGGGAACAGGTTCAGGTTCTGAAATTTCACTTTCACTTTGGATGGTCCAATCTGAATCTGAATCTGAATCCTTTAGTTCTTATCAGTTTATATCCACGGATGTACCCACTGACGCTGTTACCATAGTAACTACTGACACTGTTACCATAGTACCTCTTGATTCTGTTACCATAGTAACCACTGACCTCATTACCGTGGTAACCACTGGCCCCGTTACCATAGTACTATGGTGTAAGATAGCTGTCAATAGATTTGTGTCCACAGATTGGACACGAATTTGTGCGTATTTGTCAAGTACGGCTTACAGCTAGCCTATGACTTCCCACAAGTGACATAACTGTCAAAATACCTAATCGCTGCATCCACAAGCATTACTTGTTGAGAAACGAAACATTGATCGTAAGGTCTATGTTTTTCAAGCAAATTCTTCAATGGTTGATCTGTACTGTATAGTTAATTGCCTAAGAGAATTAATTAATGAATAGTCCTGGTTATTGACCATTACACAATATTTTGTACTATAATAATAATAATAATAATAATAATAATAATAATAATAATAATAATAATAATAATAATAATAATAATAATAAATGTATAATAATAATATAAACACTTCAATACACACACATATATATATATATATATATATATATATATATATGGCCCACTGTGGAGGGTGTTTGGGACATTTTTTCGACTAATGTGACTCTAATCATGTAGGCTGTCTGCTGGTCTGTTGTCAAAAATCAGCAACTCAATTGCTCCAGAACAATCACGTGATGTCCTGCGACATCATTTTCTGACTCTGCTCTGAGGAAAATAGTTTGCCACGAAATCACTCGGTGCGAAGAATTGACAGGATTTTAATGTGAGAAATGTTTTATCTGGTCTGAACCTCCACATTTTTTTTTTACAGGGCATCAGTGAGTAGGAGGGGCAACATGTTGTGCAACTGGGTGGAGCTATTGTGAAGCTACACCCACTTCACTTATTTCCTAGTGTATTAACTTAAACTCTTAACCCCACCTCCAGGTAAGAACGATGGATCCGTGGGCGGGAAACGCTACTTCCACTGTAACCATGGTTACGGTGTCCTGGTCCCTCCCCACAGAGTGAGCAGGGGTGGGGCCAAACGGAGGCGAGGCCAGCAGCACAAACGCCGCAGTGCCAACCTATCAGGATCCAGCCCCAACCTGGCTGCCCTCACCGCCATGGCCAAAAGCCAAGGGAGTGGGGCCTCATCTGGGCGGAGCCAACAGGAGAAACGCAAGTCTTGGAACACCTGAACGGCACCCAACTCTGGCCACACCCACTGAGTGGAAGGAGTATGGGTGGGTTTATGGGCGGAGCATGAACTGAAAAAGGGAATGAACATTAGAAAAAGTGAACATTTGAAAAGCAATCAGACAAAAGGCCCTGTCCACATAGTAACAGAACCAGGTTCTTTTTGTACCGGGTAAAAAAGATATTGCGCTCACACTGGGAACAGATCAATAAATTATCATGTAAATATGGCAATGGAACACATGCTGAAAATGATGCAATACACATGCCACACCTCTAGGTACAATGTAAGACACTCCCACCGGATACACCAGATCAATGGAAGAAGTAAAGCGCATGCACATACCGGTGCCAAACGCACCCCAGAAACAAACAAGTATTCAGAGAATGTCTAATCTCACCCCTATTTTGTGCCAATCTCAAGTTTCTATGACAACCCGTTCTTGAATTAGAGACAATAATGTGATTATGACCTTTCTGCTAATGCAATTTGGACCTTTGACCTTTTGCAATATTGATAATTTCATTATATGTATATATGCGGCAGTGCGTGTAATATTATGATCATATATCCAGTATTGATTAAGTTATAGTGTGATATGTCTATCATTGACACACACAAACAGTGTTACAAAAGTTAATTTTGCAACATGTCACCTTTGACCTCCAGAGATCTCAAAAGCTATTGGTTGTAAGTGATAACACCAATTATGATAATTGTAGAAATCTTCATTCTGTACCATTTGGTACCAATCTGAAAGTTCTGTGACCCTCTGTTCTTGACTTATAACCGAAAATGTGATTTTGATCTTTTAGTTAATTATGACGTTGACCTTTGATCTTTACTGAAATTGATAATTGCATCTGATGCACATTAGCCATATGTATATGCCCATGTAATTTCATGGTGATGTCTCAAGTATTCATTGAGTTAATCATGATATTTCTCTGCAGACACACACACACCAGTGATGTATAAATGTTGATGTATAAATGATCCGCAACCGACCGCCTTTTTTAACTAAAAACTAAAAACTCGGACCGCAAGACCTGACCTGCTTCTCAACCCAACATTTTTAAAAAGTAGTCAATGGTCTTTATGAACATTACATGACCTTACTCACATACCTGCATTTATTTCTGTGTTAAAATCCGATGTCATTGCTTGTAAGATGATATGTTGAGAAAATATTTTTGTCCTGCTTCATCATTCAAAAGTTATCAACGCTAACGCAGCATTTAAACCAGAGGTCAACAACCTGTAACACCCAAAGAGACCCGGTTTCCATGGAAAAGAAAACACTGGGAGCCACTCATGATCTTTAAAAATCTCAGTGAATGTGTCCCAAACCTTAATTTTTTTTGTTTCTCTGTTTGCGGAGCTTCCACTGAACGTCACCTTCATGGAAATTAATTTAATAAACCGTATTCACCAGGTTATTTTAATGTTTATCTCAAATGACAAACGACCTGACCGACCGCAACCCAAATATCATTAAAAATATCTTTCAATGACCCGCAACTGCGGGTGACTACTCACTTCGGGTCAGCCCACGCATCACTGACACACAGACAGCCAGACACACGCACACACACACACACACAGTGATTACAATAATCTCGGCCATTAACAACAAGAAGGTGTGTGTAGGTGTCTCTGTTGCTCGTCTGGTTAGTTTAACATCACTATATTTTCCTTCAATATCACCAGTAAACGGAGCAGTGACTGAACGCTCTGCAACTACCACTACTCTGGTGTCCATCATAATGGACCCTCTGCTACTACCACTCCTCTGGTGTTCACCATGATGGACCCTCTGCAACTACCACTACTCTGGTGTCCATCATGATGGACCCTCTGCAACTACCACTCCTCTGGTGTTCACCATGATGAACGCTTTCTTGTTTACCAATGAATGTTACACATGTAGCTGCTATTTCTTTTGGTCATGTGGTTGTGACGTAGATGCTTGGTGTCAACAAATAAGTTTTACTCATCCAAATGGGAACACAACGATACAGTTGCTAGATTTTTCCACGTTCTCAAAACATATCGTTTTGGGGTACCCAAAATGCCACTGTTATGTAGATGTGAGGCTGAAACGATAAAAAACTTTATCGGATTCACTTGAAAACGTTGTTGTGTGGACAGAACCTAAAAGTGACTAAGGCGGAGCAGGGGGCGTGGTTACAAGTGAAAGGGGTGTGGGTTAAAGTCAGTTGTGTTCTTTTCTTTCACGGGTGCCTTGAATTTGCGCCTCTTGTGCCTTTTGTGGTTGAACCACTGCACTAGCTCAGTCACATGACCAACATTTTAGACAAAAAATAAAAATGTTTTCACTGCTTTTTTTTTCTGAAACATTTTTAACTGAAAAAAAGGAAAAGTGAGTAAAAAGAGATTCAAAGAGTGAAAGTGTGTGATTTTAAATCCATGTCTCATCAATAAAAGCTTCTTCATGTCCATAAATATAACAATGATTGAAAATGTTCTGAATCAAAAGTCAAATCACTGTTTCATGGAGCTTGAATAATAAACTACTGTTTAACTCTGAGGTCTGTTTTTAATAAAGCCTCAAAACACTTTAGATCACCTTAAAAGGCCCTAAAACACCCCTGGAAATCTGTAGATGGGAACAAAAATGACCTACAACACTTTTTAAGCAGATTTAAAGACGGTCAAAATGAGCCTTTTTGGAGAACATACAATAAAACATTCTGTACAACATACTATAGAACATGATATAGAACAGTAGTTTGGTAATGATTTTGACACCAGTGACATTAATGCTTTTACCTTGACACACGGTGGTCTTAATGCTCTTATTTTGACATCGATGGCATTAATGCTTTTACTTTGACACCAGGGGCGTTAATGCTGTTATTCTGACACTACTTGCCTTTATGCTTTTATTTTGACACTAGTGGCTTTAATGCTTTTATTTTGCCACCATTTGCCTTAATGTTTTTATTTTGACACCAATAGCATTGACACTTTTATTTTGACACCACTTGCCATAATGGTTTTGTTTTGACTCCAGTGGTGTTAATGTTTTTGTTTTAACACCAATAGTATTAATGTTTTTATTTTCTCATGCAAACAAAGGAGATGTCAAGGCAGACAGATCAGATTGATATAGCTTTTATTCTCTTTTACATTTTATATATCATACTAAAATAAACACAAGTTAAAAAAATGACCAAAGAAACTGTACAAAAAAAAGTTTATATATATTTAAACTACATTTGAATTTTACAGAACAGTCTACTGTCCAAAAAAGGCACTAAAGTCTGAAATGGGACCAACACAAGCACGGACGACAGCATCCAGGACTTTTTGGAGAGATCAAGTCTTTTCACTGGGGGACACAGGCGGACATGCCCCCTGAGCCCCGGACCACGCCCCCTGCACCAGAAGGCCTCGGATTCACATCAAATCACATCAAGTCGACCACGGAGCAACTGAAGGAATGGGGGCGGGGTCTCCCACAGGAATGAGGGCGAGGTCTTCACCTGTCCGTAATCTCTAAACACTCCCGCATCCTTCCACTCGCACCACGTTTACCGTTTGTAACATCACATCAGCTCAGATGGACTCGCTCATGTTGAAATCTACAACTGCCCAGAAAAAAAAACAAAAAAAAAACATTTGACCCAGAATCAGCGGTTTTCTGGGTTTTCTCCCCACCCCATGGTTGATTGGCGGGATTAAAACCCAATAATTTCACCTGTAGTTTAAAAAAAAAAAAAAAAAAAAAAAGATCCATTGATGGAACAAACTGATCCGGGTAAGAGTTTAATCCATTTTGCTTTGTTTTACATAACCATAGACATAGTATACCCAGACCCACCATTGATGAGCCATGGACTCGACATATTGGAGTGGTGATACGTTCCATTCGATGCAATCTATTTGACAGGAGAAACACACCGTCCGCACATTTTACTAACAATACTCTGCTAAAACTGAAAACAGATTTCCATGTGTGTTATGTCATACGTGTAACTATGATCAAGGACATATGTGACCCTCCAGCACAAAACCAGTGGTTCACTCTCACAGCAGTATTTCTAGCTAGAGCCTCAAATACATTATATGGGTCAAAATGATCAAATTTGAAGTTTATGCATAAAATCCAAGTAAAATGTAAAACACTTCGAACTATGAGTTTTGGTGAAATTCCTACCGCATGTGCTTCAAATCATGCGTTCTAAGAAAGACAACAACTGACTGATTGTAATTAAGTCTAAAACAAAGAAAAATCGGCTCAAAACACAACTTTCCTTCGTGCTCACGTTAGGTATTTCCTTGTCAGGTATATTTATGTAGTGCTTTTTACACAGTGCTTGCACTTTACAGAACAGAAAATATTTTGTCTGTTAAAAAAATATTCAAAAACTAACGGATAATAAAATGAAACCTTCACTGTGCCTAGTGTAGGAATCACCCTGATCACCACTCCAAGATGGCGGCCGTAGTTCTCGTGTCCCAGCAGCCAATGCTGGGTCTAGCTATACTATGTCTATTGCCATGACAACCCTTTCCTGTTTTGTCACTTTCTGCTAATGTGACTGACAGGGCAAGACAAATGGGTGGCATTTCAAGTTTGGTTGTTTTTCATCACATCAACTCAAATGGAGTCGTTCATGTCGAAATCTGCAATGGACAGGAAAATGTAAAAAAAATAAAAATAAAAAAAAAAAATCAGAATCAGCTGTTTTTTTGTTGTTGTTTGGCAGGATTAAAAACCAATAGTTTCACGTGTGAAGTTAAAAAAAAAAAAAAAAAAAAAGATCCAAGTAATAAAACACTGAGCAGATTTCATCCACAGGCATCTTAATGTGGTGTTTGGTTTCAGTTTCCATTGCCATGGCAACCCCCTTTTGTTTTGTCACTTCCTGTTAATGTGACATAGGGGGCAGGACAAAGGAGTGGGGTTTCAAGTCTGGTTGTTTTTCATCATAAGGTGCATTTTCTTTCTTTTACTAAAGGCGTCTCTGCCTCCGATGCAAACGAGCCAACGATCGAACAAACCAACTTTTGAACAATCGAACCAACAATCGAATGAATGAACCATTGAACGAGGCAGAAACTGCTGTTCAGTCCAAAATTAAAAATTAAATCCCAAAAAAATAATAAACATGATTCATTTAACAAAAAAGTAGGTTTCATTTGAAGACATGTCATTTTTTGTACATCATCATAAAAAACTGAAGAATATAAATACAGGATTGTGTTTGTGGGGTTTTATCTTTTCATTCTTTTCTTTCATTTTCTTCAAACATCTCAGGTCATTTTAGCATTTAAATTAAACAGAGCTTTAGTGGACTAGACCCAAAACCAAGTCACCACTAAACTCTTGGATCCTTGTCCAGGTCTTCCAGAAGCAGAACTATTGACGGAATACTTTGAAGTTTTGGGAAACGTGACTTTGGCGGAAGGTGGCGTCTTCGTCCCAAAATGACGAAGCTTAGCAGAATGAAAGGCTACGTAGTCAGCATCATTGGTGACTGCTATATGTAAAGTAAGTACGAAGGTGGTTAGTGTGGTTAGCTAATGTCATTCTAGTTAAATACAACAAGAGGTGTTAGCGTTGCATGAAGAAGAAAGTAGCTTATTTCTCTCAAACGGGCAGTGTTAGCTTAGCAGCTTCACTAACACAATGAAGACTTAGTGTGTCTGCTGTCTAAATATGAAAACAGGCAGTGTTAGTTTAGTTTTAGTCTAGCATTGTTAGCCTGCCTGTTGTCCGAATATGAAGTAAATAAAATTTAGAATAGCTTAACACCGAGAAAGAAGTAATTAGCCTGTTGATGAGGACAGGTTAGCTTAACTTTACACATAGAAGAACATAGTTAATGAGTCTGTTGTTTAAATACACAAACAGGCAGTATTAGCTTAGTTTTAGCCTAGCGTTGTTTGTCTGTTGTCCAAATATGAAATAAACAAAAGTTCAAGTAGCTTAATGAATGAATTAAGTAATTAGCCTGTTGATACTTAAGACAGAGTAAGGACATGTTAGTTTAACGTTACACAAAGAACAACGTGGTTAGCATGTCTGTTGTATAAATATGCAAACAGGAAGTATTAGCTTGGCATTACTTAGCTCAAAAGCTAGTTAGCTTGTTCATAAATATGATGGAAGGACAGGATAGCTTAGCATAAACTGCTAAGTATTTAACCATTATGAAATACATGTATAAAAACTCAATCTTTCATTTAACACAAGTCATGGAGTCAATAAATGTTTGTATTCTAAACAGGAAGTCAGGATATGGTAGCTTAGCTTAGATTTCTAAAAATAATAATAATGATAAATGTTAGCTAAAGTGTCCAGTAGAATGTACATTCTTAAATGTAGCTGGAAACCACAAAAACTGTTATTTAAATATTAGCCATACTGCAATGCTACTAGCTACTGTGCTAATGGGTAGCCTCCTCACCGTGTGTCTGAAATCACTCACTCACCCCCCTACCCCCTACATTGGGAAATAAAGGTAGTGCACTAAATAGTGAACTCAATTGAAAACTTTTCGGATACTACTATGGCGCTTTTTAATCATCATCATCGTCAAATAATTAAAACGTAACCATGTCGTCGCTCACAAAATTAAAAGGCTGTTTAAATGTTTTTACTGACTGCATTACAATAAACAAAAATGTAATAAAACTTGGCTCACGACTGTTTTGCTATTCACTGTTAATCAACTGGTGCCTGTCATCCAACAGATAGACTTAACATTTGCCATTACTTAACAGCTCCTGTAGCTCTGCCAACATGACGTCCAATCTCAATCTGTCCGTGTTTCTTTTAATCATAAATCTCCCCAGCCTTCAGCCATTTTTCAATTTGTGCAATGCATGATGGGATATCATGCTTTGGTTAGTGACCATCAATGTCTACTCCATTTCACGGTGGATTGTGGGACACATTGAGTGCACTATATAATGCTTATAAATTGTTCACTAACGATTTGGACACCCCTACAAAATGCATGAAACCTATATAATGCACTATATAGAGGTTAGGGAGTGATTTTGGACACAGCCTCAGTCCTTGTGCTAAACTGGGCTAAGCTAACACTCTTCTGTCTGTTGCTAAACTGAGCTAAGCTAAGGCTCCTCTGTCCGGTGTTAAACTGGGCTAAGTTAATGCCCCTCTGTTCTGTGCTAAACTGGATTAAGTTAATGCCCCTCTATCCAGTGCTAAACTGGGCTAAGATAACAGGCGTCGTTTCCCAAAACATCAGATTACTTCCGTTTCACTTCCTCCCCCAAGGTCAAAAAGTGCTAAGAGTTCATGAACTACTATGGACACGCCCCCTGGTTTACTGATGCTGCTTATGAGGTCAGCTTCTGGAAAATATATGTTCACAATAATAACTTTTTTTAAAAGGTGGGCATGTCCTCTAGCACGGATCCTTGAAGCTTCAGGCTCCGCCCACCAACCACGTCCAGTATGGGCATGTGCACCAGCACACACAGCACCCACAAGCAACACTAAAAGAGATCCAACACCTGAATGCTGTGGCCACGCCTACACCTGACTGCTGAGGCCACACCCACAACTGAACACTGTTCTGGGATCAACCGACCACGCCAACAACTGAACACTGATGCCACACCCATACAGCTCTGTTTCTGTTCATTTGGCATCTGTGGCTTTGAGCCCCGCCCCACAACCCCGCGTCCCTCCTTAAATAGCTAAATGTACTTGATCATTTTCACCCTAAAAGTTTTAATGATAATGAGACTAAATTCATATGACTGAGATCAGTCACTGATTGGGCCACAGAGACCACACCCCCACATAAGTAAAGGGGGCGTGGTCAGCAGCACAGTACTCAGGGAGTAGGGACAGGGGACAGAGCCTGTTCAGATTCTAACATATAAAAGAGATGTGTGTGTTTTTGTATAAAAATACATGTGTGTAAAAACTGAGGAACCTGTATCTGATCTGGATCTAATCCTTTCCCACAGTTTACAGACATGCATTTTTGTATAAACACACACACACACATTGTAATATATATATATATATATATATATTACAATGTGTTTGAGTGTGGCCAGTGTTTTGTTGTTTCCATGACAGCAGCAGAGGAATGAACACTATGAAGAGGAGACATCTGTCAGAAGGGGCGGGGCAGTAGTGGTGAGGGGGTGGAGCAGCAGTGATTAGGGGGTGGAGCCTCTGTCCATCTGCCCCAAGCTGGAAGCCATGAATTGCACAATGTGGAGTCTGTGTGTGTATGTGTGTATGTATGTATGTGTAGAGGAGATGGGAGGTAGGGTTGACACCAGGAGGTAACTGAGAAACTGTAGAACTATATATATATATTTATATATATATGTTTTTGTCCAGTCCATGTGATTGTTCTGAGGTTTAACTGAGGATCGGCTCAGACCACCAGGGTTAGGGGCCAAGTGGGAAGGGCCAACGGGAACAGGGCAGAGCCAGGAGAGAAAGGGGTATCCTGTGGTGGGTTCCTGGGGTAAAGACTTAGACTGCTCCCCCCTCATCTGTCTGTTTCCTTTTTCACAGAGACCCACATTTGCCTGGGGGGGGGGGGGGGGGGGGGGGGGGCTGTTTACATGGCCTTTATAGGAAGAGGGGGAGGTGCATGGGGGGAGGTGCACAGAGGGGGGGGGGGTCATAGGGTCTGGTGGGGGTGAGAGGGGGGTGAGAGGGGCAGACTCACAACATTTACTAAGTAGAATGGTTTTGGTCTCTGTCCCAGTCTTCGTGTCTCTTGGTGGACCACCCCCCCCTCCCCTCTGTGGGTTTCCGCTGCCGGCACGGTTCATTCGTCCTCCAGGGACTCGGTCTTGATGTCTCCAGGAACAGCTCCAGTTCTGGACAGAGCCAGGATGGTGTGGTTTACTGCTGCCATTTCCACCGCCAGAGAGATGGGATCTTGGTGTTCACTGTGGGAGGGGGTGTCCTCCTGGGTGGGGGGTTAAAAAGACACAGGTTAGAGCCGAGACATGGAGTCCTGGTGGTCAGTGTGGGAGGGTGCTTGTGTACCTGTGTAGGTGAGGTGTGGGTGGGGCTTGTGTACCTGTGTAGGTGAGGTGTGGGTGGGGCTTGTGTACCTGTGTAGGTGAGGTGTGGGTGGGGCTTGTGTACCTGTGTAGGTGAGGTGGGCTCCAGGCGGTAAAGACCAAAGGGTCGACTCAGAGGTCTTTTATCGAAGTAGGGCAGGTCACAGGCCTGAAAGACGAACAACAAGAATAAACATGAGGACAAACTGAAAAATACAGGTGGATAAAAAAAGACAAACCAACAGATGGACTGATGTGACCTGGACAAACGCTTTGATTCAATAAATATGACCAACATCAGTTTTATTCCTTCCACTGACAGATTTTCCTTCATCCACCTGTTCATCCATCCTTCCATCCGTCCATCTGTTCATCTGTCCATCCATCGCGGGGGCAAGCAAAAAATAAAAACCCCAAAAAATTAAAATAAATTACGCAAAAAATTCTCTAATTAAAGGGGAACCTAGCAGGATTCCTTCTTCACTGGTTTTGGTTATTTTTGCATACTTCTGTAAAACTCACCGGTCGCTCTTACACTTTAATAATGTGCTTTTATTTTCAATAAAGCTGGTGACGGGAAGGAAAAATAGTGATCAAACACACTACTGGAGTGGAATGGGAAACTTTAGCGGGGCATTGAAGTGTTGGATGTCTGCTTCACACTGCTCTTTGGCTAACATTAGCAGCAATGACAGCAGCAACTAACCTCAAAGTGCAAGTCCCTCTGCACACAACTGGCGTTGTCATGGTGTCATGGTACATCTGAGAAGCTAGTGGGTTATGTCTGCAACTGCTAACACCACACTACTATCAATAGCCACACAGCTTATGAGTTAATCGGTGCCCTGAGGCCCACTAGCACCATGTTAATGTTAGTTCATTGTGTCCTTTTTTTCAAATGGCTCTTGAGCTATTGCACTGAAGTTCCAGGTGTCTGAGTCCATAGGGATGTGATTTCTTTGTGTTTACCTGTGTTTGTTTCTTTGTGTTTACCTGCTCAGAGAAGTCATTGGCGTCAATGTCGTCACTGTTCGAGTGTCCTCCTGGACTCTGGACATCGATGCCGTGACTCTCCAG
The DNA here is from genome assembly GCA_020466265.1 of Siphamia tubifer. Classification (NCBI taxonomy): domain Eukaryota; kingdom Metazoa; phylum Chordata; class Actinopteri; order Kurtiformes; family Apogonidae; genus Siphamia; species Siphamia tubifer. Next base: position 32,677,760 of record CM035805.1, read on the forward strand.
GATTGTTGCTTCTTGGAGGAAGAGGACAGATTCTTACGTTATTATTAGATTATTATGATATTATTGTCAGATGAATTATTATGACAGTATTATTAGATTAACGACAGATATACATAAACACCATTACCAATGTTAGCACGTCTCTTAATCTCTTTGCGACGGTTGGCGAACCAGTTGTAAACTTTCAGGGACGTGACCCTTTCTAGATCTGATAGCTTTTTCCCTGAAATGAACAAACGAACACATTCAGTCCCAAGTCTCCAAATACACCATCCAGACTCCAGTTAATGCTTCCATTGTCATTGTAGCAACTTCAAACAACTCCATAGTGCTGCATTAAAGTTCTGTGACTGCACCAACACTCCACTAGGGGTGGGGCCTGCGGGTGTGGCTAGTTTCCTGGGCCGCACATAAACCTAGCACACATATGTGTAGCTTCTGATACCGGCTGCTGTAAAATCCCAAGGAAGAGGTAGTGGTACTAATGGTAGAGCTATGGCTACTGCTACAGCTAAGGCTAATGCTAGCGCTAGGACTAACACTTGAAGTATGGCTAATGCTACACACCTGCAGATTGCTCTGGGGCTCCTTGTTCTCTGATGTTGCAAGAGAAGCAGGTCCCCAGGGGAAACCTACCCCCAACACACACACACACACACCCTTTGAAAACCCCTGTTTTAGGACAAACTCTGGTGCCGAGTGTTCAGGAGTCCAGGACATGCCCACGTTCACATCAGGATGGACTCATCCAATGACCATTACTAAATGTACAGTGGCAGGTGGGGCTGTGCCAGTGACTCCTTTACCTGGTTTCTGAAATGAGAATCTACAGCATTCTTTACCTGGTTTCTGAATGACAGCATTGCAGGCGTTTGCGATCTCCTCCCGTTTGGCTTCGTCTGGATACTGGTTATCGTTAAAGTAGCTAAACATAGAAACAACACACATTTAATGACCCAATTACCCATTTTTTAAAATTTATATATATATATATATATATATATATATATATATACACACCTCTCCATCACTGCTAAACACTCCTTCCTCCAGGTGAATCGACTTCCACGACGCAGTCGAAAAGTTCCAGGGGTGGAGCTTAGAGGGGGTGGGGTTTGTCTCCACTCCATCTCCTCCAGAGGTAAAGGGGCGGGGCGCATATTCAGGGTAGCACCTAGCAACCATGGAAACAAGGGTGGGTTTAGATCATCAGGGGTGAGAGGTCATCACAACAGTTTAAACACAGAGTCTGGTTAAAGGTGACTGGGGTCAGAGGTCATCACACCCAGTGTAGTGTTAGTATCTGGTGAAGTGTTAGTACCTGGTGTAGTTTTCTCCAGAGTGTACCAGCGGTAGAATGCTCGCTTCTTCTGTTCACTCAGATCAGATCCATGCTGCAGCAGCCAATGAGAGATCCTGCTCTGACTGATACCTGAACAAACACACACAGTTAAAACAGGTTGTCCATCAGCACAGGGACCAACTGTAAAAGAATAAAGAGAAACACTGGAGCAGGAAGAGACCTCAGACACAGTTTACATTGTTATTTTTTCATTTCACCTTTATTTAACCAAGAAATATCCCACTGAGATTAAGAACCTCTGTTACAAGGAAGCCCTTGCCAAGACAGCAACATCTGAAAGCATTTAAACGTGACACCATCAGGCCTGGACATCTACAAACTACAACAGGGGGCGCTAAGAGGAGCACCTGGGTCCATGTCCTGGTGCTAACCACTGCGCCTCCCATTTGTGTGTGTGTCCATCACTCACCTGTCACCTGTGCTACCACAGCCTGAGAAATCCTCCTGTTCCCCAGAAAAGCCTTTATTTCCTCCTTCACCAAACTGCTGTCCCTCCTAGAGAGAGGGCAAGAGAGAGAGCGAGAATATGTTTTGGATTTTTCATCACTTATCTGTGTTAGTTTATTTGTGAATTTTAACAATTATTGTATAATTTTCCCTCCAATTTCTTGTGTCTGGTTCTTTCATCGACTTAAGCTGAAATCAGATGCTCCTTTGTTTGCACTAAATTTCAAAACAGAGGATTCTGTTTATTTCTTTTTATAAGTCCAGTAAAAATGATGACACTGATAAAAAGTGAAAACGGATGTAGCGGAGGACAAAGATAATCATCAAACAGGAACTAGTTACTGCATCACTGATATGTTTTTCAACGTTAAATACTAAAAAATATGACTAATAATTTGAAATGACTGTTATGTGTCATGATGGAAATTTTACAACCCTGTCTGTCAAAATGAAGTCAAATGAAATTATGACAATAAAAATGTCTGGTGCAACCTATGTGTGTGTGTGTTCATGTGTGTCCTCAGCAGAATAATAATAAACATAACAGGTCTCGACTGGCAGAAGTGAAGGGTAAAGCAGAACAGAGCATGTGTAGAAGCAGAACAGAACATGTTTTCAACGCTACTGAAGTAGTCTCATCATCTGAACCCGCTATATCTTCACTAGGGTCAGGGGTCACAGGCAAAGGTCAAAGCTCTACAGAGTACTCTGAGAAAACGCATGCAGGCACAAGGAGAACATGCAAACTCCATACAGAAGGGTCTGGTGCTGGAATCGAACCAGGGTCCTTCCTGCTGCAAGGCACGAATGCTAACCACTGCGCCGCCCACTACTGAAGTAGTCACTCGTCAAAAGAGGAGGTATGATTTAATACAGAGCCACAACAAATCCCACCTGCTCACAAACATTTTAGCTCTTAATTGACATCTGCATTTCAGAACATGACTATGAGTTTGGCCTTTCAAGGTCAACGGTTTGAAGCCTATGCCAGGTTACCTAGGTGAATAGTCACTACTCTGCTCTGGGTTTTTTTGTTTTTTAGATATTGACCTTTAACCCTGATCTCTTGGGTCAATAGTAGGTCAAAGTCTATACACACAAGTTGCGGAATTGAAATACCAGTATTTTGATGCTCATTGGACGCCTATACGATGAAGAGTTCAAAAGTTATACCTTAAATTTCAATGTTGACTTTTATTGTGACCTTTGACCTAGAGTCTTCAAATTTGTCCTCCAACGTTTTGATGCCAACGCACATTAACAGTAAAAGTATAAAGAAGCTATATGTAAAAATGAGTATACAGGAATAAAAAGTAAATTCCTGACCTTTAACCCATCTCTGATCATTGTGAAATCCCTTTTGGTGACCTTTACCTTTGAACTACATTCACCAAACTGTAATGGGATCTATTCTGGACCACCGCACACCTTTCTTGAACAATGTGTCCACCACCCTCCCCCCTACTGTGAATGTGTTCCATTCCTATATTACACTCACTGACACATTTAAATATAATGAACTTATAAGTATTGCAAAAGGTCTAATGTCAAGGTCGCATTTATCAGAAAGGTCAAAACCCAATTTTTGATTAATTCACAAACAGGTTGTTATAGAAACTTGAGATTGACACGTAATAGGGGCGAGATCAGGCATACTTGTTTTGGTAGGCGTCTGTATTTTGGAAGCGTTTGTGAATACGTCATACACCACCTTTTTTGTGTTTATTTTTTGTGAATTTTAACATGTTTTGTACATTTATTTATCTGCCTTTTTGTGTTTTAGTGTATCTTGTGGAAAATCTGAGCCCCCCCCCCCCCCAAGACAGAACAATTGACTTACAAAGTGTTTTAACAGTTTTCTTTTCACTGAAGGACATCCAGATTAAAATGCCACATTAACATGAAGCATATGTTGGTCTGGGATTCTCCTAACACTAGGCTAATACTAACACTAGGGTTAAAAACTTAAAATATCGGGCCCCATACTGTATATCTGGCCCATAAATCTGTCTCATTGTGACCGCCTTCTACAGTTGTGTTTAACCACAGCTGTTCCAGAAAAGTTTGTTCAGTTGTAAATGTTCAGACAGGAAAATAAAGTCTTTCAGATTCATGTTTCACTTGTTTTTATTATAACAAAAGAAAAAACTATGTATGTCAAGGGTATCAACTCCACTCCCAAACCACATGCTCCTTCTGCACATGCTCAGTTCTGAGCAAGCCCACATGCTCCTTCCACACATGCTCATTTCTGCACATGCTCATTTCAGTCCAGGTCCTGTTTGAGTTGATGTTTGAGCTGAAAAACATCCAGTACATAAACATGTTCAAACTGTCATTTACTTTAGTTTGTTTGTTTTCACTCAGAAACAAACAAAATAAAATTTAAAACCATTTGCATCTGGTTGTCTGATGCATGTCCACATTTTTGGAAATAATATTTTTCTGCAAATATTTCATGATAATACTGGAAAATAAGAATACATTAATTAAAAAATATGTTTAATCAATATAAAAAATAAATATCAATATTAAAAAAATAGTAAATAAATAAAGATTTTAAATTAAAATAGATAAATAAGCAACTAATAAAAAAGGAAACCTTGTGAAAACAGTTTTTCCAGACTGTATCATAATTTAATATTTGTTCTTATACAGATTGATTAAGTGTATGCGATTATTGAAAACTAAATGAGAGAACCTTGGGTGAAAGTAAAAAAAACAAACATTAAATCACAATATAGTGGAAAAACATGGCACTTAAATTATTTTCCACAAGGGTTTATCTGTAGAAAGTTTTAACGTATTTAATGAAGCATTTCTATGGTTACTGACTCTACTCCGTATTCCTGGAGAGCTTTTCCTTTCCAGATAGTCCCGACTTTACAGTACCTGGTGGTCATAACAATGCAGTGCATACTTCCGTATCATGTGGGTCACTACTATCGCTATGACGACCAGGTACTGTAAAGTCAGTCCTATCCTGGAATGGAAACACTACTCAGTAGAGTCGAGTAGAGTAGGTAACCATGGAAATGCTTCAAACCAAAATGTGAGTAGCTGATGGCTAGTGAAAAAGTGAGTGATGCGGTGGCTCCGGTACCACTGACCTCATCAGCTCTTCCACCTTATCATCAATGTCCAGATCTTCTTCTGCTGCCTCAAAACCGAAGGTGCGTGAGGCTGCCGCACTGTTGACCGGGTACCTGGGGATAGGGCGGAGATTAAGGTCGTTACCGTTATGTAAAACTAGTTACAGGCCCAGCCAAATAACGTTATTATCCTATACCAAAACTAAACATGAGACCAAACAAAATTATTATCCTGAACCAAAACTAAGCATGTGACCAAAACTAGAATTGAAAAAACATTTTTGTTATCCGAGTTAAATAAAAATAACATTTTAAAAAGCAATAACTGAAACTGTTTTGCCTTCATAAAACTAAGCAAAATGTATATTAAAAAAATTATGGGTCAAATTCCTTGAGGTTTTGTCTGGAGTTGGGAGAAAGCAGCAGAAAAAGTCCTGTATGGAATTAATTTAAATATGTCTGCAAGGAAGATAATAGATGTGAGAAATAAAGAAATTAAAATAATAATAAACATATTTTAAAAATATAATTTTTTAACAAATGAGCAATTTCCCAATTGTGGGATCAATAAAGTACTTCTATTGTAAATAAAATAAATTTTAAAAATATATAAAAAGAAAAATAAATGAATAAAATAAAGCATAAAAAATAATTTAGTTAAAAAATCAAATAAAAACATTCAACAATTTAAGTGAATATAAAATAAATAAGTACATTTCTGAAAAATAAGATCACTAATCAATTTTAAAGATTAAAAAGAAATACATTAGGAAAAATAACTTGCTAAAAATAAGATATATAAAAAGTATTTTTTTTAATGAGAAGTTTTTTAAATGAAAAAGAAATAAAATACAGTGTTACCTCTACTTACAAAATTAATTCATTCCAGAAGTGTTTTTGTACCATGAATTTTTCGTAATTAGTCGTATTTTACGTGTAAAAGGCTGGATTCGTTCCAAGGCCCCAAATCAAACCTTTTAAAAATTATAACAATTTACCAATTTTGTATGAAATGTGTTAAAACAAATTAAATTATCCATTATTACGTAGTGACGTACAATTGTGTACAAATTTATGTCTCAGGGATTTCGTTTCGTAAACTGAAATTTTCATATTCAGACACGAAAAATTGAGGTAAAGGTTTGTCATTACTTGGATTTCGTAATTAGAGGTACCACTGTCTCACAAAACTTTACTAGAAATAAGCATTAAAACAAAAAAGGAACACTAATAAAGACTATCAAACCTGCACTAAAAACTAAAGTTCACTGAATTAGCAAAAAAAATAAGGCAAAACTCAAGTATAATATATATCTCAAGAACTCTTCTCACCTGGGTGGAGACAGTTTCCCATTGGGTGTAGCAGCCAGGCTGTCCCGTCCGTTTTGCGACAGCGCCACCAGAGCCACCGGCGAAGGCAAGATGGCTGAAGGGGGCGGTGGCCCAGGGGGCGGGGAGGTGTCATAGCTGTTGCTGGGAGATGGCGAGAGTCCGCTGCCACCGCTAGCATACTGTGTCTGAGTGGAAATGGAAACTCTGGAAGCGGTGGATGAGGAGGCAGCGGCGACGTGCTCAGCAGCGGCGCCGTCGTTGCCGCCGTTGCAGGACACAGAAGAGGTGTTGACGGTTGTTGCCGAGGCAGTGTTGTTATTACTGAACGCTGTGGTGGCGTTGGAGGCAGAGGTGTTGGTGCAGCTGTTAGCCCCACCCACTCCATAAGAGGAGGAGGAAGAGGAGGAGGAGGAGGTGCGGCGTCCGAACTTGTCACCGTGCTCCCGGTCCAGCCGGTCCAGAGTATCCAGCGCCTGGAGGATCTCTGCTTTGGTCATCCCACTGCGACGCAGGCGCTGCAGAAGATCGATCTGTTCGATGGTGAAACGAGGCTCCTCCATGAAGTCTGACATCCTGCTGCTGCTGACAGGAGGAGGAGGAGAGGAGTGAGAGGAGGAGGAGCAGGAGGAGGAAAGAAACAGGAAACACAGGAGGAAGTGAAAATGAAGACAAGTGTGAGGATGTTCAGCATGTAGACGGGGCAAAGATGAAGAGCAGGAGGAGGAGGAGGAGCAGGAGATGTAGAGGGAGTCAGACAGACAGATGAAGGCGAGGAGGAAATGAGAGGATTAAGGAGGAAAAAGAAAACGCAGAGGAATTTGAGTTGCAGAAGAAAATGAGAATGATGGGAAAGGAGGAGGGGAGGGAGGTAGGGAGGGAGGGAGGGGAGAAAAACAGGCATGAGACAAAAAAAGAGGCAGCAGATAAAAGAAGACAAGAAGGAGAGACAAGTGTGAAAACCAAAGGAGGGGGGGGGCGGGGCCTAAAAATCTGCTATTTTTGGGAAGACGCAGCTTCTGCACGAACACAGTGGCACAGTCAGCTTCTGCACGCGCTCAGTGCCAGAGTCACCTTGACAGCTGATGCTATCTTAACATTCCGAGTGTTCTTTAAGAGGCGTTCGCCACCCACGCTCTGTTTGTTCTAATGTGTTGACTGGAATCACACTGCAGCACTTTATACATGCGTGTTCAAAACCTGACCTATGTTCAACCCCAAGAAACACTGCTACCCCACCCCAACAACACCGTTACCCCACCCAACAACAATGCTACCCCACCCCAACAACACCGCTACCCCACCCCAACAACACCGCTACCCCACCCCAACAACACCGCTACCCCACCCCAACAACACCACCCCAACAACACAACACCACTACTCCACCTCAACAACACCGCTACCCCACCCAACAACACCGCTGCTCCACACAAAAACAACGTCAGTACAGTCAGTACTATTGCTATGACAACCAGGTAAAATAAAGTCAGTCCTATTTTGGGACAGTTACATTCTACAGCAGTGCCCAATCCTTGTCCTTGAGAGCTACTATCCTGTATGTTTAGATGTATCCCCCTTCCACCACACCTAATTCAAATGACAAACTGCTCATTAAGCTCTACAGAAGTCAGATAATGACCATCAGGTGTGTTGTAAGAGGGATACGTTTAAAACACGCAGGATAGTAGATTGAGGACCAAGATTGGGCACCCCTGCTCTACTGAATACTGTGTTATGTCCAAGTGGTAACACGGCATTTGTTTATAACACACTACAGCTATAGAATAAAATACTAAAGAACTGCATCCATGTGCAAATCGAAAACATGATGTTTTAACAATTTTGTGTAGCCCTAATGTACACTTATTGTAACTTGCTTTTTCTGTAATGAAGGATCACTGATGGGTACAGATGGAATCCACTTCATTTTATTTTTTTCTTTAGTTTGAGACAAATGAAGTACTGAACATTAACTAGCCTGGTCCTTACACATGTTAAAGCTGTCAATGATAAACCATCACACACACAAACCTCTTCAGTATTAACCCCACTGGTTTAAAAACTAACATGTCCTCAAACCTAACAGAACAAAAACTGGAGGAAAATGAACTTAACACCAGTTTGGGTCTAACTTTAACACCCAGGCTGGAAAGACAGGAGTGGAAAACTTTTTCCAACACCCTTAAAAATCTCAAACAATATCATGAAATATTTGAATACAAATCTTTTTTTCTGTGTTTCAGAAGGTGTGGTGTGGTGACATTTTTTTCTTAGTTAACCATTAAAGAAGAAAACTAAATTCTTGACACTTTCAACATGTCATGTCCTGAATATGTTGTATTATTTACTAGCAGTGGGTCGACTTTAACCCATAAAGACCCAAATCATCTACAGAGCCATACTGTTTAATACACTAATTCTACAAATTATTGGTATAAAATACAGGCAATCTTCTCATGGTCATTATCAAATATGACAATATTTGGACATTCAGAGGCTCTGCAGTTACTGTGGAAACACTCATCTTCTACAACATTGATTCAGCAGTAAAAAAAAAAAACACATGGAGTTGGATCAATGATAGTGGATGGAAACACTTTTTTCCATTCAGTTACCTATACCTGTGCTAAAAATTTTACATTATTTTCATTTTCCTGGGTTTTTTGTTACTTATTTACTCGGTTTTCATGAATATCTACATGAGTTGTGAATTAAATATGGGAAAATATATGACTTATACCAGAAAAAGGAAAATACAGACTATAATACTTTAAAAAGTAAATAAATAAATAAAAGTGATAAATCAGTCATAAAAGGAGAAAAAAAACATTTGGTAAGTGACACAGGAGGGTCTGGGTGGGTTCATGGCTGAAAGAGGATTATTAATGTAATAGATTACAAATGCGTCGGATTTTCCACCAATGCCAAACTCCAACTAGAACCACAACAACCAGATCCAGCCTTTGTACCCGGGATGCAGTACCATTTAACCCCATCTGTGACAGTCTGGTTCAGACCCGGCCCAGTCCACATGCTGAGGCCCCCTTGGTCCCGGTATGTGCAGTCTCCTCAGCCATGGTGATGCCACTTTTCACGCCCTTTTGCCCAGAAGCTAATGTAATGCATATGTGTGTGCTGCAGGAGAAGCTAACATAAGCATATGTGTGTGTTGCAGCAGGAGCTAACATTAGCATATGTGTGTGTTGCAGCAAGAGCCAACATTAGCATATGTGACTGTTGCAGCAGAAGCTAACATTAACAGATGTTTGTTTTGCAGCAGAAGCTAACATTGAAAGACGTGTGTGGTGTGTGTGTGTGTGTTGCAGCAGAAGACGCTAAGATTAGCATGTGCGTGTTAAACCAAAAGAACCAGAAACCTGATGAGATGTCATCACTCGCATGTCTCTAAATCCTCTCCTGATCTTCTTTTAGTGTTTCACTGTCGTACACTCACTATGAGATACTAATACTTCCCCTGCTAAAAAGCTACTGCTAACTTGACACGGTGTGTTTTAGGTAGCATTAAAGGCAGTGTGTGACTAGCATAAGATGTTAGCCATGCCATCGTTGATCATAGCTGACGTTAGCCACTGTCTTAACGCCAACAGAGGTTCGATAATAAAATGTGTTTTGGTGTAGTCCAGACAAAGTCCGCGGCTGACCTGTGTTCCGAAGGGCCAGTGGAGCACGGAGGTTCCGGCCGTGAACCTGGAGCCGCGGTGTGATGGGCGGCAGCGGTGGTTAGCAGCTCCGGTGCCCTGTCCGACCCTTAGCAGAGCTTTAATAATCACAGCCCAATTATTTCACCGCCTCTGCTTTGTCTGTCTGACTACAGCCATATTGACAACTAACACCTGCGCGGGGCACCCTGGGAAATGCAGTTCTTCTCACTCACACGACTGCTGTGGCGGTGCAGTTCAAAACTGCTATACCCAGAGAGCATTGCGCGTCCGCCGCTGGTTGCTGTCTGACTGATGCACAGATGTCACTGATGCAGTTTTTAATGGGGGGAGGGGGTGACGAAAGGGAGGAGGGGGAAAGAGGAGGGGCAGACATAAAGTTAGAGTCCCCCCCAAAAAAAGGAAAGAAGACTGCTTTATTTAAAGGGAACATATCGTTCCAATTTCCAGACAAGTGAACGCAGTTCCCCGGTGTCTCAGTCAAGGGTGCAGATAGGTTTTTTTTAACTGGGGGGGGGGGGGGGGGGGTAAAACTGCCATTGTTCACCCTCCTCTGTCTTATAGGTAAAAGTTGGAAACACTGTCCATTTCAGACCTTACCTATCTGGCTGGTAACAAGAAATTCTGTTTTCTGATTTGTTAGGAAATTAGATTTTCTGATTGGCTAAATCAGTACAGTTGTACAATGCACATACAGGGTTAGGACAATTAAAGACAAAGGATGAAAGGATGTGAGGAGGAAAATAGTGGGAAAAAGATTAACTAAAGCAGGAGGGTCCAGTCCTGGTACTGGAGGATGACTATCCTTAATGTATTAGATGTTTTCCTTTTCCATTAGCCGAAGGTCATTATCAGGTTCTGCAGAGTTTGGCAAAAGGCTGATCATTTGAATCAGGTGTGTTGGAAAAGGGATCCATCTAAAACAGATCTGTCAAACTCATTTTAGTTCAGGGGCCACATTCAGCCTAATATATGAAATGGGTCAGACCAGAAGAATAATATAAATACAAACAGAATACAAACTTGTAAGTACTGTCAACACCAAGGTTTCCATGTTTTTGAGAGAAAAAAGTAAAAATCCATAAAGAAAATGTTTACATGTAACAACTGTACCGGAACACAACATGAACAAAAATTAACGAGATGGAAATTCTGAATTTATCATTTATGCATGTGCATTACAACTAACAGCTGTTAGCTCTACAAAAAAATAGAATAGAATAAAATAAAATAAAATAAAATAAAATAGAATCATTTATTCATCCCACCCGAGGAAAATTTTGTACTTACAACAGGAAAAACTAAAGTGCAAAGATGAAATGGCAGAGAAGCAGAGCATATTTGTATATACACAGTATTTACATTACATTGCATGATGGTTATAAGTGTATATTTGAAGTTACTGAGCACTATTATACACACAACATTAAGGAACAAACAGAATATTGTTGAAATTACAGATACTTCTCTTAAGATGTTTAGTTATTCACATTTGTTTAAAAACCTAGTCTGCATGGGCGGTTTCTCCATAAGGGTGATTGGGCCATGCACTGCCACACCATAGCAAACATACATTTTTTTAAAAAGTTTATTTTCCCCCTTCCCTACTTTAGTGGAGCTGACTGATGTAATCTGTCTCTTTGTGGACATCATTATCCAATCAGAGCCAGCCAGTGACACTTGGTACCACCCCTTTTAGGGCAATTTCAGTTACTTTGAAAATCGCCCAAGAGTTCACTGATAGACTTTCATGCATTTCGTTTTTTTTCACTTAATAGTCACTTCAATACCATCTCTACGGCTTCGAGAGGGGTTTGCCCCAACATACTTTTGTCATTGCAAATTTTCTGCAGTCAAAGGACGAACGTTCCTGTCAGTTCTGTCAAGATGGATAGAGTGAAAAACAATGGTCCAGTCCTTAAAATAATTAATTCCCTTTAGTCACTGTTCAGATTGAGATAAATTGGCAACAAAACAAGCAGGACCACCTCCACCAAATGTCAAAATAAAATATTTTTTGTCAAAATAAGGAAAATCTTACACTCGAGGTATTTCAACAGAGAGAGAGAGAGAGAGAGAGGAGAGAGAGAGAGAGAGAGAGAGAGAGAGAGAGAGAGAGAGAGAGAGAGAGAGAGAGAGAGAGAGAGAGAAAGAAATAGGTTCAATAATGCCTATAATAATGACTACCTATTAATGCACCAGCTGAATGAATCACCTCAGACATTATTGGATAATTTCCCCATCCTGTGAATATTTTCAGGAGCCGCCACTTCTAGTCTGTAAATATTTTTTAGTTTAATTGTACTGTTTTATAGCATTAAAAAAAATAGGGAAAATTTGTGGTTTTCATTATTTATAGGTTATTATGATAGTATTTTACTGGTCTTACTCACTACAGATTGAATTGACCTAAAATTATTTTAACATCTTGATTGTTAATATCTTTAGTGTAATTTTTGCATTTCACAAATTCAGCATGGGGCAGACTGGGCCCTTTGGTGGGCCAGTTTTGGGCCCCAGGTTGCATGTTTGAAACCTGTGATGTAACAGATGCAGGATAGTAGCCCTGGAGGACCAGATTTGCACCATCCTGAACTAAGGAGTGAACGCACAGAGCAGAGGAAAAACAGGTGAGAGAATGAGAAGGACTTGAACAAACACATAAAACAGACAGACACTGGTACTGGGCTGATGGCTCTTGGACCTGCAGGAGGACATGGAGCCGCTGTCTGCAGCTCCTTCAGGCTGAGTTGATGTTGTACACTATGTGAGTGGTGCGCTTCATGGCAGTGTGCGCATTTCTCCTTTGCTCTGCATTTGCAAAGTGGGCCCCCCCCATAGATCATGCACATGTTCTTCGTGTAGGGAGGATTGGTCCTGATCAAGGAGAAATGGTATGTGTGACAAGTGAGTGTGAAGTCCTTGAAATGTGTCTCTCACTCTCAAACTATTGGTAACCATAGTGATCACTCAAACACAAGACGCTATGCTATAATCATAAAAAACAGTGATTTTTGCCTCACGAAAAGACACCGGGTTAAGTTTTATTTCGCCCTGTAAAGTGGGGGACGGATCAAGGTTAATCTGAATCTCAGGGGGACACATCCCCCTGCCTCCCCACCCATCTTTGGAGTCAGTGACCTGTCTGTGACATACTTTGGTCAAAATATCACATTGATGAAGATATACAGCAGCCTCTTCAACCTGGAGAAAGAGCCATTTTCAAAACATTTGGTTGTAGTGACTCATGCTTTCATGCAAATAAGCCACAGCTGACTCCTCCCCTCTCTTCTGCATTCTACCGAGAGGAAGAAGAGTTAGAAGAAGAGAAAGAAATGGAACCTGAAAAGTTGAGGCAGAGAAAAAGAGACAAAGACACAGATGAAATAAAATCAGCTGGAGAGAATCAAAGTGGGCCGAGTGCTGAGTTTTACAGCCCTGGTGCCTTCAGGTACTGATCCGTTAACAGCCATGGCATATGGCTCAGGTCTGATGCATCTGGACCTGGGCCGGCCAGATGAGCCAAGACACCAATGTCATGGGCCCAGCCCGTCAGACTGACCATGGATCTAGACGCACACACAGTGACCAGACCTCAGACCCCAATGCACCAGACACACACTAAGACTACTAATAGAGAATAATGGTGGATCTGCAAATCTGAGCAGAGGTGTCTATGACCAGTAGGTGGAGTTGACTGAGCTGGTGGGGTGAGATGGGATGGGGTATTCAAATGAGTCTATGCATGTGACATACAAAGTTTAGAAAATCCAATCATCCCCCTCCAACAATAAATGGATCAAGTTTTTTGTTCATAATGGTTATGGTTATGGTTATGGTTATGGTTATGGTTATGGTTATGGTTATGGTTATGGTTATGGTTATGGTTATGGTTATGGTTATGGTTATGGTTATGGTTCGGCTCATTTCAACCAGCTCTCTACCTTTTCCTGTCATAGTTCACACATTCAAAGTTCCTACTCTCAATTCTAGACTCTTTGCTTTCTTCTTCTCTCCCTTTCTACGAACACATATTCTTACATATACACACACATACACATACTCTATTTCCCCCCACAGGTGTTACAAACCTCTGAACCCCCCCCCTCTGGTATTTTTGCTGCTGATAGAGGGCAGCTGGTCGACCGGCCTTCTACTCCAGATCTTTTTGGAGGGGGTTCTGTTTTCTGTTAGTGGTGTATAATGTGAGACCCCCCCACACACACACACATGCACACCCCTCCCCCTCCTGTCACTGCCCAGTCTGGAAAGTCGTGCATGTAAAGCTCTTATAATTACATAGATGTTGGGGGGTTACATCCTGCTGACACATTCAATCATAATTCAGTCAGGATCCCCCCCCCCCAGTTTAGCATCACATGCAGCCCTTAACACTTTCTGCTAAAGGGAAGTTTTTACATCAAACACGGACAGATGAAGGAAAGGGAGGGGGCAGGGGGGGGGGGGGTGCACATGAACATGAGCTCGATAGAGTCAAAGAAAGAGAAACTCCAGGAGAATCTGATAAGATCCAGATGTTTGAGAACAACAAGCCCTTAAGTTCTGCCTTTAACCCTTAAAGAACCTTAATGTTCACTTTTAACCCTTAAAGAACATTAATGTTCACTTTTAACCCTTAAAGAACGTTAATGTTCACTTTTAACCCTTAAAGAACATTAATGTTCACTTTTAACCCTTAAAGAACATTAATGTTCACTTTTAACCCTTAAAGGACGTTAATGTTCACTTTTAACCCTTAAAGAATGTTAATGTTCACTTTTAACCCTTAAAGAACCTTAATGTCCACTTTTAACCCTTAAAGAACCTTAATGTCCACTTTTAACCCTTAAAGAACGTTAATGTTCACTTTTAACCCTTAAAGAACCTTAATGTCCACTTTTAACCCTTAAAGAACGTTAATGCTCACTTTTAACCCTTAAAGAACGTTAATGTTCACTTTTAACTCTTAAAGACCCTTAAATGTCCACCTTTAATGCTTAAAGAACCTCAAATGTCCAACCTTTACCCTTAAAACCCATGAATGTCCACTTTTAACCCTTAAAGACCCTTAAACGTCCATCTTTAACACTTAAAGAACTTTAAATGTCCACCTTTATCCAAGCTGTGGTTCAGTGACACTTGATCCTTTTCTTTTTTGGATCTGCAGCTCAGCAGCTTCACTGGAGGTTAGCTGCTTTACCTGTTTTTGCTACTATAGCTGCTTAAGCTACTTAATCTGCTTTAGGCATTATAACTGTTTTAACTGCTTTAGCTGTTTCGTGTTAGGGTTAGCTAACCACTATAGTCACGTTCACCACTTTAGCCGCTATAGCCTCTTTACTTGCTTTAACCACTTTAGCTACTATTGTCACTTTAGACACTTTAGACACTACAGCTATTTTAGGTGCTTTAGTTGTTTTAACTGCTCCACTATAGCCACTGTCGCCACTATAGCTGGTTTAGTGGCTTTGGCCACTACAACCGCTTCAGCTCCTTTAACCACTTCAGCCATTATAGCCACTTAAGCTGCTTTAGCCACTTTAGCTGCTTTGCCCACTACACCCACTTTAGCAACTTTAGCCACTTAAGCTGCTTTAGCTGTTTTAGCCACTATAGCCACTTTAGCTGCTTTAGCTACTTTAGCTGCTCTACCCACTACCCCCACTTCAGCCACTATAGCCACTTAAGCTGCTCTAGCTATTACAACTGCTTTAGCTATTATAACTGCTTCAACCACTTCAGCTGTTTTAGCCCCAATAACCACCTTAGCTACTTTAGCCACTTAAGCTGCTATAAGTGGCTACAGTACTATAGCCACTTTAAGTGCTTTAACCACTTTAGCCACTATAACTGCTTCAGCCACTATAGTCATTGTAGCTGCTTTAATCACTTTGGTCACTAGCAGCTTTAGCCACTATAGCCACTTTAGTTGCTTTAGCTGCCTGAGCAATTTTAGGTACTTTAGCCACTTTAGCTGCTTTAGCTATACTCACTTCAGCCACTGTAGCCAATTTAACAGCTTTAATTGCTTTAGCCACTATAGCTGCTTTAACTGCTTTAGCTACTATAGCAGCTATAGCCACTTTAGCTGCTTTAGGCACTTCAGCCACTTAGCGGCCGGCCAAAAATATTTTTGCCCTGTGTGTTGGTCTGGACTCACTAAGGCCACATGAGGCCAGCTAACCCGGCCTACCAATCACAATGCAAGGTGTTTTTCCTCTGTTTGAGTCTTGGCAGGCTTGGCAGGATGACAGCCCTGAAACAGTGGAAAGAGCTCAATAACGAAGATGGCTACAACTAGAGAGCAGCAGTGGTTTGACTCAGCTTTGGAAACAGTTTCAGAAGACGTAAACTTGGGTTTTTCATTGAAGGATGAATAGAAAGAGACACTCTATACATTCATCTTGAAGAATTATGTTTTTGGTGTTTTGCTGACTGGTTACAGCAAAAGTTTAATATACTAGTTCACTCTGCTGGGAGCAAAAAGGCTAATCTGATTTGTTCATCTCCAAGGTACACCACCCCCATTGCTTTCTGTCACTCTGAGAAAATGTCACAGTCACTGTTCTGCTGATTGAACAACAATGGTTTTGGTCTCACCCACAGCCCTTAGCAGCTGCTAGTCTTTTGGCTGTGTGGATCCAGACTATAGTTTGCAATTTATAGTTTGGATTGCCAGGCTACACTATAGCTACTTTGGCCGCTTTAGTCACTATAGCCACTTTAGCTGCTTTAACTACTTTAGCTACATTAGCTACTTTAGCTGCTTTAGCCGCTTAATTTCTATAGCCATTTTAGATGCTTCAGTGAAATTCATCTTTAGTCACTTTAGCAAAGCTAGTACTTTAGCCACTGTAGCTGCTTTAGCCACTTTAGTTGAGGTAGTGCTTTAGCCTCTATTGCTGCTCTAGCCAGTATAGCCACTTTTGCCACTTTGGCTGCTTCAGCTACTTTAACTGCTCTAGCCACTTTAGCAGTGATATCACTTTAGCCCTGCTCATGCTTGGTTTCTGCAGTTCATCTTTTTTCCCCTTCTGTTTGTGTTTGTTCTTAAGCTTCAGATCCCGGAGTCCTGTCTCTGTCCTCTTGGTTGTCATGGAAATGGTGGTAAAGCAACAAACCTGTTCTTTAAAGGAAGTTAAACAAATACAATATTGCATTCATTCATTTCATTTTATTTTATTTGGTATCAAAGGACACTGTACATTAATGAACATTTCTCTAAATGCATCCAATTGTAGTCAAAAGGCTCTTTTGCATTGTCAGTCCCCTTGTAATGAAAATAAACAACAAAGAATCGCAAATAACAATTAATGGACACACAAAACTTAACAAGAAAACACAGGACCAGGAGAAACAGAGAACATGCAGAATAGGTAAAAAAAAATCCAAAATATATATACATACATACATACATTTATATACTGTGTTTGTGTGTGTTTTTCCTAAAAGCCTTAAATGTGTTAAATAATGAAGAGAATGTGATGAAGGAAACAGCTGTTTTATTAGGAACTCTATGAACTGTATATGAGCATCAGGTGTTTACACACACTGGGATCATTAGGCAGATCCCCCACCCCCTAACCTTAACCCACCCCTCATCCCCCATTAGGAAGTGAGGTGTGAGAGCAGTGGAATGTGTTTGGATGTGATTAGAGCTGGATACAGAGGAGTGTTAGCATTAGCATTAGCCTCATCTCCCCACACCCACGCTCCTTCCTTCCGACAAAAACCTGGACCCAACATTTTAGTCTGACTCATAACAAGTAGATTTTTTCACATCAGAAAAAAGGGAGGTGTGTGTGCGTTCGTGATGGGGGGGCAGAGGGTCAGTCCAATGCATGTATGGACCTGTTAGAGACAAACAGAACAAACCCTCATGTGTCTGAATGAGATGTCAAATGTGCACACACACAGGTGTCAGTGGTGTTGTTTTCCCACCTGGTTTCCATGACAATCTGCTGGTACTGAACACCTGTCCAAACCCTCTGATGCCCACATCCACTGCCCCCTGCCCTCACCCCGCTCACCCATTTTTTATTGTTATTATTTCTTTGGGTTTTTTTGGGGGGGACTTGTCTATATTTTTTTTCAGAGTGGAGGTGAGCAGAGCCAGAGTGGATACACAGACACAGCTGAGGTGGGAGGAGCCAGAATTCTTCGCTAGAGAATGTGACACATAAACGTCATGTTTGAGCTTCTGCCCCAGTTTTTTCCTCCAGAGCCAATTTGTACAGGTCTAGGTCTGATCTGGACCCATGCAGACTCATGTAGAGTCATCTGGACGCATGTGCATTCATGTGGACCCATGTGGACTCATGTGGAATCACAGGGACTCATGTATATCTGTGGAGTCACGTGGGCCCATGGGGTGGGGGATAATGGATTGATGGGTGGGTTCATTGGTGCATCCCCTGGGGTCCATATGGGAAGACTTCAGGGGCTCCGCACTAATGAGGTGGGTTATGTCTGTCCTCACCAGTGAAGTCTCAAATGGATAGAGTTCCCCAAAGATTCCCAAAGTCAGACTGCAGAATCCAGACAGTAATGTGAGCAATGGTGCCCCACAGCCCCAGAAATTTAACCCCCCTGAGCCCCTGGAACTTTAACCTCTCCACTGCTTTCCTCAGTTCCATTGTACACAATCATTCAGTGGGAGGATACACATGTTCACTGTTGCTACTTACTGTCAGTACTGGTGAACATGGGTACCAATGAACATCTCCACCCATCAGACCCCACCCACTAATAATAATAATAATAATAATAATAATAATAATAATAATAATAATAATAATAATAATAATAATAATAATAATAATAATAATAATAATAATAATAATAATAATAATAATAATACATCTATTCATTGATGTATTTTATTATGTTTTATTTCTACGCACACACACACACACAGACATGTGTGTTTGAACCGGACATTTCCCGCCGTGGCTCGTGCTCCGGTTCTAAAAATCACTACATATCAATTCCATGCGGAAGTGCGAACGCGCAACCTCACACCGGCACGTGCCCCATGTACGTACGGGCACGCGGCAGGCATTGGGTTAAAGTGATGCTTCCGGTGTGCGCGTCCAATCAGTGAAGAACTGAATAGTCTCTGGCCCCGCCCCCAGCCCACCGCCGTCTTTTCCAGAGACCCCGGGGGCTGCCAAGTCCGTGTGCGCGTGCGTGTGTCCGTTCGTCATTCTGGGAGGACACACTCTCACGCACGCACGAGCAGACTGCTGTGCGCGCGGCCTGTGCTGTGCCGTGCGCGCGCTCTGTTGTTGCCGTTCGTTCCGGTGTTCTGTACAGTCTGAAGAGCCACCACCGGAAAGTTTGGCGCTGACTACCCGTTCTGGGCCGCTATTAACGGAGTCCCGCGTGCAGCACAGCCCCGTACGGACACCGGGAGCCACACCGCACGGTAAGACCACCGGAAACCGGAGAGTTGACCGTCTTTGGGACAGTTTGAGCGGGTTTGGCGGCAGGTAAAAGAGCCGCGTGCGCGTTAGTGGTTTTTTTTAGGAGTGAGTGGGTTTACAGACATGCGCAGTACAGTCCGTGTATACATATATATATATATATATATATATATATATATATATATATATATATATATATATATATATATATATATATATATGTGTGTGTGTGTGTTTGTGTGTGTGTGAGTGTGAGTGTGTTTGAGTGTGCGCGCATGAGAGGGTTAGGGTTAGGTCTAAATGGGTTAGGTATAAACGGGTTAGGTATAAACGGGTGAGGGTTAGGTCTAAACCTCACCCGTTTATACCTAACCCGTTTGACTTAACCTTAACAGGTTAAGGTTATGTTAAACTGGTGAGGGTAAAGTCTAAATGGGCTAAGGTTAGGTCTAAACAGGTTAGGTCTAAATGCAGTTTAGGCATAACGGTTTAGTAGTGTTAAACAATGTTGAACATTGTTAGTGTTGAACAGTGCTGAATGGTGTTGAACAGTGTTATTAATGTGCAGTGTTGTACAGTGTTGGTGTTGAACAGTGTTGTACAGTGTTAGTGTTGATCACTTTTAGTGTTGTACAGTGTTGGTGTTGAATAGTATATAACAGTGTTAGTGTTGTACAGTGTCCAAAAGTGTTGTGCAGTTGGTGTTGAACAGTGTCCAACAGTGTGTTAGTGTTGTACAGTGTTATTAATGAGTAGTGTCGAACTGTGTTAATGATGAACTGTGTTTGTGTTAATCACTCTTAATATTGAACAGTGTTACTGCTGAACAGTGTTAGTGTTGTACAGTGTCCAACAGTGTTGTACAGTGTCCAACTGTGTTAGCGTAGAACAATGTTAGTGTAGAAAAGTATTGAACAGTGTCAGTGTTGAACAGTATCAAACAGCGTTAGTGTTGAACAGTGTTTACTAGCAGGTCAGTCTGGGTTTGAACTGGACTACGGTTACCTTCACCAGCAAAGGTTATGTAATCATCTGAGTTTGTTAGTTTGTCTGGCTGTTAGCATCATAACACAAAAATTTTTCACAGAATGTCCAGAATGACAAAAGTAACAAGTGATTAGATTTTGGGGGTGATCCAGATCACCGTCTGGATCCAATAATTTTTTTAAGCATACTTTACTATTCGGAGATGGGGCCAGTTTTGACAGAAATCGCAATATATAATACTGGCAGAGGAATGAGCTCTCCCACTGCTTTTCTAGTTTTGATTTTGTATTTGTTCACAGTTGAACTAAAGCTGTGTCTCCACTACATGGTATTGGCTGTTCTCAATTGTACTCAGGGACCACATACTATTCTTTTAGAGCGTTTCCATATAGATACTATCACACCTGGATGTCATCGCAAGGCACCATCAAGCTCATGCTTGATTTTTTTTTTTTTTTTTCATCAACCACCAATGCTAGAAATGTCTCAACCTCCATGACTGACCACAGTGTAGTTTTGTGTAATGACATCATTGTGTTGTGGACTGAATCAAACTTTCCGGTCTCTTTACTGTAACTTTTAAAAAAAATTAAAAAAAAATGTAATAGCAGGTCTCACATTGATAACACAATGACGCAGGACAACTCCACCAATCAGTGTCGACACGGGTTAGATGTCACGTTACAGTATCACTTGGAACCTTAGTGTAGTAGATCCCAAAAATCTAGGACTGGGTCTAGATTGTCCCAAAGTGAGTAGAATCGGGTAGAGCCGACACTAATGGAATCGCGGCTTAAATGTACACTGAATTAAAGTCAACCATTTGTTCCTCCTTTACATGTTCCCTGATACTTTCAGCCTTGTGGTAGGGCTGCTAGGGAAGATCACTGGTGGCCCACCATGGTTTTATAACAAAAAAAGGTTAATATGGAATTCTAATGATGTGTTATTGTAAAACATTTATTAACAATATTTGTAATAACTACACGGTCTAACACATGAGCAAACTGTGTTTTAATGTGAAAAAGGTCAAGCAATAGTTACATTTAAAACTAAAATAAATGAATATTAATGTAGTCGCACTTGAAAACCCTCAGTCTGACTTGTGAAAATCTAGACTGTCACTGATGTTAAATATTTGAGACTGAATTAAAGCTGGAATTGGTTTGTGCAGTTGATGTATAAAGGAATCCAAGATGTCAAGAAAGTGTAAAGGGTACATTTCAACATTATGACTTGATAGATGTGCATAGAGGTACAATAGTAGATATTAAGGGATGGTGCGTTTTAAACAAGTCACACTGCGAGTTCGAGCGATGTTATGTTAAAAGCTTGTTTTAAACCGTTGCACATAGAGAAAACATTCAATGTTGAAGTAAATTATGCTGCTAAATATCATGGAAAAAACCTTAGGGATTGCCACCAGCCTGCGTCAGTACTGCACAAACTTCTTTTGTCGTAGCCCATCCGTCATGTCATTTTAAGAAGGTCTGTCAGCTAGATAACACAACACATCCACTGTGCTTTTGGTTTTCAACTTGCTGTCCCAGTCTATAGCAGCTAGCTCTAGAAGTTCTATTACCTCACATCAGTTTTGGGTTTTGTTTACGTTTTGGGCAAAAGTTCTAAACTGGTGCGAAATGGTTGTGCCACATAGATTAATTGAGTTCTGCGTTTGCTGTTAATAAATTCCGTCGTGTATTGCTAATGCTCAAATTCATTATTTTTATAGATATGCTATGGAGAGCTCACAAAACTTCCTTTTTATACCTACACTACACTGCAAAAGAGTTTGTGCAGTGAAATGACTGATGCAGTTTTTTTTGTTTTTTTTTAACCGATGACAGAAAATTATGACTGGACAACGTTGATGCGGTCAACTATCAGTCAATATCCCGAGTAGATATCCAGTAATACCACATAGCATCGATGTGTGACCGTGGATGTCCAATTGGACTACCATGCATGTACTGTATCAGGTCTGAGTTAATAAAATTAAGAAATCAAACAAATAAACACCAAACTATTTATTTGGAGTCAATCAAAAGAGTCCTTGGTGACAATTTTATTTACTTTCGCTGTCTGACTCAACTCTACCATGTACATGTATATATAAACGGTATCCAACTGTAGCACATATACACACACACACACACACATATATATATATATATATAAAAGAGTATTCAACTGTACCATGTACATGTATATAAGTTCCACTTGGCTGGAAAAACACCTACAGAAAATTCAAGATTTTATTTGTCATTGTCAGGACAATGAAATTCAGTTGGAGCCAACAGCACTGCATAGTTCATACTCAAAAAGTGCAATAGTAAAATTGCTATGGCACAGTGCAAGATAAAGTTCAAGTTAAAGTCAAAGTGCCACCAGTACTTACAAAAGTAGTAATACTACAAAAGTAGTACAAAATATTTAATTCCATCTGCATTAACCATCCTGAACACCCTAAAATAGAACATTCCAGTCTTCAATATGCACTTATTTTCAACATGCTTGGTCACATGTTTTAACTTATTTTTAAATATATTTGTTCACTTCCATCATATTCTTAAAATGTGTTGTGAGCCATGTCAAACCTGAATTTCTGTCACCGTTTGGGACAAAATATTCTAAAAATATTTCATGAATTGCATGGAAGCATATTCTGTAGTCATGTGGATCAGTAAGCCAATCAGCGCACGTATCAATTCTGTCTCTAACTCCATTCTAACTGTAGTTCCTGATAGATAATGATCATCATCTTCCACCATATCTCTTCTTTTTTTCACTGTTTTTCAGTTTACCACATTTATTGGGCTTTCAAAAAGAACTAAGGAGACTCGTCTGTCTGATATTTAGTGCTAGCAAAGTAACTTCTAATTTCAGCTGAAGTCAACTAAACAATGAAACAGGACTTAACAATGGTTAATATTCAGACTCGCCATCAACAGGACGTCTACTACAGATGTACTGACAGTCATATGACAGAAATATCAGTGTTACAGAGTCCTATATACTCTACTTTACAAACCTGTACCAGAGTACATTAGACCTGTAACCTGACTTGTGATTAATCACTTTATCAACCCAGGAACTTACTTTTAAGGGCTTTATTTTTGGCTGAAAAACACACCATCAAAGCTGATAAGCGACATGTGTGGCTGAATATAAAGCTCCACCAAAATAAAACAAACCAGCTGTTGATCAACCACAGATCCACAGTTTCATCTGTGATTCTGCTGTTATTTTTTCACTTACATGCCCACTACCCACTCGCATTTTGTTTAACTTTACCTGTCAATTGGAAGCACAAGATAGCATCTTTAGTGTCACTAGTTTTAACATGTATTTACTTTTTTTAAAACAAATAAAAAACTGATGCTAGTAAGGCCTGGTGGCCTGCCAGGCTTTCACTCACTGGGGGAAACTGTGCATGTTCCCTGACATGTTTCCTAACGTGTTCCTTGACGTGTTCTCTAACATGTTCCCTGACATCCCTCAGGTCAGTACTGACTGAGCAGATGTTACATAAACAGTTCCAGTCTTTCAGTTTCTAGAACGTCTTTAAAACATGTGGGTTAGGGTTGGGATTATGCCTGAGGGACGGGGTTAATTAGGGTTAGGTTTAGGTGTTAGGGTTATGCTTGGCACCACTTGCTTATTTTTTTTTCTTTTAGCATTCTTATTATAATTTTTTCTGTTAGAAGTGTTATTATTATTATTATTATTAATTTCTATTAGTGTTCTTAGGACAAATTTTTTCTTAGTGTTATTATATTTTTTATGTTGTAAGCCTTCCGATTATTTTCTGTTAAAGTATTATTATTTTCATTTTCTTATGATCATAAAAAAATTCTGTGTTTTTATTTTTATATATATATATATATATATATATATATATATATATATATATATATATATATATATATATTTTTTTTTTTTTTTTTTTTTTTAATTTTTTTTTTTTCTCTTTTCCCTGTTCGTGTTGTTATTATTCTAGTTTCTTTCTGTGTTGTTATTAAGTGTGTGTTGACTGATGGCTGGTAATTACTGCCTATTAGCTTAAATTAAAGGGAGGCTGTATTCCTGTGGGCCTGCGTCTGTGCATCTGTCTCACACCCTGTAATCATAAACTTTACATGAAAGACGCTTTTCCTCATCACCTGCCTTTTTTCCAAACCACAGGGAGTCGCATATTTACAGGAAGTTTGTGATAAATAATAATGAATGTAAGCAAACATATGTGTGGTCACAGAAGGACATAGTTTGGACTAAATATACACACAGAAACACAGTTAACCCTTTAACTACACAGACTTTAGCTTTTTCATCGTCAAAAAAAGAATCAAATAAGTAACAAAATGAGCAAAAACAGCCAAAATTATCAATAAAATTAACAAAAATGAATAATAATAATAATAATAACCAGTTCGGTCCGGTGTTGACATGAGTTTGGTCCAACACTGACAAGAGTCCAGTCCAGCGCTGACAGGAGTCCAGTCCAGTCTCCTGTCAGTGCTGGTCTGTGTGTTTTTCACATGTAGGTGGATCTAGTGCTCTGTAAATAAACACAGACCTAAAAACACACTGATGTGAAGGACACACACACACACACACACACATACATACACACACACACACATGTACGTATGATACCAGGGACCAATACCAATTAGGATTTTTTTTTACCTCAGCCTTAAGCTATGATCAATACAGGCCATTCATATTTCTAAGCCAATATACAATATAGAAGTACAAATGGTGACAGTTATCCTAAATATATGCTTCTGTTACCCCGCCCCCAAAGGGGAGTTCCCGCGGTATTGTATTATTTTGTTTTGCTTGTTTGTTCACAAAACATACTGGGCTAATTTCTATGTCGTCAAGGCTGTTAGGGGAGTTCTGATAAGGGATTGTGCAAATTTATGCACAAGTATGAACTATGGTACAGAGGTAGTTTTTGACATGCTGAGTTCAAATCTCCCGGAAGTCAAGTCAATTTCTAATGGTGCCGACAGATTGGATGATTCAAAATGGCTGACTGCAAAGAGTTACTTTTTCTGAAAGAGCTGATGAAAAGCGATTAAAACACAAAAGAAAAGCAATTTTTGTTCGTTTTGAGCATCAGATATTTAAAATCTGGAGTATGTGGAAGATGCAAATCATTGCTTGACAACTCTGCTGGCTGAACCACGGAGTACGACTCTGGCAGCTGAGGTACAGAAGTATCTATGGGGTCCAACTGGATGCTGGCACGTTTGATGCCCATGTCATTCCAAGACAAGTGGTTAGTGATACTGTTCCAGGAAATTCATCCTGGGAGAAGTCTTGTCTTGTCTACATCGAAGAATGTCACGAACACCCCACTTCTCATGTTTGTGGGCAACACAACTCCATCAATGGAGAATTGTTTGATCACTGATCACGTTTCACTTCCATAACACGTCTGTATGAAACAGACATGCCAAAGGCAAAAATTGAGTAGGGGTACAAAAATAGTAAAAATTAAAGGCTCACACCACGTCTCATGTAACTACCCTGTCACCCATCTACTATTTTAAATCTAAATGTACATATACGTATACCCCCTAATGCTGAACTGGGCCGTCTGGGTCGTGGCCCGGGGGCCTCGAGCTCCTGGGAGCTTCCATCACTTGATGTTTCGATCTTCTTCTTTTCACTGTTCTTCTACTTCATCGTGTGATGAACTTTCCCTGGAGTTGTTTGTCGCGATCTGATGATGTTATTTACAACAACCAATCTGCACGACTTTTTGACACTTTGCAGTCTTTGTATAACTTTTCTTCTTCCTTTACAAGCAGATGGGGGAAAGTTAAAAAAAAAACAAACAGGAAGATTGTAAAAACAGTTTGTTTGCTTTTCTTTTAATTGTTTCTGCATCTGAGGGTAGACTTGTTTGACATGTAATAAAAAGAGTAAAGTGGTGATAAAATAATCTACCAGTCAGTATGAATCCTGTGTACGTACATAAGTCTCCAATGACTTAAAGGGCCACACTTGTGCACTATAAGCCATCTGATGTGTTGGTGTGTGTAGTGGCTCTGTGGGTGATCAGCTGCACTTGTTTGAGTGTGTACGTGTGTGTTAGGGCCCAAGCATCCCCTGTCCTTAGACCCTCCTAGTGATAGAATGGATTTAAAACAAAATAAATATATTGAACTCTCCATCACTTTTCCTGACAACTCCAATAATTACCAATATTTGTTGTTACATCAGTAATGGCCATCTTAAATCAATCTAAATCTCTGCTTTCGTCACTACTCCTGTCACATAAAATACAGATTTAGTATCTTTGAGGCTTAAAATGAATGTCATGTCCTTTGTTGGTCAGTCTTATGACCTTTTTCTGGCTAGAAATGGAAAAAAACATAATTTTTCGGTGGCAGCCAATTTGAATCATCCAATATGGTGGCCCCATTAAGAATTTGCTTTGGCTCCCGGCAGATTTGAGTTCAGCAGAACCAGATGTACCGATTGTACTAATTTTCATGCTTTGTTATGCATAATTTGCACAATTGTTCCCCTGACATTCCTAACTAATGGTATTTTCATTAAATGTGTAAGGTGGTCCACAATGGATCCCATAAAATTTTGGGGAACTGACTGATGCAAGCTGTTTTTTTTTTGGTTTTTTTTGTTTTTGTTTTTTTAATCAACGACAGAAAATTATTACCGGACAATAATTGCCAAAATGTTTGGGAGGGGGCAGGCCTTTTTGTGCTTGGCGCCACTTGCTTCAGTTTTACTTTTGTTTATTTGGTTGGTTTTCATTAACAATAATAACTTTGATGATTTTTTTGACCATGTTTTTGATCCGGTTTTTTCTGACTTAATTTCATAGAACAGATCCTGACCTGGTGTTGTGGTCTTCTTTTTTGCAGAGGACTGACCTTGTCCCTGGCAGTCCACCTGGGACCGGACTGGACCATGGCCCTGAATGATGCCAGCCACGCCCCCCCAGCCCTCACTAAGGCAGGGGACCACCCTCTGAGTGGAGGTGGAAACACCCCCCCAAAGACTGGTAGGGCGGTCTGTAATGACCAAGACCTCCCCACAGCAGGCCAGGACTCATCTACAGAAGGCCAGGACCCACCCCCAGCAGTACATGACCTGGCCACTACAGATGAGGACCCTCCTACAGTAGGACAGGACCCATCCACAACAGGCCGGGATCCACCCATCACAGCCCAGGACCAACCCCCAACAGGCCAGAACCGGCCTGCCACAGACCACGACCCGCCCCCACAGAGGTCACATGGGGTCCAGAGGATGACCAGGTCTAGTCCAAATGGTAGCCGGGTTCAACATAATGGAGCACTGAGGAACCTGCCACTTTTCTTCACTGCCCCACCCCCTGGCTCTACTCCCGGCCCCACCCCTACTGTCACAGACTCCCAGAGGTCAGCCAAATGCCACCTCCACACCTCAGCACCTCCCCAACTCACCTGTCCCTGTCACCCGTCCCTGGTCTGTCCCTGTGGACTACAGGACTGTCCGCTGGTCCAGGGTCCAGGTCCTGCAGCCCCCCCTGGGCCTGCTGCTGCAGCCTGCCCCTGCTGCCTCTGCACATATCCCCCTGCCCACCAGCAGCATCACCCACGTTGGCAGGACCATGTCCAGAACCAGACTCCTGGACTCAGGTGAGCACCGTCATATTTCTGTTTTTTGTAGTGATAGTTTACAGGTCATGGTATCCTGACGGTCCAGACTATGACATGAAAAAGATCATCTGGAACTCATTCATAGGCGGAGCTCAGCCTAAGGGTGGGACCAAAGCTAGTACTACCACAACGCTAGTGCAGGACCAGTGATACGATAGAAACCAGATGAAATATGACAGTAAGTAAATTAATCGGAATCTGCCTCCAACTGTTTTATACTGGAATTATTGCAAGGATGGTTTCACCTATAATGTAGAATTTTATTTTTTTTTTAGAAATGTCATGAATGCTCTCTGAAAGCTGGTGTGTTGTACTCATGATTGACAGGTTTGGTCAAGTTCTGTTCGTCTGAAGCCTTTGGATCATGTGGTACAGTTTCAAACATTTGTTGGTTCAGTTTGACATACATGTTGGTTCAGTTTCAGATGCTTCTTGGTTCTGTTTCAGACGCGTGTTGGTTCAGTTTCAGATATGTCTTGGTTCAGTTTCAGACTTGTCTTGGTTCAGTTTTACAAGTGTCTTGGTTCAGTTTCAGACACACTTCACATGTTTGGATTAATTTATTTACATACTCATCCTGTTTGTGAGTTTTTTGTGACTCTTTCAAACAAAACGCTGCCAAGTGAACAGCAACATTTAGACATCAGGCTGACACTGGGATGAAAACCTGCACATGTGCAATCGAGATTCTGCAAAAATACTAAAGGGAAATATGTCCTACACAAGCTTTGATCTGTTAGTTTGTGTATTTTTCTTCCTGATCTTTAATCTGTTAGTTTGTGCATTTTCCTACCCCATCATTAATCTGTTAGTTTTTTTCCAGTGTAAAAGACATATTTCTGTCCAGAGAACAGAACAGAGCAGCCAGTTATTTAGACCAGTTTTCGTTCTATTTTCAGCTGAAAAATAAATCATCTGTTGACTTGCATGTGTAGGTTGAGTGTGTTTATGCAGAACAGAAAGTGTTTGTTTGTTGTTTACTGTCATCTGAGGCCTTGCTGAAGATGAAAAGAGCAAAAGTGGTGTCAACGAGGTTTGAGTCTGAAAATAAAAACAAGTGGTTCCAGGCACAACAAACCTCGCCCCCTCGCAAACATTTTAGCTCTTAATGGACATCTCCCTCTAAAAATGTGACTATGGGTTTCACCTTTCGAGGTCGAAGGTCATTACACTATACTGAGTACGTATCACCACTGGTTAATCTCACCTAGCATTGGTTGGGAGAGATTATGGTGATAGTTATGGTGATATATATATATATATAT
The DNA here is from genome assembly GCA_020466265.1 of Siphamia tubifer. Classification (NCBI taxonomy): domain Eukaryota; kingdom Metazoa; phylum Chordata; class Actinopteri; order Kurtiformes; family Apogonidae; genus Siphamia; species Siphamia tubifer. The sequence goes on from CM035805.1 coordinate 32,707,033, forward strand.
ATATATATATATATATATATATATATATAAAATCAAATTTAGGGTTTTTTTCTGTATTTTAGAAGAGTTTTTGAATATGTTTTGGATTTTTCATTGTATTTTTTTGGTGAGTTTTAACATGTTTTGTTTTTTCCTTCACATTTTTTGTGTTGAAGCATTTTCAGATTAAAATACCACATTAGCCTGGGATTCTGTTAGCACTAGGCTAATGCTAATACTAGGTTAAGGCTATCACTAGGCTAATACTACCTATAGGCTTATGGATCACCTAGCTAACAACAAACACGTTCAGTGCAGATATTGTCACTTCTTTATTTAGTCTGTTCATGAAAAATTAAACAATATAGATGAAAAATGATTAATCAAAATTAATCCAAAGCCACCCTATGTTAATTAACATTAATAGTGTTAATAAATATAAACTTCTCTCCTTCAACTGACATAATTCCATCCATAGTGGTTATGATTTCCTGCTTGGCTCCAGCCATAGTGGGCGTGGCTTCCCACTTGGCTCAAACTGTAGTGGGCGTGGCCTCCACAGATGTAGTCTTTTTTTTTCAGAGATATAGAGCTGATGAATGTTTTTCCTTTTTCTGTTTCAGCTCAGGAAGAGCGTTTAAATTCCCAAAAAGGTAAGATCTGTCTCTTCTCCTCCTCCTCTCTCCTGTCATCCATCCATCACTGCTGTCATTCCTCTGCACTGACTCATCAGCGTTATCGATGGAAGTTTGTCTGCGAATCTGCAGTGAAACCAAAAGAAGCTCCAGCAGCACTAATCCAAGAGTTTAACCACAAATCTGTAGGAAAAAAATATTCTACAGCAGCGAGAGGAAAAGTTTGATGTCAGCACTAATCCAAGAATTTAACCTCTGAGTTCAGCCACATTTATCACCAAAAAGACCAGAAGATGGAATTTACTTTATTATCAGGCATTAAAGAATTCAAAAGGCACAAGACAAATATACTGACCCACTAAAGGATCCGAAACTGACCCACTAAAGGGTCCAAAACCAGCCTGCTAAAGGCTCCAAAACTAATCCGCTAAAGGGTCTGCTAAAGTAGGCATGTCCAAACTACTCCATAAACAGTGTTGGGGAGATTACTTTGTAAATGTATTTCGTTACAGAATACAGAATACCTGAATTAAAAAGTAATTTGTAAACTATTCGATTACATTGGTTTAACATGGTACTGTATTCTAAATACTTGGAATACTTCTTATTAAAACTTAATTTAAATTAAATATAAATAACTTTACACACTAAATAATATTTATTATAATGTTTAATATCACAACATACTGGTAAAATAATAAATAAAACATTAAAGTTCAATTATTATTTGTTCATTTATTAAATGAATGTTTGTTTGAAAAACAAGTCTACGAGATAAACCTTAATTTATGGCAGAACACACCAAAGAAATTACGAACAGTAGGCCTAATTTATTTTTATTGATTTTCTAAGATAACTTAGCTTATCATTTTTCATCATGAGTCATGACGTCGTGTCTGTTTACCAATGACAACAAATGACAAACGTGAACAGGACGCATTAATTGCCAGTTTTCAAGTGGAAATATCTTTTCCAGAGCACATTACTGCAGCATTAGCAGCTCTTATCTACTTAGTTATGTTAGCTAACGTTAAGCTAACACAATAACTTGACTGTGAGAAATATTTATATAGCCTAAATGTTACCTCAGTAAACCTGATCAACACCGTATACTGTGACATAAAAAAAGCTTGTTCCTAAATGAAGTTAATAAAAAAATAACTTACTTTGAGTTGCTTGATTAGGTTAGATGTAGTGTCTCACACTACACGCGCACACACTTCTCTCTCTCACACAGTTATTTCAGCGTTACAATCAATGGCATGTTCTCTCTCTCACACACAAACATTTCTCTCTCACACACACTCACTCTCTCTCTCTCTCACACACACACACACACACACTCATTTACACATATATTTTACTTTCTTCTTACTAGGATCTGTCTGTCACAGTGTGTCACTCAGTGTGCTTAAACCTGGCGCGTGCAGGCACTTGCGCAGAGATCAGAGATCAGCAGGTTGCCAGGTAGGAGAGAAATTGGTTCGCTAAACAGGTTATTCAGTACGATGTAAAACAAAATTACGTTCCATACATGATCTCTGGCAACCGGAGAACATCGGCCAAAACCTACATGACTTCACATTTTTTTCGATGTTCAGACTTGAATTACGGGAGATTACCGGGAGAAATGACAGAACGGGAGGGGGGAGGGAGATGGGTCTGAAATACGGGAGACTCCCGGGAAAAACGGGAGTGTTGGCAGGTATGATTTTAACTAGGATACAAAAAAATATATTTTTTCGCTGAAGTAAAAAAAAACACGAGTAATCCAATGTTATTACTAAAGTAACTGTATTCTAAATACTAGGTTTAACAGCAGTAACTGTAACGGAATACAGTTACTCGTAATTAGTATTCTAAATACGTAACGGCGGTACATGTATTCAGTTACTACTCAACACTGTCCATAAAGTGCCGGTGTGGCTGCAGGTTTTTGTTCCAATTGAGTTAATTCCAATTGATTAATTGAGTCCAGTCTGGTGTGCCCCTGGTTAGTTGGAACAAAAACCTGCAGCCACACCAGCCCTTTGTGGAATAGTTTGGACATGCCTGTGCTAAAGGGTCCAAAAGTAGTTTGACCTGAGTTAACCCCCCCCGCCCCCTACCACCACCACCACCATCTAATCCTAAACAACTACAGAACCATCACTTATGTTAAATGTGTTTTAATCCACACTTCATCTGTATTCTCTATCTCATTGGTTCCTGAACCTGTCTGTCTATGTTCTGATCCCACCCAGTTATGCTCAGCTGATTGCTGATTGGCCCGTGGTGGTTCTGGGGGTTTGTACAGTCCTAATCGTGGTCTGTGCTCTAGTGGGGATCCTGGTCCCTGAGCTGCCCGACTTTTCTGACCCACTGCTGGTGAGTTACACCCCCCCCCCCCCCCCTTACACACACACACACACACACACACACACATATCATACACCCCGCCCCCACCACCACTACTGGTGAGCGTCTCAACCCCATCATCCACCAAATATGTCAACCACTGATGGTGAGTCACGCCCCCCACTAACACACACACAGACACACAGAAACACACAGGGTGATCCTGGTCTCGCTCCCTACTCGCATCACTCACCCCAGCCCCGCCCACTGTTCATATCACTCACCCTGGCCCCACCCCCTGCTCTGTGTGTGTCCTGCAGGGATTCGAGCCTCGGGGCACAGCCATTGGTCAACAGCTGGTTACATGGAACAACATGGTGAAGAACACTGGATACAAAGCAACTCTGGCTAATTATCCTTTTAAATACGCGGACGAGCAGGCCAAGAGGTATACAAACACACATACACACACACACACAAACATATGCAGTATATATATATATATATATATATATATATATATATGTACATATATATAAGACACACACACATGTGTTAGTTAGTGGATGTGTACATGTACAAGATAGTAGGAGCTCCGCCCACCACTGTACAGGACAGTATGGGCTCTGCCTATCACTGAACAGGACAGTATGAACTTCACCCGCCTCCTTACAGGACAGTATAAGCTCCAGGACAGTATAAGCTCCGCCCACCACTGTACAGGAAAGTATAAGCTCCACCCACTGTCCATGAGTGCCGCAGATGAAAACTGTAAAGTTTGTATGTGAATCTGACAGACGGAGAACCATGTGGTTTGTGAAAGTGTACTGTCAGCTCTACTAAATACTGTCGTACTGAATACTGCAGTACTGAATACTACAGTGCATACTGTATATACGTACTGTATATATGTTCCACTCGCATATCTTAATATATCTGCTTTTACTATAGATGCTATATTGATATGCCTATTGTATCAGCCTTACAACTACAATTATATACATATATATATATATATATATATATATATATATGTGTGTGTGTGTGTGTGTGTGTGTGTGTGTGTGTGTGTATTTCTTTATATTTTGCGTATGTGCGTGTATATATTTGTGTATATGCTTGTATATATAATTGTTTATATGTGTGTAGTCACCAGGAGCCTCGTTGGCCAGAGGAACGTTTTGACAGAGACAAACGTCATGCAGAGTGGGACTTCAGTAAAGAGTTCTTCTGTGATGTACCAGGTAAGAGCTAAGGTTAGGGGTAAGGGGTTTTATTTTTACCTACTTGCCAAAAAGTTCAGTAAAGAGTTCTTGTGTGACGTACCAGGTAAGGGCTAGCGTTAAGGGTTTGTAATATTTATGTACCAGGTCAGTACATGATGGCAAGGCAGGGGTGGAGCTTGCAGACAGGGTTAGGCCGGGTCTTGAAGACAGGGTTGGGATGAGGCTTGAGGTTTCACCAAGAAAAATCTGTTCCACCCTCATCTTAAAGCTGCCCACACCCAAAACATTGACCATTATCTTTGTCATTAGTCCTTTTATGCTAATTTCAATATGACATGGTCAGTTTAAAGTCATTGTAAGGCCATGGTCAGTTTAAGGTATATTATATGTTTGTGGTGCAGTGGTTCATTCTATTTTTTGGGTTTAGTGTTATATTTTTGGGGTGTTGTGGTACATTATATTTTTGGGGTGCAGTGGTTTTATATGTTAAATATCCTGCTTTTCTCTTAATGTTTTGCTTGTTTTGTTTCTGCTTTTCTCTGTTCTTTCTGCAGGTGACAGTTACTCCCGGCTGGTGTTTACGTCAGCTGAAGGAAAGAACCTGTGGAGTATTCAGGCCATTAAGTCCATGTGTAACCTTGACAACCAGAAGGTAAAAAGTTAGGGCAGGACCCACCTGAACACTGCTGTTTTGGGCTCAATCCCAAGTTCCCCTACTGCTGCATTTGGTGCATTCACATGAAGGGGTAGTGCTGTCCTGATTCTCAATTAGGTGTGTCTGTGTGTTGGGGGGGCAGAGTTAGGTGTAGGACCAAAGTGCAGCAGTAAAGGGTAGGGACAATGGGTAGAGATAAGGGATACATCGAAATGATAGGTTTAGGAGTAAGGCCAGTGGCTAGGGGTAGCACCAATGGGTAGGGGTGAATAGTAGGATCATGGTGTAGAGGGTAGGGGTGTTTTGGGATTTGGCCTTACTGTGTGTGGTTTTGCCTTCACCCGTTTGTCCTCTACTGTTTGCAGGTGCGTTCCCACAGAGACTTCTGGAACCTGTGCCAGCGTACCAACGATAAGTCATGTTGTCCCAGCTGGACAATTGGGAACTATGTGGCTGTCCTCACGAACAGGTCATCCTGCCAAAAGATCACAGAGCGTGATGTGTCCCACACCCTGAAAATTCTGCGTTCGTGTGCCAAGTACTACCACAATGGCACCTTGGGACCAGATTGCTGGGACATGGCCTTGCGGCGTAAGGACCAGCTCAAGTGCGCCAATGTACCCCGCAAGTGCACCAAGTACAACGCAGTCTACCAGATTCTGCACTTCCTGGTGGATAAGGACTTCCTGAGTCCCAAAAGCATGGATTTCCCTCCGCCAGCACTCAAATACAGCATGCTCTTCTCCCCAACTGAAAAAGGGGAGTCCATGATGAACATCTACTTGGACAACTTCGAGAACTGGAACTCATCTGATGGTATCACCACGGTAACAGGAATTGAGTTTGGTATTAAACATGACCTCTTCCAAGACTACCTCCTGACGGACACCGTGTACCCGGCCATTGCCATCGTCATCGTCCTGCTGGTCATGTGTGTATACACCCGCTCTGTCTTCATCACTCTAATGACAATCATCGCCATCATCAGTTCACTTATCGTGTCCTACTTCCTGTACCGAATGGTCTTCAACTTTGAGTTCTTCCCCTTCATGAACCTGACAGCGCTCATTATTCTGGTTGGCATCGGTGCAGACGATGCCTTCGTGCTTTGCGATGTCTGGAACTATACCAAGTTTGATAAACCCCATGCTGATCTGGCAGAGACGGTGGGCATTACTCTACAACATGCTGCTCTGTCGATGTTTGTCACCAGCTTCACCACTGCCTCTGCATTTTATGCCAACTATGTGAGCAACATTACCGCCATCCGCTGTTTCGGCGTTTACGCGGGCACTGCTATTTTAGTCAACTACATTCTAATGGTAACGTGGCTGCCAGCGGTGGTGGTGCTCCATGAGCGCTACCTGCCTAACACCTTCCCCTGCTCTAAGCCTCCGCACCAGCAGAGAGCTGGGGCCACCAGCACCTTCTGGGCGGGACTTTGCCAGAAGGCCAACAAATGTCTGTTGACTATGTCTGAAGTTTCCCGTGTCTTCTTCGAGAAAGTGCTACCCTGCATTGTCATCAAGCTGCGCTACCTCTGGCTCTTCTGGTTCCTTGCCATCACAGTAGGCGGGGCGTACGTGGTGTGCGTCAACCCAAAGATGAAGCTACCCTCGCTGGAGCTGGCAGAATTTCAGGTGTTCCGATCCTCGCACCCGTTCGAGCGCTATGACGCAGAGTACAAGAAGCTGTTCATGTTCGAGCGGGTCCACCACGGTGAGGACCTGCACATGCCCATCACCATCATCTGGGGCGTGACCCCGCGGGACAATGGCGACCCCCTCAATCCCAAAAACAAGGGCAAGCTGATACTGGATAGTACTTTCAACATAGCAAGTCCTGCATCGCAGCTATGGATACTCAACTTCTGCCAGAAACTTCGCAACCAGAGCTTCGTGTTTCAGTCAGAGGAACAAGATTTCACCAGCTGCTTCATTGAGACATTCAAACAGGTCACAACACAGACTTTATCATAAAAATGTATACAATGCAGGCTTTTGTCGCATAAACATTTAAACCACAGTTGTATTGTGTTTTTTTTCAGTGGATGGACAACCAGGACTGTGAGGAGGCATCGGTGTACCCATGCTGCAGCCAGTCCACCTTCCCCTACAAACAGGAAGTGTTCGAACTGTGCATCAAACGTGCCATCATGGAGCTGGATCGTAGCACCTCCTACCACCTGGACAGTCAGACGCCTGGACCGCGCTTTGACATCAACGACACCATCAGAGCCATTGTCCTGCAGTTCCAGAGCACGTACCTGTTTACGCTGGCCTATGACAAGATGTTCACCTTCTACAGGGAGGTACGAGCACAGGAAGTGACAGGAAGTGGGTCTTTTGGGAGGTACATGCACAAGAAATGACAGGACCTAACAGGAAGTGACAGAAAGTTGGTATGTTTGGGAGGTACGACCACAAGAAATGACAAGGAGGGACAGGAAGTGACAGCAAGTGACAGAAGGTTGTTCTGTTTGGGAGGTAGGAGCACAGGAATTGACAGGAAGTGGGTCTGTTTGGTAGGTAAAAGTGCTGGTCAGGTGTCCGGAAGTTTAGGAGGGAAGAGGTGCGGTCATGTGACAGGAAGTGTTTGTGTTCTACATTAGTGTTCCATCACCATCTAACACCTTTGGAAGTGTGGAAGTGTGAAAATCTTTGGTTTAGCCCCCCTCCCCTCCCCCCATTGGTGGATATTTTTGTTATTCATTAGAGGGCCTCCTAAGGGATCGGCCAGGATATTGTTTTTGGTTCAGTTTGTTTATTTATTTGTTTGTTAGTGACTTCACCCAAATATTACTGGAAAAATTTAAATCACATTTTAATAAAGGTGTGAGGTAGTCCAGACTAGATCCCATTAAATTTGGGTGAATACAGGTCAAAGGTCAAAGCCACTAAAATGTGTTTTTACACTGATCAGAGATAGGTTAAAGGTAGTGAATTTATTCCTGTATACTCAGTTTTACAGAGCTTCTTTTTGGTCTCACTGTTGATGTGCATTGGCATCAAAACTTTGAACAACATATTTGAAGACTCTCGCTCAAAGGTCATAATAAAAGTCAAACTTTAATTTTGGATATAACTTTTGAAGTGTTCATCTTAAAAACTTCCAATGATAATTACAATGTTATTTTTTCAATTCTGCGTCTTGTGTATATAGATTTTGACCTATTGTTAACCCAACAGGTCAGAGGTCAATAGATAAATACCTACAAAACTCAAATGGACTACAATGGAAAAAACATACTTAAAAGGTCAAAATCAAGGTCACATTATTTTTAAATGGTTGGTACTCCAAACAGAGTGGTGGTAAGTACTCAGTTACTATTTTTACAGATAGGAAACTACTTGTAGGCTCCAAAATGACATCATGACCTTTGACATCTAAAGGTCAAACCCATAGTCTGACGTTATGAAATGGATATGTCCATTAAGAGCATGTTGTGCCTGGTACCACTTGTTTTATTCTTCATTCTAGTTCAACTGTCAAATTTAAAAAAACATTTTTTTTTACATGAACAAATGGTTGAATTTATTTCTTTTTATTATTATGCTTTTATTGTGGTAGGTGGACACATGGATCACTGAGGAGCTACGCTCGGCTCCCCCAGGCCTCAGTCACGGCTGGTTCATCAGTAACCTGGAGTTCTATGACCTCCAGGACAGTCTGTCGGGTGGCACTCTGGTTGCCATGGCGCTGTCGGTGGGTGTGGCCTTTAGTGTAATGCTCCTGACCACCTGGAACATAATCATCAGCCTGTACGCCATCCTGTCCATTGCTGGCACCATCTTTGTCACTGTGGGGTCGCTGGTGCTTCTGGGCTGGGAGCTCAACGTCCTGGAGTCTGTCACGATCTCTGTGGCAGTCGGACTATCTGTCGATTTCGCCGTCCACTATGGTGTAGCATACCGTTTGGCACCAGACTCTGACCGCGAGGCCAAAGTGGTTTTCTCCCTCAGCCGCATGGGCTCGGCCATAGCTATGGCGGCGCTGACCACATTTGTGGCTGGTGCCATGATGATGCCATCTACCGTGCTGGCGTACACGCAGCTGGGAACCTTCATGATGCTGATTATGTGTGTCAGCTGGGCCTTCGCCACCTTCTTCTTTCAGTGTCTGTGCCGTTGCCTGGGCCCCCAGGGCGACTGGGGGCAGATCCCCCTCCCAAAAACACTGCGCTGCCAGGCCTTTTCCCAGGGCACGCCAACAAACCACACCCCCCAGGCGAAGACCACTGCTTTGGGGAAGTACCAGCTGGATGGCCGGGCTGGGGGAGTGGAGCACTACGAGTTAGAGCCACTGGCATCCAGTCAGAAGGGCCCAGATAAACCCAGGGAGGGGGTGTACAATGGGGCCCCCCCTCATCACCACAGTGGCCCCTACTCACAACCTCCCTACCAAAGTAAAAATGAAAGTGAGAACAGGCTTGTCTCCGCACTGAGCACACGTTCCAGGTGCCGCTATGATAACACTAAATGCACATGTACAGACCACCCGTTTCCACCCTTGCCTCAGCAGTTGACCCCCCACCCCTGTCCTGAACCTCTTCAGGACCCCCCCCCCCTGCCCTCAGACCCTTCAGGACCCCACTTCCTGCCCCCCTGGGCCCCTCCTCTATACAGACCTGGATGCAGTCTTCACACACGTGCAGTGTCGGATGCACTTCAGCCACTGCCCCCCTGCCCACTTTCACCACTGTGCCACAGGAAGAGGAGGGGCCCACAGGCAAGGCTCCACCCATAGCTGTCATCTCAGGAAGTGGGTCCTTCAGAGACCCACAAGCCCCACATCTATCCAGGATGCAACACCAGGGCCGGTCTGCAGTTTGGAGGATGATCAAACTCCTGACAAATGTTTGGACAATGACCGTAACGACAGTTCAGCCCTGATGCAGACACAGGGCCCCACTCCTGGTCCCACCCTCTCCCCCAATGGCCGTTGTTGTGCTCATGAACTCACTATCACAGAAATGACACAAATTGATGATTGTTGTAAAATCCCTGGTAACCAGGAGAAGATGGATTGTATTTCCGTCACACAGGCGGACAGTGTTCCAAAAAGTAGACGGAGCTCCAAACAAGAGGGGATGTGGTCTGCCTCCCCAAAGAGACTTGACTGTTTTAACAGAACTTTGAAAGTCAAGTGCAATTCAGCATCCGACTGTAATCAACCAAAACCCCAAACCAGCGTGTCTCCAAATGCAATAAAAACAAAGCCTTCATCTGAGAGTTTATGCTAATGACAGATCGCAGATTTAAGAACTAAGACCCAATCCCAATTCACCCTTTTGCCCCTCCCCCTTACCGTTACCCCTCCCCCTCCATTTTACACATTCATGTGCACAGGTAGTGTTGTCCCAGTTTTCAATTAGACAGAGGGAAGTGGCTAAGACAGAGGGGAAGGACAACACTGCGGAGGGAATGGAGTGGTGGAAAAAACATCCCATAATTTTGTTGGAATCATGGGTCAGATGGAGGTAAATAGTAAAAAGTGCAGCAATGATGTCAGGTCTACTGGTGTGGGCATAGTCATACTGTTGTTGATGTGGTCAATACTAGGGCTGCAACTAATGACTATTTTAATAATTGAATAGTCACCGACTATTGAAAAAATTAGTCGTCTAATTGGATATTGTTTTTTTTCTTAAATTTAGCAATAAGTTGATTTAATTATGTGGTAAATGACAATATACACAAGAAATATGGGTACAATGAAAAATTCATGTTTTATTGACATCCTGCAGATTTATTAAAACATTTTTTACACTGAAATAAAAATGTCCTATCTAAAACCACTTAGGCACAGTGCTGGGTGTACATGTCTTCCTCTTTTGCAGGAAGGGCTCCATGGCAGAACATGAAACAGGCCTAAAATGTCAGACCCGAGTCCAGTCCAGTCCTCATTCAAATAATAAAAATTGTGCCTGAACCCGCCGTGTGTCGTGGCGTCTGGTCTTAACTCTAGTCCATAGTGCCTCTCTTGTTCAGACTGCATGCATTTAATTTAAAATACGTTTGTCAGGCTACTCTGGCATAACACTCAAGCTCTCTTTTATAGCAAAAATGTGCTTATAAAATGTACAACATACGTCATGAATCATACCGAAGTGAATCAGACTCCATTTCCTTCCACTACCCGACGTGTTTTCTCTTTCGTGCATCACCGTGGTACTGCAATGATATGCAAGGTCTGCTTTACAAACCTTGCAAGTAGACTTCATGCACTGTATCCTGGCTAAAATGCTCCCAAACTTTAGAAGTGTTGGTACACTTACCTGTATGTTACCACTCAGAGACAGAGACACTATTGCACATGAGCAACTCTCAGCAGAGATTATAATCAAATGACATGCCTCACTCTGTCTGGCAACAATGGTCAATCCTGAAATTCGTTGACCATTTCTATTATCAATTTTTGTCAACTTCGACTAATCGTTGCAGCCCTAGTCAATACTGAAGGAAACTGAGTTTAAGCATCTGATAATAACAGTATTTATGATTAAATAGGTGATATTTCGACCTCTACCCCAGGAAACTCAGGGGTTATGGTTAAGGTTTAGGTTTCAGGTTTAGAGGTAAGGGTAAGTTTGGGGATTGGTATACAGTTTAGGCATAGGGTTAGGGGTTAGAGTTTAGGTGTTGGGCTAAAGGGTAATGGATGAATTGGGATTGGGCCTAAACAATGAATCTGAAAAGATGCAATGGTTTCAGTAACAGATCACTTTAAAGATGTCTGTTGTATAAGTGCCTCTAAGTTTTTTCACACGACAACTTTTTTTTAACGTATTTATATTTTTACTCACCAGTCCGACGCGTTTAGCTTTTCACTCCAACACCTGAGCATTCTGGGTAACATAGGCCTGTTCTCACACACTGCGCTAACTAAAGCATTACATGTACTCACAGCTGCCACTAGCTTGCATTGCCCAAACCTGTTACAGCCGGCACGAGCCAGTACCAGCCAAACCTGCGACAGCCAGCATTAGCTAGCAGCCCGCGAGAGGTTCTGTGCAGTGTTGTGTGTAGTTTGTCAGTGTGTAGTTTGTCAGATGTGATCATTTAAACTGTAACAAATATTTTTAATGCTGATATGAACGTTAGCGATGCATTCAGTGTGTTGGAGTTTGCAAACGCCTTTGATAGCAGATGTACGATATGATTAAAGTTTGTTTTTGCTATGTCCTGGTAGTGTGTGTTTTCATTCATACAAACACACACAAACATACACAGACACTGAACATGATTGTGTGTTCCTTATTAAATAGTTTTTATTGTTTCTTTAAACCTTCATCTGTTCTGGCACTGTGGTTCTGGTTCAGTGTTCCGCAGGTGGAACATCCTCCAGTTTGATTTCTTCATCCTTTGGTTCCAGTTTGTGTCGGTTCTTTTCTGTGTCTCTAAGGAGCCTACAGATGAGGCGCTGGTAGAACTGTTCCAGGTCCTGAGGATCCTCGGGCCACCTCAAGTAGTCCTGGTTCTGTGTCTGGTTCTGGACGAAGGCACGGATACAGTCCTGTCTGATCAGCTGGTAATGAGGAACCTGCATCGGAGGAGCAGAGGAGGGTTAGGGACAGAGGTGAGGCTCAGGGTGACGGGCGGAGCTCAAGGTCAGGAGTATGATACAGACTTTTCCCACCACCACCATAATCAGGATGTCAGTCAGTTCCTCCAGTTTCCGTCCCTGCGCCAAAGCGAACGCCTCCAGACACCATCCATCTGATGCAAACAAACAGTTCCCTTAGTGTTTGTCAAAAGTGTAAAAACAGTGTTCTTTAAAATGTTTAAAACCATTTGGTGTACATCAAAATTGTAAAAACTGTTCAGTTAGGGTAATATCTTTAGTTTTCTGGCTTAATATCTTTAGTTTCCAGGCTAATTTCTTTAGCTTTCAGGCTAATAACTTTAGTTTTTAAGTGCATGTTTACACCTAAGTAGGATTGTAGTTTAACTCACCTGGGGTTTTTGTGATCGCACTATATAAACAGATGTCACTGTGTTTAAAACAAAGCACATAGAACACTTAACACAATTTAAGAGTTAACAAGGCAGCTGGAGACCTCAGACCTCTACCAAGGCTTATATGGCATCATATGACATCAAAACGTGACGTGATCGAGCCATAGGTGTTGACCCATCTGATGTCCGAAGGTGAGACGATGTGAATACAAAAAAACATCAGATTCTATCTTGTCTGAATCCAGAGATATTACCACTGATGTGTTTTAGCTGTTGACCTTTACGGTGACCTTGACCTTCATTGCTCAAAATCTAATGGGTTCTTCCTTCACCCATTATCTGTCATTCCTGAAAGTTTCATCAAAACCCGTTAAGAACTTTTTGCGTAATCCTGCTGACAAACAGCAGTAGTACCAGCCCACAGTGACAGTCATTTTTCCCATGGAATTGGCTGTAATCTGTCCAGTGGACTTGGGCTCAATCAGCCATCTTTAGCTCAGAAAAGATGGTGTGAAAAAGCTTGATATATGGATAATGGAAAATCCAGACTATACTGAATGTGGAGGGACAAGGCTCATAAGTAAATCTGTGGGAGTTCATACGTTTTTAGGCTACGAGTATACCTACCATTCTGTATTTTCCAGCCGCCTGATCCCAGTCAATGTCTGCATAGTTTAGCTGTTCTTCCTCCACTTCAACACTCTGGTCGTCTGTCTCATGAGGCTCAAATTGATATGGATGAAGAATAGTTTCCTCCTCAACTGAATCACCTGTTGCTTCTCCTATTTCTCATGAAAAATCACTTAATTGTCGCTGGGAATCGCTGGTGTTATCACTTATGTTATCCATGTTTCCCCACTGCCAAAGTGGAGCAGTCTTCCTCTGCTGATGTCATGGGTCAAAGTTCAGGCTACCCGGAAATAAGTAGGTAAAATTTGTAGGTGGCCAATTTGAATCACTTTGTGGATTAAATATCTTTAAATTTGTGGTGTTGTCGTTAGTGATGTATGTGTGAATCAACGTTAGACATGATCAACTTTCAAATTCTGTATAATTGTAAAATCATGTCAGTGAAACTTTAAGGAAGTGATGAGAGTCATGGCATAATGTCAGAAGAAGACAACAATCAACAAAGAATAACAACATTAAATATAAACAAACTCGGTGTCATACCTTTCAGGAACTCCCTGGACACAACGCAGACAGTCTTCCTGCTTCCCCAAATGGCATCTCTGATGTTTGCTAAGTGGTCTTCCCCTGGCAGGAAGTCTCTGGCCTCAAAACAACACCGGAAAAGGTTCTCTTCTGAAAACTGTTTGTCCAACTTCTTGAGCAAAGCCACCTCCACCCATCTATAGTCAGTGTTGCTGAAGCACAGGTAGACATCGAATGGCATTTGATCATCAGGAGGGACTTGTTTTGGGCCGTCAAGAACCCGACCCACCAACTTTTTGTAGATGATGAAAACTTTTCCTCTGAGTCGTGCATAAAACAGACCACTAAGAGTGACAGTGGTGACGAGTAGGACCAACAGGATGAAAAGGGAAAACCTAAGTTCCTGGACAGTTACCTCATCATCCACTTCACAAGGTTCAAAAGTTCTGGAGTAATTCAGCAGTGGAAGGTTATGGAGAGCAGCCGGAAACTCACACGTATAGAACTCAATGGAACTCATCAACGTTGTGTTTGTGTTCATCAGCCACATCAAGAAATTCTCCAGATTACAGTCGCAGTGGAAGCGGTTGGTAGCTAGATCAATGTAACTGATGTTGTGGAACACTGCTGGATCTGGGGTGATCAAGAAGTTGTTGGAGAGGTCGAGTACTTCCAAGCTGTTGGGAAAAACACCCAATTCCAGAAATGTCAATGCATTAGCTGAGAGGTCTATCAGTACAATGGAGCTGAGACCTCTGAAAATCTTTTGGGGCAGAGTGGTTAGTGCATTGTAGCTTAAGTTCAAACCCTGAAGGTGGTTGAGACCATCAAATATGTCCAGGCAATGCTCCTGCGCCCAAATCATTTGCAGGTAACTGTCATGAAGATCCAACCCTCGCAAACTGTTACCAAGAGGTGCAGAAACATTGCCCCCTACTGTGCACCACTTAATGAGGTTCCTTCCAAAGAAGAACTTGGTGAGACTCTTCAGGTTCCTTAGAACGATGTAAACATCTCCCATATTCTCTAACTTGTTGTCCATAACATCTAAATATTTAACAGTTCTACTAAATATTTCAAGACCGTACAGTGATTCTAACTTATTGTCAGCCAAACCGAGGAACTCTAAGCCATATAGTGGTGCAGGAAACCCCAGGGTCCTCAGTGAGTTCCCTTTGAGGTCTAAGCGACGCAGGTTTGGCAGACCCCTGAAGGCTTGGTCCCCAAGGACACCCACATGGTTGAAAGACAGATCCAGAACACTGAGTTGGGTCAGATGGGTGAATGTATATGAGTAAATTTCTCCCAGAAGGTTGAACGACAGGTTGAGTGTATCTAAATTTCCCTGAAGTCCACTGAAGGCATCAGGGTTGATCTGATTGATTTTATTTTTGGAAACATTAATGATTATGGCATCTCTCAAATGTCTAAAAACTGCCTTGTTCAGAGCAAATATCCAGTTTCCAGACATGTCTAAGTTGCGGATGATGCTGTTGTTGAGCCCTTCGAACATACTTTCATCTGGATCCTGGAAATTGTTGTGCGAAAAACCTTTTCCAATTATTCCGGAGTTGATCAAGTGGTCAATGCGAGTTCCTTGGATGGATTTAAAAAACAGTCTAGTCATTCTTATATTGAGTCCATTACCTGAAATGTCCAGGGTGTGGAAGGTTATCTCTCTGAAAGGGTTCCCGCATCGTTCCCAACTGTTGCTCCCACACATTCGATTGAGTTTGTTGGAGTTAAGGTTGAAGTGTGCAAAGTACTTTCCCCGGAAGCCGACCAGATCATCTTCGCATAAACACTCAATCTGATTCAACTTGAGCTCAAGCACTGTGAAGTTTTGAAGATTAGAAAAGAAGTGTCCTGGTCGGAGTCTGGTGATTTTGTTAAAGGACAGATCCAGTTTTTCTAAGGAGAGCAGCGGTCGCAGAAAACTCTGTGCCAAGATGGAGTCTGTCAAATCGCAACCGCTCAAATCCAGGTACGCTAGGCTAACCAGCCCATCCAAGGCCTGGGGTTCCAGACGCAGGCGGCGGTTACTACCCAGGACCAAACGTTGGAGTCTGTTCAGCTGGAGGAAAGTTCCATTCTGAATCACCAAAGGTACAAACTGGTTTCCCAGATCCAGCTCCTGAAGCTGATTCAGGTTTATGAAGGAGTTACTGTTGATTTGACTGATGAAGTTGAATTCCAGGTAGAGAACGGTGATATTTGGAGGAAGAGCGGGAACATGGACCAGCTGTTTATAGCTACATTTGGCTAACAGCTGATAAATGTCACATGATGTGGAGCACATGGGGACCTGCAAGGAGGACATGCCCATTATTTCAGCTGTATAATTATTAGCATTATTGTCATCATTATTATTTATGATTACTATTATCATCATTATGATTATTTTTATTATATTCATTATTATTATTATTATTATTATTAGCATTATGATTTGTGTTATTATTATTATCAGGATTATTTTGATGATGATGGTGATTATTATTATTATAGATATCCTACTTGTATAGAAACAGCTAACAGAACCAGGTTCAGAACTGTAGACCACATTCTGGCCTCCACCTGAAAGAAAGCAAGAGAGAGTCTAACATTAGGAAAACATATTCTATTTTTGTGTGATTTAATAGTTTATCAAAGTGGACAGTGTTTACTTTAAGGGTCATTACTTCAGTACCAGTGCATTTGGCCCCAGTTCAGGTGACATTTGGCCCCATCTGCATAATCTGCTATCATAGAACAGATGCATTCTGGGAAGCACTGCATACTTTAGTGATGAGTTCAGGTTCATTTAGGGAAAAAAGGACAAGTTCAAACAGCATTTTACTCCTAAGCTCAAACTGAACTCTGTTAAAGATTCGGTTCATATCAGAATGTTTTTGGTTTTTTTGTGTGTGAGCTTTGAAAATTTGTACTACATTACATAATGTGTGTCTGTGAAGAAAAGACAGGACACTATTAAAAAGCAGAAGTGAGTGTTGAAAGGTTGAAAGGGGTGGAGTCAGAGATGAGAAGGGGCGGGGTCAGTGTGTTGAAAGGAGTTCAGTCCATCCTTCCATTGTAAACACAGATGACCGATCACTACAAGTCCCATAGATAGATAGATAGATAGATAGATAGATAGATAGATAGATAGATAGATAGACAGATAGACAGATAGATAGATAGGAAACCAGAGGTGGGAAGTAACTAAGTAGAAGTACTTCGTTGCTGTACTTGAGTAGACTTTTTAGTTATCTGTATTTTACTTGAGTGCTTATTTTTCTGCCAACTTTTTACTTTTACTTCCTACATTTTTGCATAAATATTTGTACTTTATATTCTTTACATTCTCAGAATAGACTTGTTAGTTTTTCAAACTAAACTGTGAACAATAAGTGGCTTCAGAGGGAAAATTAGTGGATATAAAATTGTGACTTTCTATATCATAATTATGACTTTTTGCTCCCGATTGTTACTTTTTAGCTCATAACTCAACTCTTTTCTCATAATTATGCATTTCTTATGTCATATGCTGGGTGCGATTTGCTGGACATGGGCAGCAGAAAAGGCCACATGAACTGCGCCATCGGAGAAAACTGTTGATTTTAAATATTTATTTTGTTAAATATTCAGGGCAAGCTTCTTTCTGTGTAAACCCCCCACCCCCGCCCCAATGTTTTTTTGACAAATCACACCCTGGTCATGTCTCTCTCTCTCTCTCTCTCTCTCTCTCTCTCTCTCTCTCTCTCACTTTCTCTCTCTCACTTTCTCTCTCTCTCTCTCTCTCTCTCTCTCTCTCTCTCTCTCTCTCTCTCACTTTCTCTCTCTCTCTCTCACTTTCTCTCTCTCTCTCTCTCTCTCTCTCTCTCTCTCTCTCTCTCTCTCTCTTTCTCTCCTCTCTCTCTCTCTCTCTCTCTCTCTCTCTCTCTCTCTCTCTCTCTCTCTCTCTCTCTCTCTCTCTCTCTCTCTCTCTCTCTGAGGGTTAATTCATTCTTACCTGATTATCTGATCTGACTCATGGAAGTAAACACACACTCTCTGGTGCCGTGGATTCCTGGCAAGTGGGTCAGAGTTCCGCAGATCCCGTGGGTCTGTGGCTTCCGTGGATCTGGGGGGGTCCCGTGGGTCAGTTCCGTGGATCTTAGTCCCGTGGGTATGCCCTTATGTCAGATTCTTCAACTCCAACACTGACAAGTGAAACGTTCACGTGCCTCCAGTGATTCGCAGTTATTACACAACTGTGTGTTTCCTGTTTAGGACACTTCAACTTTTAATCCGTTGTAAAGACCACCCCCTTCCACTTTACCCTTGGTCATTTGAATGTTTCTTCAGATTACCGAAGGTAATTTGAAATTAATCTTAATTTACTCCGGGGTAACCTGAACGTGATTTCAAGATACCCCCTTGATTTCAGATTTTCTCCTCTTAGCGATTCTGTTTTTAAAATTAAACTATCCATAGGTTTTACAGTTTCTTCAACAGGAATGACTTCTGATGCGCTTTTTGGAAATGAATTTACGACATATTCGTATAGTTTATATTGTTGTGCAACATTAGCAGAGGCCAATCTCTTCATCATGTTCTATTGTTTATCAAATATTCATATGAATTAGTCACTCTGATATTCATCACAAATTCAAATAATACAAATTCTAATAAATTGCGACTGTGTGTGTGTGTGTGTGTGTGTGTGTGTGTGTGTCATCTGTCAAATATGTCAATATACTCACATTCTGTAGTTAAGAAAAAGTACAGCTACTGGTGTGAAAAAATAGTAGAAGTACTAATTCAACTCCTTTACTTACGTAAAAGTAAAAAAGTACAATTTCTCAGTTGTAATAAAGGATAAAAGTAAAAAGTAGAACTTCATTTTTTTTGCCATGAACGTAAGAATACTTATTTAACCAGTTTCAAAAGTATCTCAAATAAAGCATTTAAAAGTGAGTTACTGTGTAGAAGAAGTGTTTGATTGAGTCACAGTATACTCGGTTTTGTGGATACGGGCAGGAAATTTAAGGAAATGATGCGGGGGAGTCAAAATTGAGATAAAAATGAAATAAATAAATAAAAATATATAATTTTCAGAGAAAAAGTTACAATTATGATAAAAAGTAAAAATTGTGAGATAATAGTCATATAATTATAAACTATTCTGAGAATGTAAAGAGTATAAAGTACATATATTTTTGTAAAACATGTAGGGAGTAAAAGTAAAAAGTTGCCAGAAAAATAAATACTCAAGTAAAGTACAGATATCTAAAAAAAAAATCACCTTAAGTACAGTAATGAAGTACTTTTACTTAGTTACTTTCCACCTCTGGGTTGTGATCCTGTAAAACTGCACCAAAGATTATTGTTCTAGTAAACCACACACATATATCACACTGTTTATAAGTTAAAAGTAGATTTTTCTCTTGTTAGCGTTGCATAACAATAAGCAGTTAAATATATGTAATAACATCCTAAATTTGTCACTTTTCTTATAATATACATTTTAAAACAATAATAATAATAATAATAATAATAATAATAATAATAATAATAATAATAATAATAATAATAATAATAATAATAATAATAATAATAATAATAATGGCTTTTTTTCAAGCTTTGCTTTGTATTAATATATATTTAAATTAAGTATAGTATTTGAGTTACAAAAATATAAAAATGTATACAGATTTTTTTTAATTAATGTGTTAGATGAAAGAATACATTTAACAATATGAAACAGCAGCTGTATTTATATTTGATAACTTAGTGTGTGTGTGTGCGTGTGTGTGTGTATGTGTATTAAAGTGTATATTTCTTATCAATAGTTGTAAAAATAGTTGTATAAACACTCCCCTCTACTGGACAAACACTGAAACTGTTTCATTTTATTGAATCTAATTTCAGTGTTGAATATAATGTAATAGTGTTGGAATGTAATATAATACCAATGAATATAATAGTAATAAATATAATAGTACTGAATACAATAGTAATAAATATAATAATACTGAATATAATAGTATTAGTACAATGTAATAGAACTGACTGTAATAACATTGAATGTAATAGTAATGACTATAATAGTTTTGAATATGCTAGTATTGAATGTAACCTTTCTGTGTGAAGTTTTCATGTTCTCCCTCTGTCTGTGTGGGTTTCCTCCGGGTACTCTGGTTTCCTCCCACCATCCAAACACATGCACTGATAAGTTAATTAATTAATCTAAATCACCCATAGGAGTGAATGTGAGAGTGATTGTTTGTCTATATATGTTCAGCCCTGAGATGAACTTTAGACTCATACAGGGTGTACCCCACCTTCACCCATTGTAGCTGGATTAGACCCCCAGTGACCCCTGTGACCCTAATGAGGGTAAAGCGGGTTCAGATGATGAGATGAGTATTCAATGTGATAGTACTGAATATAATTATACTGGATGTAATTTGCCTTGGTTTGGAATGAGGAGACACTTAATAAATTAAAAAGCTGTTTTGAAACTACATGCTGGGACACTTTTTTTCGACTCTTGTGAAAACCATCATGAGCTAACAGACTGCATTACGTCATATATACAGTTATGTGGGGAAATGGCAACAGAGACCAAAAGGATAGTCACATTCCCTATTAATGAGCCCTGGGTTTCAAAAGATTTAAAAACCTGCTTTTTTGAAACAAAGACAGCATTCATAATAGACAGAGAGAGTGAAAGAAATCAGGAGGGAATTCAGAGGAAAGCTGCAAAAAGCAAAAGTTGATTTTTTTTTAAAATAAAGTCGAGGAACAATTTTGCACAAACAACCCTAAACAAGCATGGGAAGGACTTAATAAAATGATGGGCAGAGGTTGCAAAGAACTAGTGGACACTTTTATGGAATAATCTTAATAGTTTTTATGGCAGGTTTGATTCTCCTGGAATTAAAGCTAAATGTAATGACAGACATTGTCTTTCAAAAGTAAATCCCCATAAAACGCCTGGACCATCATGATGGCCTCCAAAAAAGGGCACTGAAGGCATGTGCCAATGAACTAGCAATGGTTTTAATGAAAAAAGACTTGAAATTATGAGCTAAAAAGTAACAATCTTGAGCTTAAAGTCATAATTATGATTTAGAAAGTCACAATTTCTCCCCACTGAGTTCCCCCTGAAGTACTTATTTTTCACTGTTTAGTTTGAAAAAGTAATGGGTCTATTCTGAGAATGTAAAGAGTATAAAGTACAGATATGTATGCAAAAATGTAGGGACGAAAAGTAAAAAGTTTATTTTGAAATGTTGAAATTGTCAACTGTTTGAAGTATTTAGGGACATTCATTGACTCCAAGCTAAACTTCAGTGAAATTGTTGATGCCATCTGCAAAAAGGTAAATCAAAGGTTGTTTTTAATCAGGAAATTGAAAGGCTTTGGAGTTAGTTGTAACATTTTGGAGAGGCCTGATAGAGCATGTCCTTACTTACAACATTTGTGTTTGGTATGGCCACCTCACAGGAATAGGCTGTCCAGAATTATTAAAATGGCAGGAAAAGTTATAGGGCGTTCCCAGAATTCACTGGGCAGCCTACACAGGACTGTAGTTGACAGAAAAACTATGAACATTTTAGATGACGACACACACCCTCTTCACCCTGAATATGAACTGCTCCCTTCAGGGAGGCGCTACAGAGCACACATAGCAAGGAAAAACATCTACAAACATTCATTTATACCTAATGCAATTCCCATGGTCACTAAACAATGGAAATGCTATGTAGACTGGTGTAGCAAAACAGGGTCTGGAACTGGTACTTGACTTGTGTGTGATGTCTATGCTGGGAAGGGTGGCTAAAGGGAGGGGAGAGATTTAATGATCTGTGTACATGTATGTATTTATGTTTTTGGATTTTTGAGTAATGGAATGAATGTCCATTTATGTTTTTATATGGTGAAAAAGTTCATGCTGGTGTGACAATACAGTCTATTCTATTCTATTGTCATCGTCTGAACCCGCTTTATCCTCACTAGGGTTACAGGTGTCACTGGGGGCCTAATCCAGCTACAATGGGTGAAGGTGGGGTGATTTAGATTAATCAATTAACCTATCAGTGCATGTGTTTGGATGGTGGGAGGAAACCAGAGTACCCGGAGAAAACCCACACAGACACAGGGAGAACATGCAAATTCCACATAGAAAGATCTGGAGTGGGAATTGAACCAACATCCTTCTGCTGTGAGGCATGATTTCTAACCACTGCATCACTGTGCTGCCCTCTCTATTCTATTCTATTGGTAATATCTGTGGCAATATCTATTATTCCTGTGCAATAACTGTGAATCTTTGTGAATATCTCAGTATGTGAATGTACCTGTGCAATATCCTAAACTATTGTTTACCTCATGGACACTTTATTGTTATAGACACTTATGCACGCCAATGATGAGGCTCTTATTATGTACATATTCTTTCAGATTTGTACTTTATCTTTTGTTTACTTGCACTTTAATGCAAACACTGGAGTGTAAAATCCAATTTCGTTGTGAAAGCAATGACAATAAGGCCTATTCTATTCTAATAGTATTGAATGTAATTGTTCTGACTATAATAGTATTGAATATGCTAGTATTCAATGTTATGTAATAATATTGATTGAAGCAGTTCCAGTGTTTGTCCAGCAGAGGGGGGTGTTTACATAAAAACATGTGTCCAATAGAATGACAGTGAAGAAGTGAACACACCTGTTAGTTAAGGTTCCACATTCACACTAATCAGATCTGAACTGTGTCAGAACCAGAACAAGAATAACACAAAAAATACACAAATACAATGTTTTCACTTTGTTTTAGTGAAAAGAAGGAAAATTCCATAAAATATTTACTTTTATAAACTATATTTGAACAAAATAGTGAACAAGCAGTACCAAGCACAAACCTTGCTCCTCATGCATGACAAGCCCCGCCCCCTCAAACAATTTAGCTCTTCATGGACTCTTCTCCTTCTCAAAACATGACACTATGAGTTTGACCTTGAAGGTCACTCAAAGTCAAAGGTCATGACTCAATTCTGAAGTCAATAGTAGTAACTATGTCACTATTTCCTCAATTTTTTTTGTTATTGTCCAGTTGAGTTTTTTTTAGGTTTTGGCCCAGTGATCATTGACCTCTTGGGTCAAAATGTATACACACAAGATGCATAATTGAAAGACCAACATTTTGGTGTTCAGTAGAAATTTGTAAAATGAAGATTTCCAAAGTTATATCCAAAATTCAATTTGGACATTTATTATGACCTTTGACCCATTAGTTATTCGAGGTGCTGATATCAACATCATCAACAATGAGAGCAAAAATAATCTACTGTATATGTAAAATTGAGGGTCATTGTTTATTATGTCCACATGGCAGCATCATGAACAGCTGATAGAACACAGCTGTGTGTGTGTGTGTATATGTGTGTGTGGAACACTGCTTTTCTGTGCTTCATGGACTTAGTTGTGCATCTGAACCCTACATTCACAGGTCCTGAACCCCTGACTCTGACCTCTAACCCCCTGACTCTCATAGCCTCTGAACCATCATGACCCCTGACCCATCCTAACCCAGACCCTATGACCCTGACCTACCTAACCTTGACCCCTGACCCCCAGTCTTAACAGGCATCTGTGGCCTCATGGTGCAGCACGTGTACGTCTGATGCGTGCACGTGGCCCTCTGCAGCCTTGCGTGCGCTTCTCATCTTCCCCGTGAGCATGTGATGGATGAGGAAAACCCCGCCCACCGTCAAAACCACCGTGCACACGATGATTCCCGCCAGAGCACCCGCGGACACCGCACCCGAGGGCTTCCGCGTGGGCACCACTGTGGGTGTGGCCATGGGTGGAACCGTGGGCGTGGCACCGGACCCCTCCCATCCTGCATCCTTCTTTACACACTCCCATCCGTCCACGAGCGCGTGCCCGGGGCGGCAGCTGCACACGTAGCCCCCGTACGTGTTCTCACAGTCATGCGCACAGAAATTGCTCTCGCACTCATCGATGTCCCAGCATACAGTGCGGTCCGCGCGCTCCTCGCTCACGTAGCCATCCGGACAGTAGCACTGCAGGGGGTCGTTGGGGTCGCACTCCGCATCACACACTTCTGCTCCGCAGAACAGCTGGCACTTGTGCGGCGCGTGCGGGTCCGTTCGGTAGCCGTCATAGCACGAGCACTGATACCCCCCTGGGCTGTTGTCACACAGGTGTTCACACGGACCAGACACGCACTCGTTGATGTCCACGCACCAGCCGTTCCCGTCCTGCCGGTACCCATCCTGACACACACACTGGAAACCACCGGGCAAGTTCTCGCACCGGTCATTGTCACCAGAACATTGACGCTCGTCCATGCACTCATCAAAGTCCTCGCAGTGGCGCCCGTCCTGGGCCAGCACGTACCCGGGTTCGCACGTGCACACGTGGGACTGTCCGTCATCGTAGCAAGCGTGCGCGCACCCCAAGGCTAGGCACGGGTCATCCGTTTGCACTTCGCAGGTCACATGGTTCTCGGGGTTAACGGTGTGTCCGGGGGGACAGTAGCAGACCGGGCCGTGCTCCGAGTCCGTGGTGCACGCGTGTTCGCACCCCCCCTCCTGGATCTCACAGGTCCACGGCGCACGCACCCACTGCTGGGTAAAGCACACATACTTGGACTCCCCGGGCAACCGCAAGGCCACGGTGCCCGGCGGCAGAGAAGTGACGTCATCAGCCTCGAAACCGAAGGGTGTGACATAGGACACGGACTCTCCTACTCCCATGGGCAGCCCCGCGCACGCGTCCTGGAAGTTGTGCTCACATACGAAGCCGGGCACGCGCTCATCGCATTCGTCCTGGACCCACTGGAGTTTGTTGACGTTTGAGACAGTGACGCAGCGCGGGGCGGCGCAGCTGAGGTCAAAGGTCGGCGCCCAGTCCCGGTGCTCCGTGTCGCGGTTCCCGTTGACCCACTGGAAGCCCCGCAGGTCCGCATCAGGGTCCGGGCAGCCGGTGGGACGGTGCAGGCCGATCCAGAAGCGACCGGTCCGGTTCCGCAGCAGCAGCAGAAGCGCGTGATGCGCCGCGGAGCTGTGCACCGTCACCAGCTGACCGTGGAGCTGCGCGCACCGGCTCTGCGCGCCGCCGAAGTCACTGGGCTCGTGGAACGCTGTTAGACACTGGTTCCCGGTGCACGAGACGCCGGTGGGCTCCGACCCCCCCGCTCCCCACACCAGGAAAAGCAGCACTAACAGTCCCGTTACTCTCACCATGTTTACGGTACGGGTTTCCGTTAAGTCCGTGCGCGTGCCTACGGGAGTGTGCCTGCAGGAGGAGTCCGGGTCACATTTATAACCCCCCTCCACTCCACATTTCTTGGGGGGGGTCTTCCTCGGGCCCCACAGCTCCTAATGTTCCCTCACTAACTCTTTCCAAACTCACAGAACAGACCACATCCCCAAATTACGCACGGCTGTACGCCTTTACGCACGCACGTACGCACTCACGCATGTACAGGGGCTCCTCTTGTGAACCCCGCCTCTTCCCCCGTTTCTTCTGGCTTCTCCCCCTTATGCTTCTGAACTGCCCACATGATCTGTCCTCTGGTTCTAGACCCTTTCAGAATAAAAGTCCTGCCATGTCTCATGTACCAATTTACACCATTTCAAAATAGAAGTCTATGATAAAGAACAGATTCTGAAATGTAGGTGATTAAAAAAACAAAACATTTCAAAGTCAACTTTTAAAACATGTTTGTTTTAAACAGTTTTTCTTAGTTTGTAGTGTCCTTATAATTTGTGTATAGATTTCCATGGTCGTCAGTGCAGAGGTGGGTAATTCCAGGTCCATCAAGTCAAACTCCTGCCATGTATTGGTTCAAACCTGTTCACTGAACACAAGTAATTCCACTAATGATCCATTTTCCCTGCATGAGGCATTGTGCTGGTCAAACTGGGCTGGTTCAATGAACAGGTTTGAACCAATACATGGCAGGGCTTTGCCTTGATGGACCTGGAATTACCCACCTACAGACAGTGGTTTCCATGGTAACCAGTGATATGGTAACCAGCAGGCCCAGACTGTGGTCAATGTAGGTCTGGTTCCAGCAGGTCCAGACCGATATTTGTATGCCCATATTTAGAGCTAGTACTTTTTTTTTTTTTTACATTAGTCTTCACCGACAGGACCCTGATATTTCTAATCTGATATTTATTTATTACCTCCACCAAGGAGGTATTAAATTTGAGTCTGTTTGTTTATTTGTCTGTCTGTTTGTCAGCAGGATTACACAAAAAGTTCTAAATGGATTTTGATAACATTTTCAGGATGTGTTGGGAGTGTTACAATAAACAAATGATTACATTTTGGTGGTGATCTGGAAAAGATCCTGGATTCTGGATCATTTTGAAATTTAGTCTCCATTTACCACTATGTAAAATTTCAAAGTGATCCAGAATCCAGGATCTTTTCCAGATCACCACCAAAGTGTAATCATTTGTTCCGTGTGACACTCCCAACACATCCTGAAAACTTGATCAAAATCTGTTCAGAACTTTTGTTTAATCCTGCTGACAGTCAGGCAGACAGACAAAAAAACTCAAATTGAATACTTCCTTGGTGGACCTCTCATTCAAAGGGAGCAGGTCTGCTCTCAGATTGCTTTTTTAGTTGATTTATTTACTTATTCATTTATCACATTAGCCTTAGCCAATAACTGATATTTCTGAGATGATATTTGGAGCCAGTACAGGTTTTTTTTGTCTATTGAATGAAAACAAATGTCAGAAAATGTTCTTTATTTATAAAATATAAATAGTGACAGCTAACATGAACACAACAGCAGCTTCTCTCAGTCCAGCTTAAACACACTCTGAAACACGTGCAATGTTTTCTAGCTACAAAAACATCCACTAACTCCTAACTATACACATACAAGATAAAAACTGAAATATCAACCTAATATATCGGCTGGCCAATATATCGGTCTATCGACGATGGACAGTTGGTCTTGGCCTGTTTGTCTAAAGACTAGTGATGGACTGATAGATTTTTGGGGATAGATATGAATTTTTTTGCCTATCAGCCTTAGCCAATGACCAATACAGGCCGCTGATATTTCTAAGCCAATATTTGGAGCTGATGCAGTTTTTTTCTGTTGAAAAAAAAAACAAATGTCAGAAAATCTTCTTTAATTACCATTAGAAAATGAGAAATAGTGACAGTTAAACCAATAAATATAACGACAGTAAAAAAAAAATTCAGTGTGTTTTTTTTCAGCAGTATTTTTTGTGGGGGGGTTTTCTGCAGTAGCTTTTTTATGTTTTTTCTGCATTATCTGTACAAACACAGAGGTGCTTTGATTTTCATCTGTCAGTGAATCATGGCATTAGAAAAAAAAAGAAACAGCTGGATACTGACACTAGAAAAAAGTTGGAGAGAACACCACAACAAACCCCCCCCTCACATTTTTGCTTTTAATGGACATCTCCCTCTCAAAAAGTGAGACTATGGGTTTGACATTTTAAGGTCAAAGGTCATGACACCACATTAAACAAATGCTAGGTTTCTTATCTGTCAATAATAGTAATTACGTCTCTATCTCCACTGGTTTTACTGTTGGTTGGGTCAACAATAGGTAGAAATGTATACACACAAGATGTGGAATTGTAAGATCGGCATTTTGGTGTTGATTGGAAGTCTGTAAGATGAAGAGTTAAAAAGTTATAACGAAAATTCAATTTGGACCTTTATTGTGACCTTTGACCTGGAGTCTTTAAATGTGTTCTTCAAGGTCAAATTTGTCAAGGTCTGTCAATGCACATCAACAGTGAGAACAAAAAGAAGCTATGTGCAAAATTGAGTATACAGGAATGAAAATGAAATTCATGACCTTTGACCTACATTCACCAAAATTCAGTGGGATATATTCTGTACCACCTCACACCTTTACTGAAAATGTCATGGCAAATGGTCAAGTAGTTTTTGGGTAAATGTATTGAAAAACAAATAAACTGAACCAAAAATGTTACCCCTGACCCCTTCCTCTTCGGGGGTGTGGTAAAATATCAGTGGGTCCATATGTAGGTGTGGTCCAGTCAGTGGGTATGGTCAGTGGTCCACTTAGTGGTCAGTGGTGTGGTCAGTTGTCCAGTCAGTGGACAGTGATGTGGTCAGTTGTTCAGTCGGTGGTCAGTTGTCCAGTCAATGGTCAGTTGTCCAGTCAGTGGTCCAGTCAGTGGTGTGGTCAGTTGTCCAGTCAGTGGTCAGTGATGTCACAGTGGTCCTCTTAGTGGTCAGTCATCCAGTCTCTTGTAGGTCTCAGTGCTGACTTGTTGCAGGGTGAACAAGTTCTGCTCAGACTGTTTAAAGGAGTACAGTTGCATCTTACTGCATCTGCGCACTGCACCCAGTACCAGCAGGTACAGCATGCCTGCGCACAGCACCGCGAACACTGCCATGCCCAGGACGCTCCCGGTCTTCACGTAGGACGGGACGGCGGTGGGATGGACCCGGGCCGCTGTAGGGGCTACCGGCCCCTCCTCTTGTAGTTCTGGCCCCTCGTCCTGTAGTCCTGGCCCCTCCCCCTGTACCCCTGGCCCCTCCTCCCGGGCTCTGCACCAGAGCGACTCGTGCAGCTCGTACCCGTCCAGGCAGGAGCAGGTGAAGCTGCCGTAGTTGTTGTGGCATGAGTGCTGGCACTGCTCTTGCGCGAAGCACTCGTCTATGTCCACGCACAGATCTGTGTTGTTCCTGGTCTCATGGATGAAGCCCGATGGGCAGAAGCACTGGGACTCAACCATATCCGGGGTCTGGACGCAGTGGGCCGCGCACTCCTCCTGTGCGCACACCTGCTCACATCTGTTAGGGTCCGTGCTTGACACCTGGAAGCCTTTTAGGCACACGCACGTGTACACACCCTGGAACTTCACACACTTGTGTTCGCACTTCATGCAGATGGATATGTTCACACATGCACCGTCTTCCAGCTGGAAGTCCTGCGCGCACTGGCACTGGAACGCCCCCTCTGTGTTGACGCAGACTTTCCCCTCACCCCCACAGACACCCTTCCCCTCCGCACACTCATCCACGTCCACGCAGGTCTTCTGATCAGCTGACAGCCGGTAACCTTGATCACACTTGCACTCATGCACGCCATCCTTCTTTACGCATCCGTGCGCGCAGTTGACGCACGGATCCTCTGCGCAGGAGATGCTGTTGGGATGGAGGAGTGTGCCCGTGGGGCAGAAGCACGCTGGTGGCTGTGACGTGCAGTTGTGTTCGCAGCCACCCTTGTTGACCTCACAGCTCCAGGGCGCGCGCAGCCACCGTTTACTGATACATATGTGCTTGGAAACGGGGAACGCGCCGCCATCTGCGTTGCGCGCCACGGCCACGGTCCCCCGCGGAAACACGTTCTGGAGCGGGAATCCCAGAACGGAGGTGAAGGTCATCTGAGAGTTCATGACCTCCTGGAGGCGCGTACACGAGTCTCTGTTGTAAATTAAGTGACATATAAATCCGTCCAGGACGTGCGTGCACGACTGTTCCAACCATATCCACTCTGTTGCGGACGCGGACACGTAGGTACAGTTTCCCGACTCCCCATATGTGCTCAGGAGCTTATCCCACACCCAGTAGTGCCCCTGGAGAAGGTCCAGCGTAGACTCGAGGTAAAGCGGGTCCAGCAGCTGCGCGCCCATGTCTCTGCAGCGGCTGCGCGCGCTCCGGAAGTCCCTCGGCTCCTGGAAAACTGCGTAACACTGACCCCGGGAGCAGAAGCCGCGCGGGGACAGGGCCGTTCCTGCCACTGCGCAGAGGGAGAGCGCACAGGTCAACAGGATGCGCCTGGATGGTGGAGTCATTGTTGGTGGGGGAGCGGGGGTCCAAGAAGTATATGGTCCCAGGGTGGAAGTGAGCCGAACAGAACCGAACCAGACCGAGCTGCGCAAAGAGTGTGTACCAGTCCAGAGTGAAGGGGCGCGTGCGGGTTTGAGGTTTTATGTTTGGATCCAAAAGGAAGAAGGAAGGAAGTGGAGACTTTACCTCCCAGATTAAACAACCTTATCTACACACACACACACACACACACACACACACACACACACACACATCCAATTTACAGTTTTTTATATAAAAATTTGATCAGTTTAATCATGATGATGGTGTTAATCCTCGTAAATGTGTTAATTTAATCAGAACTATTTGGACTATTTGTGTTTGTTTGTACTGGACTTTTAACTCTTCATTGTTCTGGAAGCATTTGACTACAAACTATGGAAGTAAATCTATTCCATCAGATTTTGAATTGTAAAAGCCATTGATTTTTTTAAACACTGAAATTAAATATCTCATTTTAAGATGGTTAACCAGTAGTTGACCATCTTCCTGCATTAGCGTCATGTGACCGACTGAACACAACTTGATTGGCTGGTTGTCATTTCGACTTGGTGTCCCGAATGTGTGATCTGAATATATTACATTTGAACTGTTTAAAAAGAGACAAAATAAATAGATATTTAATTTTAGTGCAAAAAAATTCAGTGGTAAAAACTCAAAAGCATTTAAAATTCAAAATCTGATGAAACAGATTTGCTTCCATAACAAACACTTGTAGAATAGGTCTGTGAATGAAAACTGGTACTGTTCTTCTATTATTTGGAGAACAGAGAAAGGAATGGGCTCTGTAAGAATGGAACATCCTGGAGAGAGAGTGAGAAGATAGAGAGATCGAGAGAATGAAAGATCGATCGATAGACAGATAGTCAGGTAGGTAGGTAGGTAGGTAGGTAGATAGATAGATAGATAGATAGATAGATAGATAGATAGATAGATAGATAGATAGATAGATAGATAGATAGATAGATAGATAGATAGATAGATAGATAGATAGATAGATAGATAGATAGATAGATAAGTAGATGAAATGCACAGTTGATTATAGAAACAGATAACAGATTCTTTAGACCCTCCTTCTGTCCTTAGACTGTCCTCATCAGCAGTATAAACCCTTTAAACCCAGTGTTGAAGGATACACCTGAGGATAACCACAGTGAAGGACAGGTCCACTTCTATGGACAGACAGACTATAGATGAACCAACATCTGTAGATCAAAGGGAGGGAGAGCAGGTCCATCCATCGACAGGTGAGGGTAGGGGAGGATGTCTGGTGTCAGAGGTAAGGACAGGACACAGGTGATTCACTGTAGATCCTGTTGTCTATGGTTCCTTCTGTGAATACTACTGAGAAAGCTGCCCCTCAGAAGAAAGTGGGGAAAGAGGACCCCCTCCTTCCCCACAGTGAAGTTGGGAAAGAGGACAGTGAGTGAAGAGTGATGAACATACTTGATATGTAACCTTTTTCAGAAGCTCAGAGATCTTCCCATTCCAGGATGCAATATTTTTTTTCCTAGGATGGTGACAGATTGATTTACATATACCACACCCCATACTAATTTCATTGGTCGCCCAACTCAATAGACTCATGTTACATCACTGACTGGATCACCTAAGATCAGATTAGCGAGCTAGCTAAAGTAATATGGAGTATTTAGCTATTTAATTTATGATTAATATTTTTTTTATTAATCATGAGTTGGTGCCAACACTGCCAGCAGCCAGGAAAAAGAGAAGTAGAAGCAGGGACGGGAGAATGTTCACTTTTGGAAGTCAGTCAAAATGAATGAAGTTGAAAGCAAACTTTATTAATATAGCGCCCATCTCAGGGAGCAGCCACAGAGTGCTTTACAATAGAAATACTAAACTATACAACAGCCAAGCCTACATAAAAACATATAGAGTGTCAGTCAAAGGTTCTGGACAATAAACTGTTCAAGCCATCACAATTTCATCCAAGTGTAATAACCAGCTAGCTAGCTAGATCTAAGCTATCACCATTTAATGTTAATTTAATTATGTCAAACTTCATTCATTCTGACTTCTAAAAGTGAACATTCTCCTGTCCCTGTTTCTACTTCTCCCTTTCCTGGTTGCTAACAGTGTTGGCACCAAAGTGTGATTAATAAAAATATTATTGAAAAATGAACTAGCTAAATCCTCTGTATTACTTTAGCTAGCATGCTAATCTGATGTTAGGTGATCCAGTTAGTGATGCTGTGCAAGTCTATTAAGTTGGGTGACCAATGAAATTAGTGGGCGTGGTATATGTTAATAAATCCGTCACCATCCCAGAAAAAAAAAAGTCAACTCCAGTACAGGTTCTCCTCTATGTGTTCTCCCAGGAAACAGAAGTCAGCTACCCTCTCCACATGATGAGATGGGGGGGGGGTTCTCTGTCTTCTTTCTCCTATAGTCTATTATCAGCTCCTTCGTCTTGGAGGTGTTCAGGAGAAGGTCTGTAGGCAGACTTGTAACTGCATTAATGTGGGAGCTGTATATATAGGTGTGATTAAAATTATATATATATATATATATATATATATATATATATATATATATATATAGTTGTTGTTGTTTTTTTTTTTACCAAACTGGCATCAAACTGTTACCAGTTTAACTAAAAAAACATGAAAGTAATCATAACATTTTCCACAATTGTCAGAACAAACATATGTAAAACTCGTAGCATTTTTTCATTCATAAATCACTTCCTTAGTTTGTGTCAGACTTATTCCAACATTACACATACTTATTTTTATCTCCATGATAAAAAATGTTGGTAATAAATGAAATTATCCCTGTAGGGGGTGGAGGTAGAGTGGGAACATGAGCGTTGAATCTACTTCCTGTGTTCTCTGGGCGGAGGAATACACCCATAGTGTGTCATGTTTGGAGCCTTTGGGAGTTTCTACTTCAATCCACCTTCAGGGAAGTAGTTATCTGATCCACAGCCTCACCCACATGTGAACCACAGCCCCACACACATGATCAGTAGTGACTGACTGTGGAGTGTGTAGACCAGCTCACTGAGGTGGTCCTACCCTAATTTAAGATGAGCCTCATTGTGGAGACAGTCCCCACCCTGTGGAAGATGTGGTTCCAGTTCCTATAAAGACCCACCCCATTAAACCCAACCATGACAGACCTATGGCCCTGAACCCCCACCTTATGAAGACCAAGGACAGGCTGATCCTGGTCCTGATCTTGGTACTGGTCCCAGGTGGACTCTGTACTGGAGACTGCAGTTTTCCTCCCATCCTCCCAACCAGTTGATCGCAATCAACGGGTTGGTGACCACTGCTGTAGAGGCTCCTCCCACCCGATGTGCCACACTGGAGAGACTCCTCCCACACCATGCACTACACTGTAGAGGCCCCTCCCACCCCAAGCTTTCCTTTTATTCCTCTATACTCAGTTTTGCATATAGCTTCTTTTTGCTCTCACTGTTGATGTGCATTGACATCTCAGAACCTTGAAGGTCTCATTTGAAGACTCGAGGTCAAAGGTTACAATAAAGGTCAAAGTCGAATTTTGGATATAACTTTTGAGCTCTTCATCTTACAGACTTCCAATGAGCACTAAAATGCTGGTCTTTTAATTCCACATGCGTGTATAGATTTTGGCCTTTTGTTGACCCAAGACGTCAGGGGTCACTGGGTCAATACCTAAAGAACTCAAATGGACTATAAGAGAAAAACCAGTGTAGATAGATACTTAGTTAGTGTCATTGACAGACAGGAAACACGGCATGTGCTTCAACATGGGGTCATCACCTTAAACCTTAAGGCTTCATTGAAACTGATTTCTGTTATGGTAAAAATCCCAGTCATCTGTTAAACCCTTAGAATTTGCCTGTGGTTCTGGACTCCTGTTTTCCTCCAGTATATTTGGGTGGGAGTGGGGGGCTGGAATGTGGAGGGAGGGCTTTGAGTGGGACGAAAGGATTTATTTCCATGGAAACACAGTCATCTGCCAATGTTTGGATTGGACCAGCCAACGTTTGGTTTGGGATTCTGACCCATGTCCTGGAGTGGCCGGGGTTCACTGAGACTCCAGTTCACTGAGACCCATTTACACTTAGACTTGGGTCCACAGGTCCAGAGAGACTTGGGTCCAGAATGATGGCTCAGTCCAGTCCAGTCCACCGATACCAGGTTCTGATGCTCCCACACAGGGGTATGTCCAGACATTCCTACGCAGAGGGGCTTCCCTGACAGACTTCAAAGTATCACTAGTGTGTCCAGACCTCGGGGGCAGGTTCCAGACTAGGGGTGTGATTTTTGGTACAAAACACTATTCGAAATTCGCTGGAAACTATTTGAATATTATTTGAAAATTTAACATGTTTCCACGACACCCCCCTGCGCATGTGCTGATGTGCGCCTCCATCCCAAACACACACGCGATGACAAAAAGGGTAAAAGAGGTAACCAAAGCTTTACTGAATAAACAAGAATATTACAAATCACAACAACATGTTGATCTTCCCTGAGCAATTCATCTCATCTTCTGCATGAAGCAAGTAAAAGGCCTTTAATTTTGAAATCACAACAACTGCAGCCAACACTATATTTCATTTAGCTGTCTAGGCAGAACCAGGTGAAACAGCTGATTTCAGCTACAATGTCGAATGGATTTAACAACAATAGTTACATGAATCTGTCAGGTTTTTATTTGAAATAAATTAACATGTCCACATGTTCGGGTGGAAGTGTGTGCACAGTGCATTCACCCCTGTCGACCACTGTACAATGCAAGTCAATACGACATTCTTTCCAAGTGAAATGCAATACAAGTAATTCAGCATTTGCAACATGCCCACACAGCTGGGCGTTCCAAACCTGCCTATGCAAAGGGGCATGTCCACACCAACCTATGCAGAGGGGAATTTCCTGACATGCCCTCACAGACGGGTGTGTCCAGGTGCCCAGTTTTTTCCATTGGTCATGTTTTCTGGTTTTCTTCAGCTTAGAACGCTTTAGTTCCAGTTCCATAAACATGATGATTCAGTTCTAGTTTTCCATCCAACTGTTTCTACTGAAAAGACTGAAGGTGAAAAATCGCTGATGTTTACCAGGGACTGTACTCTCAATTGGTACTAAACAGGTGCCAAACTGGTACTATACTGGTACTACATTGCTACTATACTGATATTAAACTGGTACTATACTTGTACTAAAATGGTACCATACTGATACTATAATGGTACTATACTGGTTCTATACTGCTATTAAACTGGTACTAAATTAATATTAAACCGGTACTAATGTCTTTCTCTGTGGTTTTTCTCTGTTTCTTCATCGTAATTCATACTTGAACAGACTGGAGTTATGCCCTGACACACACACACACACACACACACACACACACACACACACACACAAAACCGACAATGGGCTCATAAAGGAGGTTTATTTAACCTAAAAGGAGGGTGGTGGTGTGTGTGTGACTTGGGGGGGGGGGGGCTTCCTGCTATTGACGCCTTAGTTCTGCCTTTATTCTCCAGGACATATGTGTCTGTGTGTGTACGTGTATGTTAGACCTGTTCAAACAAAACGTATTTCATTATTTTAAAGCCAATTGCTGTTATTACCATTCTTCAAACTGTGAAATGACCAGATATCAAATTATTTACATTTTGGACCATGGGAAGGCCTGTCTTATGAGCCGTGATGTTTTAATGTTTGTTCAAATGTTGCCCCATTTTGCCTCATACCTTCACTACCATTAGCAATAGGGATTTTTTTTGGGGGGGTATCACATAAAACGTGATGAAATCTACACTAGCTGCTGGTGTTAGCATGGATGGGCTAAAATCTGTCAGTTTCAGTCAAATTACTGAAACTGTCAAACCTCCTCCTATGACACTCCTATGATACTCCTATGGTACTCCTATAGTACTCCTATGATACTCCTATGGTACTCCTATGGTACTCCTATGATACTCCTATGGTACTCCTATGGTACTCCACAACCTAAGACAGATAGAAGATTTGTTGTTATATCAGTGGCATAATTTTCACCCCTCGTTCAGTAACATCATTTGTCACCTTGATAGACTTCACAAGATTTTCAGCCACTCTGTACCTATTAGGAACCCATTATACTCTTTCCAGGTTTCCACTGGTCGAGTTACTTTTCTTTTCTTTGTTTGTCTTTGCTTGTCTTTTTTCTTCACTTTTTTTCAGTCTGAGTTGAACTTCATTTATAATTGAATTCCATGCATGACTGTTCAGTTTATTGTCTGTTTTCATTTGCTGTGGGGGGGTTCCTGCTCAGTGGGGGGGGGTGTTTCATATTGGCTTCATAATCCTCCACTTCCTGCCTTTGTGTTCTGTTCAGTAAATGGTCAGGTAGAAGAAGGAAACTGAGGAAACACAGGGGTGGGGGGGTCACACACTATAAACCATACAAAATATAAGGGTCATTCTGTGTCAAAGCTTCCAGACAAACTGACATTTTCCAGCAAACCCTCTCAGAAAATTATAAAAAAAAAATTCATATAGGTTCCTCTCACAGACTTAACGAAAATAATATTAACTTTTAGATCGATATCCTGAATAGTTTTGAAGTTAAGACCTTCCAAATGTTTGGGTAATTTTTAAAATATTTTGACAAAGTTGTGTTTGGTCCAACTTTGAGCTTCCACTGCTCCTTTATCATTTGATCTACATATTAGATGTGTGGTCTCCTTGTCTAACTTTTCCCCTAGAATCAGAATATATGCTCAGATTAGCTCCATCTACTTTGGTTGCTCTATAATATGGCTCCAAATTTGGCTGAAAGAACAAATATCACAAAAATGATGATACCTTTTAAATGCCACAGATCATAAAGTTTAAGGAATTGAAGCTTTAAACTTTTTTGTGACTATACCCGATTCTTCTCTTTGACATTCCACTGTAATTTTATTTGTATCTTGGTAGGAATGAGGAAAAAATACACATTTTATTTTGTTCACTTTTTCCTTTTTGAAGGTTATGTTTCACTATGTACACAATTGATCACACTCTTCAAATGTTTACCATAGATTGCTATAGTTGTCGTTTTTGTCAGAGGAATGGAATGATGTTCAGCCTAGTTTTTTTTTTTACTGCAATTTTTAAAATGATGTTACCTAATTGGAGCTGATATTGATGCGAATTTAGCATTGCACAACATCAATTGTCAAAGTCAGCACATTTATCACATTTATTCTCTTGGAAACAAGTAAATAAAACACAAAATAACTCCAGAGCAATTTACTAAACAAAATCACAGATTTATTTAAGAATTAATTAATGAATTTTTAAATTAATTTTATTAATAAATTACAATAGAATGACAGTTCCAATAACATAAATAGACAGCAGGAAGCACAAAACTGCACATCCAAAGTAAATACCAAACTAATTTCTTACATTCTCTGAACAACTCTGACTTGAAAAAGTGTCTTAATTTTGAATGGAAGAGTATGTAACTTGTGTGTATGATGATAAACGGTAGATTGATAGCATCAAAGATCGGTCTGAAGATCACTGATGTACTTGTGACTTTCAGGGGGAAAAAATTCGAAGAACAATGTGTTTCCACACACACACACACACACACACACACACACACACACACACAACACACATACACACACACACACACACACACACACACACACACACACACACACACACACACACACACACTGTCCTGCTTATATAAAGGGCCGGGCAAAAAAAAACAATTTGATGGATCTTAGATTGTTTTAATTTTAATTTCTGTCATTGATTAATAGTGCATAAGATGGATGCAAAGTATCTGACCTGGGTTGGAGCAGCAGTCAGTGACTCTTCTAAAGACTACATGTATTTTGTTCTTCATTAAGAAATGAAATTATAATGTTTTATTTCGTTGTTTTCATATATCTATTTTTTCTGTTGGAATTAGGGAACAGGACAAACACGCACATTTACCAGATGAATAGAATAAGCTCCAGTTTCTAAATTTTTTCCCATAATGTGTTCTCAGTTTGAACCCATATGTTTGCACTGACATCATATAGATCATTATATAAGCCCCTACCACCACAGTAAAGCCCCTCTCCTCAGGGGAAATATTCTTCTGTTTTCTCTTAAACCAGTGTTGTCACAGACTGACCCCTCACTGAGTTTCAGTTGCCTGCAACACACACACACACGCACACACACACACACACACACACACACACACACACACACACACACACACACACACACACACACACACACACACACACACACACAACACACAACACACACACAACACACAACACACACACACACACATACTGGTAGATATATATCAAAATTGACCAGAGCTCAGAACAGCTGCAACAGAAAATTACTGAATCAACTGCAGAAGTCATTTTGCAGTACACAGTTTAAGGGGTTTTGGCAGTCTCAGTTTTTGGTCAAGCAGACATGTGGGACCTCCTAAACCTGGTCCTGAACTGGACCTGGTTGGAGGATCAGGATGCCTCCAGGGGGCCCTTATGGGAATCCTTGAGGGGATCTGCTGTGTGGGAAAAGAAACAGGGAGTTTGAATTTGTGACAAATGAAGAAACATTTGGATGAACTCAAATGTTCTTCAACCGCACAAAGATTTTTTTAGCAGAAATCCAAAGAACTGGTGCTTTTCCCAAAAGGAAATATAATTTTAGATTAGATAAATTTTTTTCAGTAAATATAAATTTAGATAAGTGTTCATTTAAAGTGAAGCGATAAAGGCTCTGGAGAAAAGTGATCTCA
Organism: Siphamia tubifer; assembly: GCA_020466265.1. Lineage (NCBI taxonomy): Eukaryota > Metazoa > Chordata > Actinopteri > Kurtiformes > Apogonidae > Siphamia > Siphamia tubifer. The sequence continues at coordinate 32,745,601 of CM035805.1, forward strand.
CATGTGAAAAAGAAAATGTGATCTACGTATGAACTCCACAAACTGGACACTTCAGGGAAATATATATACATATATATATGTGAGCTGGAACCGCCCACATTAGTTCTGGTTAAATTCTGCAAAACTCTTTTAAACTTATTTAAACATCAGAGGGAAAAACTTTAGTGACGCAGACACTGGTTCTGACTCAGATCACAGACTGGTATCTGGTCCTTCTAAAACAAAAGCCCAGAGATATGAGCTCCTCTGATCCCCCTTGTAAGTAGTCCAGATTAATTCCGTCTAAATGTGATCCCTGGTTCAGACTAATCCAGTCTAAATGCCAGTCCTGGTCCAGACTAACCTGGTCCAAATGTGAGTCCTAGTCCAGACTAACCTGGTCTAAATGTCAGTCCTGGTCCAGACTTATCTGGACCAAATGTCAGTCCTCTTGGCCTTGTTGCTGATGTTGGCTTGTTGCCATGGTTACCGTTTCCTTTGCGTTTTTTCTTGTCACAGGACACATTTTCCGAACGTGTACTACATGGTGACTCATGTTTCCATCAGCACAATGGTTACACAGGCAGTGGGCATGTTAGTTAACGCTTAAACACCCACAGATACTTTTGGGCCACTTCACCTTCATTTTTTCCCTACATTTCACCCTTAGTAAGTGACTGAACTCTAGTTATTGTAACATACTGCACATTGCAACAAAACACAAGCTAGCTAAAACAATTTTTCAGGGCCCTATTGCATTAATTTCTAACCTGCCCTTTTCTTTTGATGCTGTCTCTTTCTCCTCTTCTTTTCTTTGGGAATTGGGCACCTGATGGATTTGACCTTTGACCTCTGTTAATTTGTCTTTCAATCACACACTAGTTCAAGCTATCTTCCTATCCCCAACACTGTCACTCACTGTGTGGCTGGAACACCTAAGGTCAGACTGAACTTTCCCACCTTGACCTTTGACCACATTATCTTGGGAATTCACATAGAATCAAACTAATGGAATGTACAGAAATTCCCAGAATATGGACCCAAACCAGAACCTCTGAGCATATTAAATATTAGTGAATCTGTGGGAAGTGTGTGTGTTTCTCTGTGGTACTTCTCTGTTTTGCAGAAACAACATCATAATTCATACTTGAACAGACTGGAGTTATGCACTGACACACATACACACACATCTTCCAGCTGTGTCTCTCGAGGCTCTGCTCCCTGTCCTGTCCATTTACTCAGACTGTGGGCGGGGCTTAATCTCCAGGATGGGAAGTGACAGTGAATGTTGCAGAACACGTGTATGAGTCTTAAGTGAAATAAACTATATTCATCTCATCTGTTGTGGCGTCAAATGGGATGAGTCAATCTGTTTCACCATCAGGTCATTATGGTCACTATATTTTTAAATATAATGCATTTGGTGTATTCCGGTAAAATATTCACGGCTGGAAAATCCCATATTAAGGACACACTGTCTGCGGCAACTTTCATTACAAATCCTTGTTAAACATCAAGATAGCTAAGCGCCTTTAGCTTCAGCGCTAAAAAAAAAAACACAGAGAGAGAGTTGGAAATAGTTACACTTTTGTAATATTAGATTTGTGTTATTCATTTGCATTATTATTGAAATTATATTTTATATTGTATATTTAGTTATTAGATTTTATTTACTATGTATATTGGTCATTTGTGTTTCGTCTTTCCTTGCTTGCTGTTTCTAATGTTGGTTCCTACCTGTTTAAGGTAGGAGTCTTTTAAGTGTAACACGGAGTGAGGGTGCGTGGTTGTTAGCGGAGCGTCTCGTGTATGTGTGTTCTTGTGAAGAGACCTGCTAAATAAACACGCTGAACTGTCCTGCCGTTTTGGGTCATTGATTGGCACGGAAGGTAGCAAAACATCATCCACACCTGAACTCTGATTGTAACCCGCCTTACCCACAGCCCCGGTGAGCCGAAGAACATATTTTAAGGGTTACACTTTTAAAACATTGCGCTCGTGAATGTCACAATTCTCTTATTGACCAATCAAAAGCAAGACGGGGGCGGGACAACCACAGTTAACAACCACTGGTTACTAGACTCGGAATTAAAAGCAAAGGCATGGGCAGATGTTGCGGCTTTGGGCTGCCCGGTACGTTACTGTTTTTTTGTATAAAAATAGTTTATGCTGGTAACAAGGAAGGTGTTAATGTTTACACGGAAGTGGATGACATTTGTGTAAGGGTGAGGTTAGATCAAGAGTGTTTCCAGGAGGTGTCATCGCGGCATGTATCTATATTTAGAACAGGAGGTGTCATGCCGTACATGCCCAACAGATTGTGAGAAATCATCCACTGACAATGCCCCTTGATCATAGAAAGTTTCGACAGGAAATGAAGGAGAAAATCCAGAGGTATGGCAGTCAAATGGTAAATGACCAAACTCCGAGCTCTTAATAAAAGAGTATGACCTTAGGGCAAATTTTAACTGTAAGATATTGTATTCTTATACCAGTAAAAAGAAGATTATTGTAATAAAATTCATATGTATTTTTACATGTTTGTGTATATATTCTTTTCCAATTTCAACTAAGAATTTTTATTATTCATAATTAATGTAGTGTTTTGATAATTACAATGACTAGCTCTTATTCTGAAATATGATCTTGAAAATATGGAAATAAAATGAACCATATTAATATTTTATGAGCTCAGGATTTAGAAAAATCCCGGATTTCAAAATATCTGAGGGTTTTTAAGTATAATTTTTGTTAAAATCTTCTTCGAGCATGCCTATAGGGTAATAACATCTTAATTTGTTCAGAAATAGAAATTCCTACTATAGGACGACAGGGCCACCATATAAACACAGCACATATTGAAACTAATGATGCAAACAACATGCCGCCATGACACCTCCTGGAAACACTCTTGATCTAGCCTCACCCATTTGGGTAACTTCCCAACAACACAACCTCACGCAAAGGAAATCGTTCTGGGAAAGCACCCAGGAGAAAAGGTTTTTAGTGTCTCTGCGCTAAAAACCTGTGGACACAAGCCCTAAATCAAGAAAACTACATTTAAAGGAGTTTCACACTGAAGGCGGTAGAAGCTGTAGCCTGTGCCTTTGTCCGTTGAGTGTGAAACATAGACTGTATGGTCTACACAGACAGCGAACAGCTGGTTTGTCCAAACCATGGGCGTAACCACACCATTTTTGGGGGTGCTTAATCAAAATAAAACAAAACAAAAATGTGAACAGTCGGAAATACACCCCTGCCTTTAAATGGTTCAATCCATTTGATTCGCAACTGCCCCTTCAAGTGAGTGTGTGTGAGTAAGTAGCTATGCTAACTTTTAAAAAAATCATTAAAATTATGTAAGGGAAAAAAAAGGTATTTTATTTTGTTTTTCTGTTGTTGTTTTTTTTCCCGCCCAAGCTTCATTGAAGGTAACTTGATATTGTGAGCCTGTAAGCTTTTTGTAAATTTCAATAAACATTAAAAAAAGCTAAAATGTTATACATGGTTATGTTGATCAACTATTTTAACAGCCAACAACAACAAACAAAGTCATGGTGGTTTGTTATCATCAACATATATTAGTAATTTTATCTGTATTGAATGGAACGAAACAGATTATAGTCTATTAGTTTAACTGGTGCATGTGTTTAGTCCATATGTGTGTTGATCCACCCATGAACATTTTTCACTAAAAACCACCATTTTCAGGTGAGAGTGTATAACCCACAGTAACTATAAAGAAATACACACAACCTCTTCCTAATTTATTTGTATATGGTTGTCAATGCTAGGAGGGAGGTGCAGAAGGGGAGTAGAGGGGCACCTGGAGAAAACAGGTAAACTCACTGAGAAGCAAAATATCAACAGTGGCTGAAGTTAAAAACATCCACCCAATATAATTAAAGATGAATTGTGTTAATTCTGTTTTCTCCTCATGTTAGTTGAGCTAATACTAAACAGGACATTTTCATTATATTTTGATGATTACCTGTAAATCATTTTCTATTAACAAAGTTATGAATTGATACAGATTTGATTATTTATTACTTATTTATTTTTTTAATGACTGCATTATATTTCTATGTGGTTGTTAGTGGAAAGGGAGACAGATAAAGGAGAGAGAGAGGAGATGGTCGTGCAAGAACAAGGAGAACCAGGTAAGAAAATGGACTGACTAGTGGACTTTATTTTTAACAGGACATCCTTATTACATTGCCCTGGTACGTATTTACATTTTATTTTTACTCTTAAAGGATGTAAACAGGGAGAGACCATTGAAGCTAATAAATAATAATAAATACACACATTAACAACAACAATAATAATAGTTTAGGTCTAGACCTGGGTTAAATCCAGACCTCGTTTAAATCTAGACCTGTGTTAAATCTAGACCTGGGTTAAATCCAGACCAGGCTTAAATCTAGACCAGAGTTAAATCCAAACCTAGGTTAAATCTAGACCTGTTGTTAAATCTAGACCTGGGTTAAATCTAGACTAGAGGTAAATCCAGACCTCGTTTAAATCTAGACCTGTGTTAAATCTAGACCTGGGATACATCTAGACCTGGGTTAAATCTAGACCAGAGTTAAATCCAGACCTTGTTTAAATCTAGACCTGTGTTAAATCTAGACCTGGGATACATCTAGACCTGGGTTAAATTCAGACCAGGTTTAAATCTAGACCAGAGTTAAATTCAAACCTGGGTAAAGGCCAGACCTGGGTTAAATCTAGACCTGTTGTTAAATCTAGACCTAGGTTAAATCCAGACCTGGGTTAAATCTAGACCTGGGTTTGTACAGAGAACACTAAACTGACAGAGACACAGAGCTAAATACTTTCCATCTGTCATCCTTGAAAACACAATAAATAGATTTAAAATGTACAGTCACTAAGGATTGTACAATAGTAACATTAAAAGAGTCAGTTTCACTAACCATACAGTTAGTCACACATTCACTCACTGCTTTTCACTTTGCATCATTCCATTCTCCAGTTTCCATTCTGTTCACTCCACAGTTTGCATTATGCTTCCCCCTAGGGGCCGGGAGCGAATACCTCAAACATTACATTACATATCAAATAACAAAGAAAAGCCCATGTCAACCTGCTTCTCAGTGTCAGTGCTGGCAGGTTTGACCACTGAGAAGCCAGTGTTTTGCTTGTCTGGAAAAGGTGGTATAGTTTGTTTTTTGACTTCAGGAGGAATGAAAAGATTAACTGAGCAAAAGTTGGTTTGTGTTTTGGAACACTACACTGTCCCCTGGATGAGGAGCGAGGAGCTCTGGTTGATATTGAGTTAATGAGAGGAGCGAGAGCAGTGTTGTGTATAATAGTATGAGTCAATCGTACATTGGCAAACCTTTGAATGTTTTCAAAGTTTAACAGTCTATAATTTTTATGAACATGACAGTGGTAATGCTGTCTTCTTTTCCAGTCCAGAATTTTAGTGTCTGTTTATGAATAGACTCCAAGTGCTTTAGGATAGTTTTACAGGCCTGAGACCAACAGGTTACACAATAATAAAATCTGGACACGATCACTGCTTTAGAAAACACTATACACCAGGGGTCTCAAACTCATTAATTTGGCCCAACATTGGTTGGTTGAGATTATTGTAATTACCTTGTGTGTGTATCTGTGTGTGTGTGTCCGCAGAGACATATCATGCTATAACTCAGCAGGTATTCACAGAATGCCTAATCTTGCCCCTATTTTGTGCCAATCTCAAGTTTCTATGACAACCTGTTCTATAATTAGAGCCAGTAATGAGATTTTGACCTTTCTCCTAAATGTGACCTTGACCTTTGATCTTTTGCAATATTGATAATTTCATTATATGTATATATGCATCAGTGCGTGTAATATTATGATAATATATCCAGTATTGATTAATACTGCCCACTGCCCTGCCTGGCTTATAATAGAGAGTTCTAATAAAGGATGTCTGCTCAGCTTTCAGGGAGGACCGATGATGGTCACACACAGGCACTAAAGATTAAAATATTTGGCTGCAAGAGTAAAATATGCATTGATCTCAAACAATGTTGACTCCCCTTCTGTGGTGTTAAACAATGAGAACAAATGCAGACAAAAAAGATTAAAAAAAAAGATTAAGTTATAGCGTGATAGGTCTATGCTTGACACACACAAACAGTGTTACGCAAGTTAATTTTGCCACGTGTCACCTTTGACCTCCAGAGATCTCAAAAACTATTGGTCGTAGGTAATAACATCAATTATGGGAATTGTAGAAATCTTCATTCGACGTCCTTTGGTACCAATCTGAACGTTCTGTGATCCTCTTATCTTGAGTTATAACCCATAATGTTATTTTGACGTTTTAGTTAATTGTGACCTTGACCTTTGACCTTTCTCAAATGTATCATTGCATCTGATGTACATTAGCTATATGTATATGCACATGTAATTTCATGGTGTTATCTCAAGTATTGAGTTATAGCATGATATGTCTCTGTGGACACACACACACACACACAGATACACACACACACACGCAGTGATTACATAATCTCCCCCAACCAATGTTGGGTGAGATTAATGAATATTAGAAACTTGAGATTGGCACAAAATAGGGGTCGGATTAGACACCCTCTGAATACTTGTTTATTATTGTTTAAGATTAAACATGATTGTTGAAGCCACATAATCACTCTTCCTGTGGCCTTGGTGAGTTTATAGTCCATGTGTTCCACATCCTTCCCCCACATAGTAATCTGACTGTGTCATAGACTGTGAATTCTACATACATTTGGACATGGATGTCCTCTTCCAGCACAGATGGGAAGTGATTAATATAGAGGGAAAAGAGCAAAGGGCCCAGACTGGAGCCTTGAGGTAGTCTGATGTTTACTGCAGCAGTGGAAAAGATGGTATCATTTATACGGACACACTGAAACTGATCTGATCAATATGAATTTAACCAGGTCAGGATATTAACAATTTGTAATTGATTAATTTGGAAAGAAGAATACAATGACTGACTGTGTCAAAGGCCTTGTATAGATCTAAAAAAAGCTTGCCCCTCCTACCCCTCCCTTGTCAAGGTTTGATTTGATGCTCTCCAGAATGAGGCAACAAGCTGTTTCTGTTGAATGATTCTTCCTGAAACCAATGCAGTTGAGCTTCAGCCTCAAGATGATCAATCAACTGTTCGGCTACCACTCTTTCAGGAGCGTTGGACATGGCAGGAAAGGTACTAACTGGTCTGTAGTTACTAAAGTCATGCTTGTCTCCTGATTTATGGATTAGAATTACAATTGCTGTTTTAAGGGTTTTTGTAAATGTATTTTCTGTCAGGGAATGATTTACAATTTTTGTGATCATAGAGATCAAATTCTAGGGGCGACTGTGGCTCAGTTGGTAGAGCCGGTCGTTCAATGACTGAAGGCTCGGCAGTTCACGTCCTGGCTCTGGCTGTCCACATGACAGAACCTTAGAAACCTACTGATGTATGAGTGAATGGGTGAATGTGAGGCTAATGTAAAGTGCTTTGAGCACCATGAAGGTGGAAAAGCACTATGTAAGTGCATCCATTTACCATTCTCTGTGTAAGTTTTTAAGTCTGTGAATATCCTGACACTTTGAGCTTGACAGTAAAGTAAGAACTTCATGTATTTCTGTCTCATTTGTCATAACAAACTTTGACTCACTAGGGTTGATCTTGCAGATCCCACCATGATTACACTGTGACTGGGGAATTTCTAGCCAAGCATTATTACAGAGTGGATAAAATACTTATTAAAGGAGAGACTGTCAGATAGTTTTGTGTCATTCAGCAGTGGTGTTTTTATCCTTCTCTTTTCCCGAGAGTTTGTCAATGCTATTCCACAACTGTTTAGTGCAAATGTGAAAAAGGAGACACTAAACAAAGTAGAAAATAAATCATGTCCAAGTAAAAATCTGCTTTGGCTTTCCTAGGCTGCATTTTGACCTTATTTCTTAACCTTTTAAAAATCAATCTATCTGTTATTAATTATGTTCGAAGACATATTTTAAGCACAAAGATTATTTTTTTCATGAGGGTCCAAGTTGTCTCAAGATTTATCTTTTTCCTATGTGACTGAGTTCTACTGTATTTGCTGATAGTTTGTTTAATCCTTGATTAAATCTAAACCTGGGATACATCTAGACCTGGGTTAAGTCTAGAACTGAGTTAAATCCAGACCTGGGTTATGTCTAGACCTGACTTAGATATAGACCTAGGTTTAATCCAGACCAGGGTTAAATCTAGACCTGTGTTAAAACCATTTATTTATAACCTTTATTACAATGTGTAAATTATATTCTTTAGTTAAATGAACTAATTCTTGACTCATTAATGAGACAAATCAATCATTGAAATGGTGAGGATGAATACTGTGACATTTTACAGCTCTTTAAACTTTTGACAGTTTTTATAAACTGCCATAGTTTGATATATGACAGGTAAACATTTGATACAGGTTTGATGTTGGTTCTTATTTTACTTGTTCAAATTGAAAGCAGAACTTTTGACTTATAACGTCATGTTGTTGATCTGACGAAGGATCATGTAAACGTGGAACTCCCTGCAGTGGAATGTGTGAACGACATCGTGTTTACATGTGAACAGCTGGAAGAAAAAAGAAAAAAGACTGAAAAGAACAGAGAAAAAAGACAGAAAAACTGAAATGGACTTTGTTTACATGTGAACAGCTGGAAGAAAAGACAGAAAAAAAGAAGTTGAGAAAAAAGAGAGAAAAAAATAGAAAAAGGGAGAACACAGAATATAGATCATAAAACAGTGTATATGGTATATTCTGCAGACAGACAGATAAACAGACAGACAGTATATGCTCCAGGTTTTCCTCCAGACCAGGTGCAGATCCACTCCAGGTTTTCTTTACTCCTTTAACAAACACAGATGAACTGAGCTGAAGATCTGTTTAACTCTGACATTTTTCAATCTGTGAATAACACACACACAAACACACAGACACTTGTCCTCTTTCTTCAGACACTTGGTAGTCACGTGTTGTTCTCCATAGACTCAAACAGTGAACATTCTTCACATCCAGTAAGTAAAAAAACAGACCTTTTTAGTCCTTTTTTTCAGTCACCTGGGAACTTTATTTATTTATTTTTTATTAAAAAGAGAAAACAAAAGTAGAACAGAACAGAATAGAACAGTATAAAATGGAATAGAACAGAATAGAATAGAACAGTACAAAATAGAATACAATAGAAGAGAACAGAATAGAACAGAATAGAACAGAATAGAACATTACAAAATAGAATAGAATATTTTCTTGTGTGTTCCATACGGTGACAGACATTCATCTTTGACATATACAAAGAACACAATAAAAACTAGAAAAGCACTCTGAAAGCGCAGACCTCCGCCAAGATAGACACCCCCCCTCCCCAGGATCACCACCAAAATCTAATTATTTGTTCCTTGTGACACTCTCAACACATCCCGTCCATAACCTTTTGAGTTATCTTGCTAACAGACACAGACAGACAGACAGACAAACTGGCAAAAACATAACCTCCTTGGCAGAGGAAATTAAAAAATACATTTAACCAGTGGTGTCAGTTACAACAACCCCCACCCCTGCAAACGTTTGACCTGATTTTACATTTCACCGTTCTTTGTGAAAACACATTTTTGGTGACCTTTGACCTACATTCAGGATGGTTAATGGGAGCTATTCTGGACCACAAATTAAGCCAGTAGGTTTTGAGTAAAGTTACTGTCAAACAAACAAACAAACAAACACAGAAAACAAACAAACAAAGAAGAACCCCCCCCCCCCCTTTTTGTGTGTGTGTGTGTGGGGGGGGGGGTTTAAAAAGCTGAATGTACATGTTTAGATTCAATAAGGTCGTTTTTCTTGATGACTCCAGTGCATATGCAGATTTCATCCATTTCCTATTGCCTTGTTGGGTGATAGCCCCGCCCACAGGACAGTCTGTTAACTCATTGACTGGCAGCTATGTTCAGAATAGAGAGCTCGATACTGCCAGAGTTTTTGGCTATTTTCACTGACCTTTCAAGAACCAAAAAATAGGTGTCCCAACACCTTGTATTGTCTCCTTCACAGGTGTTCACGTGAGCTGTTCACAACTTTTAGTATATACCAAACCAGCACACATGCACACACACACGAACAGCAATATGTGTTATAACACATTTATCTGAATCTGCCACCTCACTCTTATCAATTGCGGTCACGACACTCTTACCTGCAGATCCACGGCCAGACAAACTCTGTGCCAGTGTAAGCTGCTTGTGTATTTTTTTAATTTGCTCGATTTCATCTTCCGCTTCTGCATTTTGTCCCTCTATCTCAACTAGTCTACCTCTGTCTTCTTTGAGGCACAAAATCTACGATTGCCTTTAATTGGAAAATACAGCTTCTAGACTTGACTGGGACAGAAATACATTGTCCACAAGTCTGAAATTCACACATAACATGTACAAAACTTTGATCCACTGCCCACATGAAAAAACACAAAAGACGTGTGTGTGTGTGTATATATGTATATATATATATATATATATATATATATATATATATATATATATATATATATATATATATATAGGGCTGACTCCCTGATGAAGGCCATTTGTGCCGAAACGCGTTGGGGTTTTTCTATGTTTTTTTATGATTTTATAGGTTTTTATAACCAGGCCAGTTCAATAAAGGCTTTTTATTCTTCACTTTCAAGAGAGTGCCTTGGAATTTTTCTTTCTCTTTATATATATATATATATATATATATATATATATATATATATATATATATATATATATATATATATATACACGTACATCTTTGGCAATCAGTGAGTTAAGAGTAAATGGACCAATAGATGAGGTTGAACAGAACGTAGGATCCAGGAAAAAGGAGGCGGGAGTATCTGTCGATGGCGTGGGTGTCGATCCAGACGCTGCTGTAGGCGCTGGAGCCCACATGGCCCGTCAACTGGTCCCTGTAGGCACTGGAACCCACGTGACCCGTCACCTGGTCCAGGCCCATCTGGACCCACATCCTGTCCCGTTTGAGGCCATCCTCCTCTGGGACGCCATAGTTCCCAGTGGCGTTGAAGTCCACGTCAGTGAAGGAGGAAGACAGGAAGTGAGGGTGAAGCAGACCACAGGTACAGGGGAGCTGAAGGACAGCACAGGGTTATAACACTACTATCACTGATACATGCAAAAAAACCACAGCAAATATATCGATGGGCATGACTCCTCACCACGTCCACATCTCGTAGTTCACATGATTTTCAATTCTATTGAATAAACTTGAACCAACCTGTTGCCGCTGTTTCTGTTCTTTACGTTCTTGGCGTGTAGACAGGTAGTTGACGGCAGCATATTCGATGACTGACAGAAAGACGAAGACAAAGCTGACCCACAGGTAAATGTCAACGGCTTTAATGTACGACACCCTGGGCATGGAGGCGTTGACCCCAGTAATGATGGTGGACATGGTCAGCACTGTGGTGATACCTGAGGTGCCAAACACCACAAATATGAGCTAAATATAAGCTAAAAATGTGCTAAATATGAACTAATTAAACATTGACAGCTAATGAAGTGAGGCAAGTGCAGGAGGTGGGTGTGAGGTGAGTGCAGTTTGACCCAGTGGGACTCTGGCAGGAACAGCTCTACGGTCGATCCAGAATGAAACCCAGGACAACATGACCATCAGTGTAGAAGGAAAATAGGTCTGAAGCAGGAAGAAGAAGACGAAGCGACGCAGAGTAAAAGTGATGTACAGGCGATTATACCAGCCTGAGGAGGAGGAGAGAGGAAGAGAGAGGAAACACATTTTAAGTGACCTTTGACATTTGACCTACATTCAGAAAAATGTAATGGGATCTATTGTGGATCACCTCACACCTTTACTGAAAATGTTATGGTAATTAGTCCAGTATTAGTAAAGTTACTGACAAACAAACAAAACCTGTGCTGCTGTAAACAGTTCCTATCAGTACCTGTACTTCTTTAAAAGGTGCCCTTTAGTACCCATGTGGCTCTAAACAGTTCCCATTAGTACCTGTGCTGCTGTAAAAGGCCAATTTGGTGGTAGTGTGGAACTCTTGGATCAGGAACTGGGACAGAGAAATCCTTTCGTCCGTATTCAGGGAACGGTTTCCTTCTTTCCAGTAAAGCATGAGGTCATCGTCGGTGTAAGCATCTGTAAAAAAACAAACAGTACTAGCTTGAACATGTGTCTGAAGTAATGATAGACCAATATACGGGGCCAATATTGGCCTTTTTTCTTTTATAGGTCTGTTCATTGGCCAATATGCAAATTTTTTTGGTGATTCCGTCATTTACTGACAGGGGTTGGAAAAAGGAAAAAATAAAAGAAAAATGTGGGCAATAAAGAAAAGAGGGGGAAAAAGAAAAGAATAAAAAGAAAAAAGCAGTAAAAAGAACAGGAGAAAAAATACAGAAACATGATAAGTGGCCCCTCCTCTTTTGGCCCCTCCCCCTGTACTTACAGCTCTCAATTTCCAGAGAACAGGTCTGTGTGTCCAAAGGAAACCGGCTTAGGTCCATACTACACATGGCTGTCACCGTTACCCTGGAAACACAAGACACACAGGACATTTAATCTGACCAAGTTCTGCATATAAATCTGAATTTCACGCAAACTGAAGGGAGATATGTACTCCGATGGTGCGAAGATGTTTACTGCCGTAATGTTAACAGTGGTGCCACGGTCATCATGTCGACTGCCAACATGGCATCCTGATAACTAAAAGTCATGTGACGTCCGGAGCTTAATAGAATTGAACTAAAAGAATGTGGAATATACCAGAACACATTAAATAGGGAAGCAGGGGACCAGTACATGGAGAAAAACTGCATTATACACAGTTTGGATCCATATGAAGGTTCAATCAAAGAGGGGAGCACTGACTAGCATCACTTGTTGTCGCAGTTCTGCATTCCATGTTTTCATCTCCTTTGTTTGTGGTGTGACTGCCTACACTTCTGACAGGTTCCCAAATTCTAAGTTATTGGACAATCATGTGCAGCTCACGAATGGATGGGTTCAGAAGATGCAGATCATAAAGCTGGCAAAAAGCCAGAACACTGTTTTCCAGACACAGCTAAGATAAACTCCACCTGTCTTAGTACCGATAATGTTTTTACACACACAAACTCTGTTACACTTTCTGGACATATTTATGGACACTTCCATAAAATACCCGGTGTGGGTACCAAACTCTCTCAGTCTTCCTTTTTGTCTAAACAATTATGCAAATTGGAATATCATGTTGAATTCTGTGCTTAGTTTAATTTCTGATATCTTTGAACAACCACTGATGCACCATATACACGATATTGTTCATTTTATTTTGAATATGGTACCAATTTAGAATCAAAGGTTCAGTCTATGCCTCTCTGAGCTGATCCTAGATCTGCTCACTATAGCCTTTTACTATGTCTTTACTTTTACATTACATAGACCTATAATATTACTCACACACATACATATTTGTCTTTGTACCTTTGTAATAACATATATGCTACACTAGTTTCATAAGTGGTAGGACAGACACTTTTGGTTTGGAGAATTGCATGACTAAATAGGAACAAATATACAATTTTCATTGAAATTAGGCTAAAATTACATCAATTGTAATTTACTAAAACAAAATCCTCATGGATAACTGACTAAAATAAAAGTAAAATGCTCAGACTTTTTGTTGACTAAAATTGACTAGATGACAAAGGGTACTAATATAATGTAACATGAGAGCTTGATACAAAGACTAGACTAAAACTAAATTAAAATAGGCCACCAAAAACAACACTAACTATCTGTGATTGACTCACCTTCCTGTATGTGTCATCATGACTGTGTTGTCACTGGTAGGTTGGTAGGCTAAGCAGTGAAATGAAAAAAGTAATAGCAGTGTCTGACTCATACTGTTCGTTGGCTCAGAAAGTCATCATGTCTGACTCGGAAAAGGAAAAGAAAAGAAAATATTCATAAAAGAAATATTCCACCAGTTTATCTGTCTCAATGACCAGTGGGGCCATGCGTTTCGGGGGGTGATGTCAAATTATGTCCCCACCAATGTCAACATCATTATTAAGTCCTTGAACAGTACCATCCATGACCACACCCACCCACATCCTCCATAATTCCACCCATCCTTATCATCCATTACTCCATGCACCCACATCCTCAATGACTCCACCCATCCGCATCCTCCATGACTACACCCATGTGCATGTGGAATACAGCTTCTACCTGGATGCAGTCAGACAACACGACTACCTCCGCCTGTGTTCAACTGAGGGTTTACTAGACGGTTTATCTGAAGGTAAACCTGTCACAACAACAAATTTTGCTTGACGATAAATTGTCCCAGAAATGATTGTGATGACGCGATGATGCAACCACGATGATGGTCCCAGTGACGGTGGACTGTAGGGACCATGGTGATGGTCCCTCTGTCTCTTTGTTGTTGTAGGTTATTTAAGGTGAAGTTTTATGGCTGTAGTGTTGTGTTTATCATTAACGTTTTTCAACCAAATGCAACATAATTGTTAATTTCAGTTCTGTGGTTCACCGCATTCACTTGACTTGAATCCAAAATGTTCACACACTGCAGTTGTTGTTTTCGTTATTTCCTTTAAAGCCACGTTTCCGATACTTCTTATCAACTTGACTCAGCTAGGCTGAGATAGGCTAGGCTAGGCTAGGTTCGGCTCTGGTACCTGGTGCACAAAGTGCTTTGCCTCCCCACACACAGAGTGATTGACAGGAGGGATCACTCATGATTCCACTATGGACAGTTCCTTAGAAGTCAGTCACGATGGAAATAGTGAAGTTAACTCATTATCGAGTGTCTTTGGTAAATAAAAACGATTGAGCTCATTTTTAATTATTGTGTAATTAATTGAATTATTGATAATTGCAGCAGACCTACCTGAGGGTTTGTCTGGGTTTACCTGTGTTGACCAGGGTTTACCTGAGGCTGTAGAGGACCTTTCCATCAGGGAAGACTCTCAGCATGACGTTGTCGGTGGTGGTGTCGTGGGTGAAAGACTTCTTGGAATGAACAAAAAACATGTCTGGAACCCAGATCTTCTTGACCAGACGCCCGTCGAATGTCATACTCTGGTTGTTGTTGCTGCGGAACGACAGACGCTCGTCTTTCCAGTAATGCCGCAGATACAGCGTCATGGTGAAGTCCTTCAACAGAAGAACAACGGTCACAACCCCCGCTAACCCTAACCAAGTAAATAAAAGAAAGAAAATAATACATGAAATAAATAAAATTAATAAATTAATAAAAAATAACCAAAATAAATTAAATTAAATTAAAATAAAAAAATATGTTTCTTTTTTACAATTTAAAATAAATAAATAAAATAATAGTAATAATAATAAAGACATACCATGTCCACCTCTGAAATAGCATCCAGACTTTCCACTTGTACATCTACTCCCACTGGAACTGCAGGTCCTGTAAACAAACAGCAGTGCTGCATTAGTGGGTTCAGGGGTGCATTGCTGTTGCATTAGTGGGTTCGGTGCTGCGTTAGTGCTGCAGCAGTGGCTTCAGCTGGAGCTCAGGTAGATCCATCCTGGATTATCTGTATGTACAGTATTTGGAGGACCTGACTCCTTTTTTCCCTCCTCTTTTCCATGACAAACCTTTTTTTCTTTCTAACCTCTACTGGCTTTGACCCAAATCCCATAAAAGCAGCAGAGCACATTTCCCAAAAGTTGCTCAGTCACAGTAGCTCGTACATTAATCTGACTGAACAGGCTTTTTTAAAATTTGCATCTGTTGGTATTTATCATAAAGGAACATTTAGATGATAAAAGCCCAGTGGAGTAAAGTACATACACTCTACATAACAACACTGTGGATGTAAATGTGTGGATCCTATAAGCTTTTGTGTGTTTTTCATCATCCCATGGTGTCCACTGGTGTTATACACAGAACCCTTCCAATTAAGTACTAATAAATTGTCAATGATTTTTCAATTGTGGTCATTTTAGTGAATCACTCGGTTCAATTCCCAAACAGAACCTGTGACAGAATAAAGGGATATTAAACAATAGTTGTCTGTAATTTTGGTGTCCTTTGGATTATGTTATATGCAGATTTATAGGTTGGACTCCAACACCAATGGGTGGGGTCTTTGTAGGTGGAGTTTACATGTTCTCCCTGGGTACTCTGGCTCCGCCCACTATCCAAAAACATGCTCTGATAGGTTAATGGGTATTCTGTCTTCTACCATATTTATGCATGTGATAATATCTGAACATGTGATTGTCTTTGAACATGGATCATATTTGCTGTATATAGGTTATCATATTTGAACATGTGATCATATTTGAACGTATTTACACATGTGACCATAGTTAAACACGTGATAATATTTAAACGTGATCATATTTATATAGGTTATCATATTTGAACATGTGATCATATTTGAACATCCCCCTCCTAACTGTTTGCAGATGGTAGCTCTTTGGTAATTACTCAGCAGCAGCTCAGACTTAATCCCATGTGTTTGTTATGTCACTGCTTTAAGCCGCTGTGGATCTGCAATGTGTGGGTGGATCCTGAATCTGTACCACCTCCACATTTGGTCTATAGACTAAACCCTGTGGGCGGAGCCTCCACATTATGTCTACAGACCAAGCCATTTGGGTGGAGCCTCCACATTCTGTCTACAGACCAAGCCATTTGGGTGGAGCCTCCACATTCTGTCTACATACCAAGCCATGTGGGCGGAGCCTCAGGAAAGACCGCAACATGACTTACTATTGTTAATGAGCGATTGGCCCACGCCGATACCACAGTCACAAACCCACACTGATAACATAGTCACAAACCCACGCTGATACCATAGTCACAAGCCCACGCTGATACCATAATCACAAGCCCACACTGATATCATAGTCACAAGCCCACGCCGATACCACAGTCACAGGCACATGCCGATACCACAGTCAAAGCCCCACGCCGATACATTACATTGCATTTGGCAGATGCTTTTATCCAATGTGACTTACGATAGAGGACATAATATAGAGCCTGTAACACTATTGGCCCCATATATGTTTCTATCATGAGTGTAGTCAGCAGCTCAAACACTATCTGTCTGTGGGGTCAGAGCTCAACTGTCCGTCTGTGGGCTCAGAGGTTGACTGTCCATCTGTGGGGTCAGAGGTTGATTGTCCGTTTGTGGGATCAGAGGTCAGCTGTCCATCTGTGAGGTCAGAGGTGGACTGGACTCACCTCCGAACCCCGGGCGCATGGTGAAGTCATGGTCATCGATCCTCAGCAGCTGCTCAGACTTTGTGGTCCAGGTTTTAGTCAGATCTGGACTCCTCTTGAACATGGGACTGAAAGATAAGGTTAGAAAACATAACTTTATAAACAAAATGGAGAATATAGTGTGATTTAGGATGTGGGGTGGGGGGGTGTTTGAGTGGTGTAGGGTAGTTTTGTTGATGTTTGGGGTGTTTTTTGGCTGCTTGAGCGTGGTTATTGTCTGACTGATAATGGTTTTGGGTGGGTTTTACCTTGTTTTTGTGGGATTTGGGGAGTTTTTTATGGTTTTGTGTTTTTTAATAGTTGAAGGCCGGTTTTGTGTGATTTAACCCCATGATGCATACTGCTCAATACAATGGACAGTTATTCTCCAGTTGTTCTCTTATATATTCATGGGTTTTGTTGTTTTAGTTTCACATCAGTCAGTTCTGTAACTTGGCTGTTCTTAATACCTGATCTGCACTAACATGTTTACCTGTAAATACATTGCTTGTTATTAGACTGTAATTAACAGTCTCTTCTTAAACAAAAACTACATTAAATTTTTTTATTTCATAGTTTCCTAATGTTGAATTTTAAATATGAGTTTCTTTGCTTTAATGTTTAAATGCATGTTGTTGAGTGGACATTTTTGTAACTACATAAAAAATAGGTTCATTAAAAAGATTTAAATCACAGTACGATAGAGACACACACTACGACAGTGAGAACAGATGTAAGTAGTAAGTAATCTTTATTTGTACAGCGCTTTTCACAGACATGGGTCACAAAGTGCTTCACAGAAACCCATTCACCAGTAGACGGCTGCTGCCAAGACACAGGCGCTGCCTGACCCTGACCCTGACCCTACTGGGAGCAACTTAGGGTTCAGTGTCTTGCCCAAGGACACTTCGACATGTGGACAGCCAGAGCCGGGACGCGAACCGCCAACCCTTCAATCATTGGATGACCCGCTCTACCAGCTGAGCCATAGCCACCCTTCAGATCTAAGATGAAGGGGACTGAGACAAAGGGGACAGAGTACTGAAGTGGACAGCACTAACAAAACTAACATGAAGGACTGAACTGACAAAGAAGACCCAATAGTAAACCAAACTAAAGAGAAACGGAAGCGAGACAGGGACCCAAACTGGACATGGACCAGGACTACACAGAGAACAGGACTAACGAAGACTTCAACTAATAGAGCCCTAAACTAACCGAGACATGAACTACGTGGCTGAAGGACTAACGCATGTTGGGCAAAAGAAAAATTAAGAATGGTGAGAAAAGACAAGATAAAACTCACTAGAATGGGAAAGGGATGAAAATCTAAAAAAAGAGAAGACAACCACTCACGAGAAGATAATTAACTCAGAGTAGAAACTAAAACACTCCATGGAAACAAATTGGAAAATAAAATAAAAAAAAAAAACATAACTCACATTAGGGAGGAAAGCATGGACCAATGAACAAAACACATGGCAAAGGAGACAGTGGTACAAAACAGGGAACAGGAATGGAATGAGACTGGGACCAGGTCCACATGAGACCCGGGTCCTCACGTGGAGTGACACAGCAAATGAGGAACACACACACACCATCAGAGAGCCCAGCCAATCTTCAACACAGAGCAGAGGAAAAACACTAGAGTGGAAAAAAAACAAATGGACAGGAAAAGACTACAAATCCAGGCAGAGCATGGTAACTTCGTAAATCACATTAAATCTGTGATCTTGTAGTAGTGAGTTGATTCAGCTGAAACTTGGTCTTTTTCATCCTTATATGTGTGCCCTTCTACATGCCAAACTTCAGAATGATTCATCTAGAATTGGCAACACTAGAGTGAGAATAGTGGAAATGTACACACACAGACAAACATGCAAACTGTTAAAGTAACATAACTTCACAAATCTCTGATTCACAAAGTTAAAAACTCGGGAAAGAAAACCAAATTGGGTCCCTTCAACAACAGTGTAGTCTATTTATGGAGGGATCTTTCTGTCATACGGAGGTGTGGTGAAAGTAGGACTCATATGCTCGGTGCTGGAGGGAAACAGATTTAACAACAAGTGGTGCCAGGCACAACAAACCCCGCCCCCCTGACACACATTTGACCTGATTTTCCTGATCTCTTATCATTGTGAAAACACATTTTTGGTGACTGTGATCTTGACCACCAAAATTTAATGGAATCTATTCTGGACCACCTTGCGCCTTTTGTGAAAATGTCATGAAAATTGGTCCGATAGTTTTTGCATAAAGCTGCTGACAGTCAAACGGACAAACTAAAAAAGATAAGGGAAACAATGGACAGAAAACAGAACACAACCTGTGGTGAAGAATAATGCTGAATCTCATTTCACCCCTTAGTCCTACCCCTACCTCTTTAAACAGAGCTATAAGGCATAGGGCTTAAAAAGCAAACCCTATGAATTGGGACACCCCTTCAACACTCACCCTCATCATCAGTTTGTCCGCCAGTTGTTACGTAACCAAAAACGACAGCTGTAACTGGAAGTAAACAAACATGTCTGCTGCTGTAGTTGTCGCGTTCTCCTAGGATATGCCGATATTTTTTGCTAATGTCTGCGTCAAATCGTAGAAGTGCTATGCATCAACCTATTACTCTACGTTTATGTAAATAGCAATTTTTTTTCATGAGCGTTTTATGGAGAAAATTATCATTACACATTGCGACAATATCAAACTTTATACAATTCAACGGTTATCACAACTTAACAACAGTTAATCACGGTGAAAATGCTACATTTTTCTACTTTCTTCATAGATGCCGCCATTTTTAAAATCATTCGCATTGTACTCTGGGAAATTTCTCGTACCTCTCTGTTTGGAGTCTGCCTCTGAAAAATCTCCATTTGAAGGGGTATAAAGCCCTTCCCCTTCCCCCTACCCCTCTGCCTTAATGTGAATTGAGACACCCCTACCCCTACACATGGATATGCAAAACGGAGGGGAAGGGGCAAGGGGTGAAAGGAAATTCAACCTAAATGTCTGGGTTATGGAGGAGGTGATTTGACTGCTGTGAATAATCCCGCACCGACAACTGAGAGTTCCACTGCTTAAGTAATCACTAATGAAAGGTATGTGACAGCTGCACGGTAAAGGTTAAGTTGAAATGATGAGGGTGATGATTAGGCAGCAGAGCAGGTCCTGACAGCAGGACGGATAAGGGTTAACTAGGAATAAAATGTTGTGTAAATCTAATAGTTTTAAAGGTTCATTGTGGGCTGTAAAAGCAGTTTTCTTTCTTGGCGTGTGCTGCTGACCCTCATAAAAGCATCTGGATTTGATTTAATGGGGTTAAATAAAAGTGTCATTTTAAAAAAAAGAGTCAGTGTTTAACAGGGTTGACTGCAGCCTACTGTCATCACGCTTATGGAGAAGAGGAAATCAGCTGATGAATTTCATAGTTGTGAAGGATAAGAATAGATTATAAAAAGCTCAGTAACATCCCTAGAAGCAGCCCCCACACCCCCACCCCTGCACACAATAGCCTGATTAAAACCTGGACCACGTGTCTGTGCAGTCCAGTTGGATTTCATCTCCACCCTTTGAATTTAGTCTTTTCATTGGATGGTATACCTGCCAATCTTGTGAGTGGTTCCTTCAGTTTGAGCCATTTCTCTTTTTGACCTGAAAAAGAAAAGAACACCAAGTCATTTCACCAAAACACCCCCCCCCCTCCGATGAGACGTTAGCCAAGCTTTCATAGTACAATTGTAGTGGTGAGAAAGAAGTAACAATTTTTAAGGAAAACTCGGTATATCGGTCCTTTTCCACCGCACAAACTTTGAGTGTTACCCTGAACTCTGACAAACCCTGGTACATTTCCACCTAAATTACCTGGGTTAAAAAGAAGAAAAACTTTCCCTTGTCCCCATACTTTACCTAAAGAAGTTACTGGTAGGGGCTAGGACTTTTCAAATAACCATAACATAGTTACGGTTAAGGTTAGGGCGAGTCCTTGGTTAGACCTGGCCTGTTAATGCCCCCTCCACCATAACACAGTGATCAGCAGAACACTGATCAGAGTTATTGTCAGTCACTTTGGACGGTGGGAGGAAACTGGAGTGCCTGGAGAAAACCCACACAGACATGGGGAGAACATACAAACACCACACAGAAAGGTCTGGTGTGGGATTTGAATCAGTATCTTTCTTGCTGTTAGGCACAAGTGCTAACCACTGCACCACCTGTCCATGTCAATGTCCATGGAAAAAACAGGCAGTAAGAGGGTGTATATTAAATACAGAGGCAGGTCAGTCCATGACCTAGGACCAGGAACAGCAAAGACTAAATGACCCAACAACCCAACGACTCAATGATTCAGACCCCGTCTGCACAGAAAGTTCATGGACTCACCTGACACACCTGTATGGCTTCAGCATCTGTGTACAAGCCCCGCCCCCCATCCACAGAATCAGCAAAACCACATCGGTATGCATGGTTTCACAGTCCAGGAGAGTCCACCAAGTCCCCACAGTCTACCAGGTCCCCACAGTTCAGGAGAGTCCACCAGTTTCCCACACTTCACCAGGTTCACACAGTCCAGGAGAGTCCACCAAGTCACCACAGTTCAGGAGAGTCCACCAGGTCCATGAGTGTCCGCCAGGTCCCCGCAGTTCAGGAGAGTCCACCACGTCCACAAGTGTCTACCAGGTCCCCACAATTCAGGAGACTCCACCAGGTCCCCACACTTCACCAGGTCCACACAGTCCAGGAGCGCTCACCAGGTCCCCAAAGTTCAGGAGAGTCTGCAAGTTCCCACAGTACAGGAGAGTCCACCTGGTCCCCACAGTCCAGTGAGTCCCCCAGGTCCAGGAGAGTCCACCAAGTCCCCACAGTCCACCAGATCTACACAGTCCAGAGAATCCACCAGGTCCCCACAGTTCAGGAGAGTCCACCAGGTCCATACAGTCTGTAAACTCCACCAGTTCAGGTCCTGGTCATGGTTCAGGTCCTGGTCTTTTAAAGCATCCACATCCTGCTCTGGTCCAGCAGACTGAGGATAGAGATGAACAACACACAGTTTAATCTGACAGGAGGGAGGGGGGGGCAGAGAGGGACAGGAGTAGGAGAGGAGGGAGGGGGAGAGGAGAGGACAGAGAGGGAGAGGAGGACAGAGGGACAGGAGGAGGAGAGGAGGGAGGGGGAGAGAGAGGACAGAGAGGGAGAGGAGAGGAGGGAGGAGAGGACAGAGGGAGAGGAGGAGGCAAGGGGGGAGGGAGGAGAGGATAGAGGGGTAGAGGAGAGGACAGAGAGGGAGAGGAGGAGGAGAGGAAGGAGGGGGAGAGGAGAGGACAGAGAAGGAGAGGAGGAGGAGAGGGAGGAGGGCCTTGTATGGAAACAGGTAGTATCTGTCTGGAATACTACCTGGTACCTGAGTTAAGTCGATACTATAGTGGAAAGGCAACATTAGGAGTGTATCGTGTGTATCGTGTGTAATCACAGATATAATCCCCCCCCCATAATCTGTTTTAAATGTATTTAATTGTAATGTATGTGATAACATATAAAAGTCTGTCCAGGCCTCAATGACTGTCCTTACTATGTCAACAGAGGACACAGTTAGGACAGTGGGCGGAGTCGGTGTATGTGTCACTCACAGCAATTAACTTTTCCCACTTTCAGCTTTAAGTATGACCAAAGGTTCCAAAGCTCTAGAAACCAGCCAAGACCAGCTGTGGAGTTTATGTGGAGCACCACACAAGACCAGGATCTGGACTAGTACCAAGACCAGGACCAGTATTTTGACCTGGAACTGGACCAGGACCAGAACTAGTACCATGTCCAACACCAGGACCAGTATTTGGACCAGGGCTTGGACCTAGATCAAGACCAGGACCAGTATCTGGACCTGGACTACTTTAAATGCAGTAAATGTAGTAAATCCACCTTCAATATAGTAAATCCACCTTAAATCCACCTTCAATGTAATAGATCCAACTTAAATACACCTTAAAGGCAGTAAATCCACCTTAAATTCACCTTAAATGCAGTAAACCCACCTTAAATTCACCTTAAATGCAGTAAACCCACCTTAAATTCACCTTAAATGCAGTAAATACACCTTAAATTCACTTTACATGCAGTAAATCAATCTTAAATGCAATAAATCTACCTGAAATGCAGTAAATGCATTATGACTGCAGCATTTAAATCAGTGGGATTGAGCTGATAGTTTTTGGCTCCACCTCGTGGTGGAAATGCATGAAAACAGAAGTTTTATATCAAACTAATTTTGTTCAGGGACATTTTCTTCTCAACATTGTCTCAAATGGGCCCAAACATCAAAGAAAACCACTAAAATAACTTAAATTATATTTCATCATAGACGCCCCCAAATTCATCCTTGGTGATTTCGGTAAATGTGATTTGAAGAAAACACTGAGAACATATGAATAGTACATTTCCTGTTCCACCACAAAAGTAATTTCATCAGTGACCTCTGTTACAGTTCATATCAGTCTTCTCCCATGCCTGAATTTAGTGATTCCTATGACTTGAGTATCTTTTGTCTGTCAGTGTACAGAAGGACAGAGCACAAAGGGAGGACTGTAGACATTATCTCTTCACTTCAGACATGTTTCGACTGGCAGCAGTTTATGACACTTGTGGTAATTATATAGATATTGTAACTGATGCAGTCTCATCATATATATATATATATATATATATATATATATATATATATATATATATATATATATATATATATATATATATATATATATATATATATTTGTGTAGATTCAGTCCTCCCATCAAAAAAGGTTATCATATACCCAAATAACAAACACTGGGTAAATAAAGAACTGAAAGCTATAATAAACAACAAGAAAAGGGAGATTATATATTAAGCAGAGGTTTCCAGAGAGCTTAGAAACAAAAAGAGATTCAAAACAGAGTATAAGAACAAGTACAGTGATATTAAAATGAGGCTTGGTAAAGCATTGGTTGTTGGTTTTTTTATCCCTCTAGGTCAGGGGTCTCAAACATATGGCCCGGGGGCCAAATGTGGCCTGCCAGAGGTTCCAAAGCGGCCACTGGGATGAATTTGCAAAATGCAATAATTCCACAGTCAAGGCTGTGGAACTCCAATATGTAACAGACAAATAGTATCTAGAATTAAACAACACAAAAACCTCCAAAAAATTATAAATCCATATTTTCTTCTGGGTTTGATGTGAAAACATTTTACATTATGCCAATAATGACAGTGTTCTGTCAAAATGGGTCTGCGTGGTGACCGGGTACCATCCTCCCACCATCCAAAGACATGCACTGATAGGTTAATTAGTTAATCTAAATTGCCCATAGATGTGAATGTTAGAGTGATTGTTTGTCTACATATATTCAGTCTGTGATGAACTGGTGACTTGTCCAGGGTGTACCCTGCCTTTGCCCGTTGTAGCTGGATTAGGCCCCCAGTGACCCCTGTGACCCTCGTGAGGATAAAGCAGGTTCAGAAGATGGTAAAATAAATTAAAAGCCCCAATGCAGCCATAAAAATATATTACTTAAAAAGTGCTGATGTGCATTAAATGTTTTAAGAAGGTTTGACACTTTTGACCACCTGGGGATAAAAACTGTACAACAGTCCATTTGTGTGTGCGCCCAGCGCCCTAAATCAGTTTTCTGCAGAGCTGCATGACAGGCTGATCATTTGAAGCAGGTGTGTTTGGAGAGGAATACATCTAAAGCATGTAGTTGTCCTCCAGGGAACCACTACAGTGGATAACTGTCAGGGGTGAGGACGTGCAGGTGGTACAGTCTTACACCTGGACTCCAACCTGAGTCCGTCAACATTGATGCCATCTACAGCAGAGGTCTTCAACCTGGTCCTCAAGGCCCACTCTCCTGCATGTTTCAGGGACAGTTTATATGACAACGATTGCGGCTAAAAATGACAATATATTTTATCAGAGGTGTCTTCCTGCTCCCTCAGGGTCTGAAAATGCAAAAATCTGAAGACCCCTTCCAGAGTTGGAAGTTTTGAAGTTTTGTCGTGTCTCTGTTTAAACAGAAAGAAATGCATAGTATGTTCATGTGGCGTACATCTTTATGTCACACTCAATGTGCCGAGCCGGGAAAAACAACAAATATGTCAGACTACTCAGAAATAGCGGATCTTCAAGGTGGTCTAGCAGCTCTAGTAAAATGGAAACGTTCACAATAAATGAGATCCCCACAGTAAAGGCACAATATATCAAACACAGGTAGGGCTGGGTTAATTAAACCAGAATGATATATACTGCACTGTCACTTTTCCTCAATAGAAATATGAGACATACTTGATACAATTTGGATTTAACTAATTTGTCCATGTTTTGACCGACATAAGAACAGCCAATTATAGTTAAGCAGCGCCACACTGAACCAATCCTGCTAGAGCCATATCAGTTAGGTTGAGGCACATAGCATAAATAAAAATTTAAAAAACGCTGCTGTTTGCACAATGTTTTTTTTTTTTTTTTTTTTTTAAACAGAGCTTAAAGAAAGTGTTTCAAAAATACCTGGATTTGTGTAAACCTAGCCTTAGATGTCACCCTGCTTCAACACACCTGATTAAAAGCAGTGGGTCGTTACCAGGCTTCAGCAGAGCTTGATAATGAGCTGATCATTTGAATCAGGTATGTTGGAGCAGGGTGGCATCTAAAACATGCAGGACAGTGGGCCCTGAGGACCCGGGTTAAAGACCTTTGATCTACAGGAAAGGCCAGAGCAGGTTCTTCTTCAGGAGGCTCAAGTCCTTTGATGTTTGTGACGGTATGCTGAAAATGTTTTACCAATCAACCATGTTTTTTACTGCAGGCTGCTGCAGAGGAAGTGTGATGGGAAGGGACGCCTGTAGGCTGGTCCGCTGATCTGGAAGGCCCGGCTCTGATCTGGAAGGGGGGCTTGGACTCACTGGCTGCTGCGGTGGGGAGGAGGATGTGGACCAAGCTGAAGGACATCCTGGGCAATAAAAACCACCCCCTACCTCCACCAACCAGGGCAGTAATGGATATGGGTCACTGACCAGACTCTGGCACCAGCCCACCCACTGTCCCTTTCCCACTACTGCAACCCACTCTGTGCCCTTATCTTTAAACTATTTTTAACTGGTTGTAGGATGTTTTTTGAAGCTCTTTTTAGGACTTTAGCTCTCTTTTATCCATGACACATTTATTTATTTACCCATTCATTGTGTATATGCGTTGTGTGTGTATTTTATAATGTCTACAGCCCTGTTTCCACTATGCTGTTTGGTATGGTACAGTTCAGAACAGTACGCTTATTTAAGCATTTCTATTACGACGAAACCGTACTGGTCCCATGGCACCCGTTACTATTTTGGTCACTCTTCTGCTTGGGCTCCAAAGCACATCATACCACTCCCATTTTGGAGGAGTCAAGCACTGCCAGACAGTGATTGGTTGAGGAAAAGCGTCATCACGCAGTAGAGTTGTAGGAACAACAAACCGCACCATTTTTATAGTCCATGTGCTCCGGAAAAGAAGAGAAGATGTCTGGCAATGGAGTTTGGAAGTAGTGATGAGGTACAAGTTTTATTGTGTATTATTGGTGAGGAGGCGATGCAGCGGGAGTTGGATGGGGCTGTTCGCAATGAGAAAGTGTTCCAGCTAGTTTGGGCTAAAATGGCAGGGAGGGACTTCATTCAATCGGCGGCCCAATGCTGGATTATGATGAGAAAACTGCGCAGTGATTATCGTGGGTGAAGGACCATAACAGTGGGAGTGGCTCAGAAACAAAGCACTGGAAATGACTCTGAGTTATTCCTCTATGTCGCTGCTCTGTTTGTTTATATTTCTAGCTCGTGGTGCACCTCATACGACATGATGATAGTTCCACGAAATGGCACGTCTTCTTCTGAAGGTCTCCCTCAACAATGGAAACACAAGCTGACCCATACCGTAGCGCACTGCATAGTGGAAACATGGCTTCTGTGACAACCTATTTATGTCTATCTAGTTAAGATAAGGTTAAGGCACCCACTGACAGTTTAACCCTTCAACACCAGAAAAAATATCCATCTGACCAAGTGAATTCTTGTAATTTTAGTCCAAATATCTCAACATGTTTAAAAGAAGCCCCGCCCCTGAGGTACAACAAACCCCACCTCTTGCAAGTCTTTGACCTGACTGGCCCAATCTCTAAAGTATCACAGGTGGTTCAATGACCTTCGAAGCATAGACCAGACCCATTTGGTCCACCCAGACTCACTTGGTCCACCCACCAGTTCTGGGTCCTCATACATATACAGAGTCCCTGGACCGGTTCTGTCCAAACTGATTCATACTGGACCGACTATGTCCATAGTGGTTCCCACTCATGGTGGGGGGGTCCTTGTTGCGGATCTCGTAAAGAGACCTCCTGCGGTCCCGAACCCCCCTGATGGCAGCACGGACCTTGGTCCAGCCCAGATGATTGAGTTCTGCGAGGTTCAATAGAACGCAGAAGCCGCTGACCGCGAACATGAAGAGCAGGAAGGCGGTCTTCTCCGTGGGTCTGGACACATAACACTCCACCTCCTTCACACACGGGTACCGCCCACACGCCAGCACCGCTGGGACGCTCCACCCAAACAGGACATACTGGCCCAGCAGAAAGCTCGCCTCCACAAGGTTCCGGAATACCACCTGTAGGATGTAGAATCTGGAGATGCCCTCCTGCCGCCTCAGCTTGGACCTGAACCTGGGACCGCCCACCTCTGTGCAGTCTGGCTCTTCCCCCTTGTGTTGCAGAATCCCATTGGTTTTCCTGCTTCGGTCCAGGTTCTGGTCCTCATCTAGACCCAGGCAGACCCGGTCCCTGTGCTTGGACGCCTGGTGGACAGAGTATGTAATGAAGCAGAGACTGGGGCAGCAGACCATAATAATCTGGAACACCCAGAAGCGGATGTGCGATATGGGGAAGGTGGTGTCGTAGCAGGCCTGGTTACAGCCGGGCTGCAGTGTGTCGCACATGAACATCGACTGTTCATCCTCGTAAACCGTTTCCCCGACGATCGCCACCATCAGGATACGGAAGATCCCCACCACCGTCAGCAAGATACTGAGGAGTAACCATGACAACGGACAGTTTACACTATTAATATAAGTGCTGCATTATTAAAAAATAAATCATTTAAAAAACTTTTTTTTTTTTAAATTTATTAAAAAACTTTTTCTTCAAATCATCATCATCAATTTATATCCTTAACATTCACCGTTTTAACCCTTTATAAAATCACCACCACTATCAGCAGAATCCTGAATAGCTATGACAATTTCATTAAAAATACCCATTAAATTAGATAGATATTTTTGAATGTATATGTATTTTTAATAAATGTATTAACTTATTTATATTTATTTAATTTAATTAGACTGGACAATATATTGGGTTGATATTTACATTTACTAGTCTTGATTAGTGATCAACCAACATGGACTTTTTTGGCCCCAATAACGATTTTTTTAAATTTCCTTTTTCATCAGTCTTAGTCAATGACCAATACAGACCGCTGATATTTCTGAGCTAATACTTTTTTTTTCCTCAGTCAAATGAAAACAAATGTTGGAAAACGTCTTTATTTACAATTAGAATTTTAAAAAAAGAATGTGACAGTTAAACTAATGATGGACCGATATATTGGCTGAATGATATATCTGATTTTTTTTTTCTTCCTGTTAGTATTGGTCTGTCAAGCTGGCTGATATTTAACTTTGTTCCTGCGATGAAAAAGAGAAAACAAGAAAAAAAATTAAGGCAAAAAGAAAGGAGGAAAAGGGAGTGACAGAAAATGAAATCTAGTAAATGAAAAAAGAAAACCAAAACATTAGGTGTTTGTTTGTTACCTCCGCCAAGGAGGTATTAAATTCGAGTCTGTTTGTCTGTCTGTCTGTCTTTCAGCAGGATTACGTAAAAAGTTTGGAACGGATTTTGATTAAACTTTCAGGAATGATAGATAATGGGTCAAGGAAGAATGCATTAGATTTTGAGCAATGAAGGTCAAAGGTCAAGGTCACACTAAAGGTCAACATCTAAAACACATCAGTGGTAATATCTCAGGATTCAGACAAGATAGAATCTCATGGTTTTTTGTATTCACATCGTCCCACCTTCAGACATCAGATGGGTCAACACCTATAGCTTGATCACGTCATGCGTGAATGAAAAATCAAGCCTTGGTGGAGGTCTGCTGTCTCTGACTGCCTTGTTCATATTAGTTTAACTGTCACTATTTTTGCTTTCTAATTGTAATGAAAGAAGATTTTGTAACATTTGTTTTCATTTGACAAAGAAAGAAATCAGTATCAGCTCTAAATATTGTCTTACAGTACTGTATGTTACAGTGTGGTACTCCGCCTCCCTTACTTACCGTCCTATCATAGTAGAGTGCTGGTGCACTGATGCCTCCAGGAGTCGTTCTAAAATGGTCCACTGCCCCATGACTGTTCATCTACACACCAACAAACACACAATAAAGATCCAATCAATCAGTCAATATCCAAACTGTTCTTCAGTGTTTCCAGTTCCTACAGCTCGGATCTAATCCAGGGTCAGTTTGTGTTAGACACACTGGGCTGAAGGGGGTGGAGCTTAAACTGCAGGTCTGAGGGAGGCGGAGTTTAAGATGCACACCATAAACCACCTGGTTGTGTGTGTGTGTGTGTACCACACTGTGCAGCTCAGCACTAATCCAGCTTTAAGTGGACACCTTTACGTCACACACACGTGTGTATATATATATGAAGAGTTGAGGTGGCAGACCCATTTTGTATAAACTTTTGGTTTTTCTCTGACTGTACCTGACAGTTTCACCTTCTGACATCAGGTCAAACTACAGTTTAGGGCTGAGTAAACAAAATGTCAAGATTTGGGAAATCCTCCATTATTAACAAACTGACTAATAAACAGATTAGGTTAAATTTAGCTGCAAAAACCAGTACAGCCAGGTCACCTTTGTTTGGAAAAGCATCGCTGCATGACTTCACACTTCATTGTTTCAAAATATTTTGAAGCTTTTCATTGGGTCATAGTCTTTCAGTGAGTTTCAAAGCTAGGATAGCTGAAGAATGTCTCGTCTCATCATCTGAACCTGCTTTATTGTCCCTAGGGTCACGGGGGTCTGTGGAAGCCTAATCTAGTTACAATGGATGAAGGCGGGGTACACCCTGTATGAGTCTCCAGTTCATCCCAGGGCTGAACATATATAGACAATCACTCTCACATTCACATCTATGGGCAATTTAGATTAACCTATCAGTGCGTGTCTTTGGATGGTGGGAGGAAACTGGAGTACCCGGAGACCACGCAGACACATTAGAGAACATGCAAACTCCACACAGAAAGGTCTGGTGTGGGAATCGAAACAGGGTCCTACTTGCTGTGAGGCACGACTGCTAACCACTGCACCACTGTGCTGGGATAGCCATAGAATGTATTACTGAATTTTCATTTTGAAATAGACAGGGGGAAGTACTGAAATGTTTTTATGTCAAGCTACTGATGAGAAATTGGCATATGATTAAATCAGTCTTTGTTCTTCCCGCCCCTTTTTGAACAGAAATTAAGCATTTTGATATATTTTGCTTTCATGTATTCTGATGAAAGTCAGATAATACAGGTTATTTCTGTTATTTGATTACTTGAAATAATTTAAATGAAAATGAAATTACATTTATTTTAAACAATTGAGTATCTGACAAGGACATTCAACAGAATACATGTTAGTTGAATTACTCAAATCAATAAATTCATATTAAAAACCAATGAAGAAAATCCTATTGAATAAGAAAAATATAAATGGTGCAAAAAGAAATTTGCAATATAAATATTTATTCACATTTATCAGTATTTACAATACAATTATGCTGTTAATGACAAAACAGGTCATATTGTTTTATATTTACATACAGTTGTGTAGATTAGCTGCAATACATGAAGTTGTATGTAAGCATTCCTCCTGAGTCTTTTTTCTTGGTCTTTGAGAGGAAGGCAAAAAGAATTGGATGAGGGCCTCATTAACCTTATTGTGCAGATCCCAGTTACATGGACATCAATAAACATGGATGCTTACCAGAGGTCGCATTAACTGAAAATATTCCATCATTGAGGGATTTCTTTTTTAAGATGACAGAAAATTCTTAAGGCCATCCGTCATTTTGACAGATTAAAATACTGAGAATAATTTACCAAAGAAAGTTTCATATAGAACCTGCAGGACCACAGGCCAGTGGGCACATGGGGAGAGCCTGTGGGATGGCTTTGACAGTATGGTGGGGGACACTTCATAAAGACAGAGTGCTGCTGTTGAGGTAGGCCACCCCCAGACACACAGTATGAGCAGAGTGTTGGAATGAGGTTGCTATTGGTTTACATTCATATTTACTGTTATGTAACTGATAAATTATCTAACTCTCTAGGTTCAGCCCCATGTCTGCCAAGAAAAGATGATGCATGCAGTCATATTCTCACCATCTTTTCGAGCTGGCCAAGACTTCTCTTTCCATTCCGGCCATGTAAGTCCCTTGTGAGAGAATATTCTCAAAAACAAGAGAAATGTTAAACCAGAGAAGAAATTGTCTAAGTCCAAGCACTGTTGAATAAATTATTTTTCTGAATAAAACATAACATAATACAACATAAGCACACCCTTCACCTGAGAAAAAATATCCCTTCATACAAATGATACTATAACCCCAAACCCATCACACAAAGTATTGACAAAAAGACTATAGTCTTTTGATTAAATGTGACATTCTAACTCATAATAGTAGAAGACAAAACTGATTTATGTAATGTGGGTCTGAACCAAGCATGCCCAAAGTCTGGCCCATGATCAGAATTCATAAAGCCCACAGTTTCAGTGTTATTATGGCTCGCTCAGACTGTCCAACACAATAAATACATCATAAAAGTTTCAAAGTGTAGTTCCTCTTCTGACCTCATGGTGGCAGCACCATCCTAACTATGTGACTTTGTCGTGAACCCTTCTCGTTAATAGGGAGCCGAAGTCTCCGCCCTTTCCGGTCGGTCCACTGGGCCTAAATTCGGAAATATTTAACATGAGAGTGGATGAGGAGAAAATAATTATTTTCTGGTCCACTTTACTTTATGGCCTGAATCACAAATTTGCTGTTCTTCAATTAAAATCATAACCAATGATGTGCGTTTGGAGTTTCTTTGATACGTGTTTTGTGATTTATTAGCGTGTAAAAATATGTAATTATTTGGACTCTGTTTGGACTACATATCAGACGTCGCATAGCTGACGTCACAGCAGAATCTTTCCCTGCAAACTTTTCAAAACCATATACCGCCTTTCCTATTTTTCATTTGAAAATGCCTGTGTCCTTTGTGCCCCGGTGTAATCACAACACCATTTCCACATGTTCCCTCTACCTCTTCCCGGCTGACGAGAGCTTGTCCCGCATGCTGGCTCTCACTCGACCAACTATCTCTCCCCGGAGTAGCTGCCACTTTTCCACATGCCCCGATTTAAAGTGGTTTTCTCTACGTTTGATGCTCTTGCCTTCGTCCTGAAAGAAGGAGGTGAAGCTCGCCAAAGTCACAGCTATTTTCAAAGAGTTTGATGGTGCAGCTTGGTGGTGACGTCATATTTGTGAGACGAACGTTGTAGTCCATTACTTACTCTCACATAAAACTTAACGTAACTTTGGATGCCTGTCCAAAGTGAGTGCTTTCTCAATGTGAAAATGTATCTTTAAAATTCACAGACATCACATGTGAAAACCGTAGCACATTTCAAACGGGACCACAAAATTACTTTTATCCCTTCATTTACTCGCGTTCATTTTTTTATGGCACTTAGGTCCCATTGCCCGGAAATCGACCGGAAATAGAATCGCGTCACTTAGGCTACCTATGGCGTCTGTAAACAAAAAGAGGAAAACTGACAGCGAGGACCGTCACTTCCACGACAAAAAGGTAATTACAATATTTTTTGTTGAAAATCAAGGCACTTGTGTTTGTCTAATTTCCCCAGAGACTGCTGCCTTGTTTAATAAATCCAATGTAAAGAGGATACAACCAGACAAAACATGCTAACATACGACAAGCTAATAGGAAGTGAGCACTATGAGCTGAGTTCAGTTCATCTATCACAAAGTCAACCTACGAAGTTTCTATGATAACTATAACTGCTGGTTTTATGTACTTGTACGTGTAACACAAAATATTACCTTTTAAATTATTTTGTAAAAGACAAGAGTAAGAGTCATGTTTTAAGCTTAAATGGGAACAGACTTTAACCTGACCGTGCAATGAAAGTGGTGGCCGGCGCGCGCGAGGCACGCGGACAGCAAATCAGTGGTTCCTAACTGACCCGAATGGTGATGTTCTAAACCAGAAGGGGAGGTGATGAAAATGTTTTAGAACAGTGCATTTTATATGTCATTTTTACTGTTTAAAAATGTTAGAAGTGGCCACTGGCCCTCGGTAATCTCCAATCTGGCCCTGTCAAAAAAAAAAGTTTGGGCATCCCTGGTCTAAACAAAGTTTTCAAGTTATATATATCAAGACATTATCTATTTCAAAAGCGAAATTAAAATCAAACCAAGAACCAGCAGGAGAAAGTTTGTATTTCTATACACATTTAGTTTTTTTCCCCTAGGTAACTATATCTCTATTACACCTTCCATTACAATTAGACACTCATTGTCAATTGTGTAAATGAAGTGATGACAGACCAACAGCTACTGTCGTTGCTGGGGAGTTTGCAACACTGCTCTCCTGTTGGAATGTCATATTTTCACATTGGCCACCAGATGTCGCTGTGTGAGATGTTTTGAACATTCCAAAAGAACAATTATTTTTCGGAATCAATTGTTCCAAATGATTTGATGACTTCAGTGTTCCATTTATACCATCCCTAATAATCCAAATGGTAGCAGGTCTGTGACAGGAGGGAGCACAGCCAGAGGTAAAGTGACAAACCAACAGGGAGAGCAGGAAAGAACAGAACTGAAACAGTGTGAGGTGATGAGGAAAGGTGACACACTGCAGAGTGGGTATGGCACATATTTTACCGCCTCTACTAATATCATTATCTTATTCTCTGTTTGTGTTCATAGTTCCTTCTACAGCTCAAACAGCTGATCGAGAATCAGCTGTTTGAGCTGTTGGCTGCAAGTGGTTAGACTGAGCTGGAACAAAATGGCCAGCAGAGGGCAGCACAGCCTTACCCTGGACATCCTGGACTTTTGTCTTTGATTTAGTGCAAAACAACTCTATTAAATTATGAAATTATTTTCTTATGTAAAAAATACAAACAAGAAAGATGTGAATAACCAGAAACAAACAAAAAATTCTTAGGAAAAATAAATGCAGTTTTAACAGTGTTTTGCTTCAACATATAATTGTTTCATCAAGAAGCAAAACATTGTTAAAATTGTAATGAATTTTCTTTATACATTTCATGTTGTTCATAATTGTTCAGGTTTTTCACATTTTATTGTTACGTTAGAGTTTGTAAATGTAAATATTTCCATATTCTCATGTTATACCCTGTACTCCCTGGACTTTGACCTGGACCCCATGGTCCTTACCCTGTTCCCCCTGGTCCTTACCCTGGACCTGGACTAGCTGAACTAGTCTACAGCTGATAGAGGACCAGCCCTACCCTGTCCCGACTCTGCCCCCGCCCCCTGCCCTGTCCTGACTCTGCCCCCTGCCCTGTCCTGAATCTGGTTCCACCCCCTGCTCTGTCCTGACTGTCTTCTCCTCATGTCCTCTGACGGCAGGACAGGGTCGATTGTGATGGATGTGACGGTAACGGGAAATGAAGATTGCCCCCCCCCCCCCACACACACACACACACGCACACACACACATAGACCCCACCCCCGTCAAACAGTGTCATTTGTCACTGCCCAGGTCATGCAGATTGGACTGAACCTCAGCCTCTGACTGAGATTAATGATGACACACACACACAGTTTTTTCATGTCGTTATTTTTTTTTTCATTCTTTGTTTCTTGTATTTCTTCATGTTTCTTTGGTTCTTTTTTCATGTCCATGTGTTTTGATCCTTGTTGTAGCTTTTCTTCATCATTTGTCACTGTCTTCGTTTATCTGCATGTCTGTCTACTTTTACATCTTTAATGTCTTTGTTTACATCCTAGTCCTTCTTCTTCATGTCCTGGTCCTGATCACGGTCCTAGTCCTGTTCAGGTCCAGGTTGCAATCCTAGTCCTGGTTCTAGTCAGGCCCTGGTCATCGTCCTCATCCTGGTCCTACTAATCAGGTCCTGTCCATAATCCTAGTCTTGGTTCTGGTCTTCAGGCAGCTGGTTCTACTCTTGGTCCTAATCGTGGTCCTAGTCCTGCTGGTCCTGATTCTAGTCCTAGACCTGGTCTTAGTCCTGGTTGTAATTCTAGTTTTGGTCCTGGTCCTCTGACTGTTGGCCCTACTCTTGGTCGTTGTCCTGCTGGTCCTAATTCTTTCCTAGTACTGATCCTGGTGGTCCTAGTCGTAGTTCTGGTTGTAGTTTGGTCTTGCTGGTCATAATCCTAGTCCTGGTCCAAGTCATCTTCCTGCTGGTCGTAATCCTAGTCCTACACGTCCAAGTCCTGGTCCTAGTCCTCGTTCTAGTCCTGGTGGTTCTAGTCCTAATCGTGCTCCAAGTCCTCTTCCTGCTGGTCTTAGTCCTGGCCCTGCTGGTCCAAGTCCTGATCCCAGTCCCGTTCCTGGTCTTGATCTGGTCCTGGTGATCCTTGTCCTAGTTCTGCTGGTTCTCATTTCTGGTCTTGGTCTGGTCTTATTCCTGCTGGTTCTGGTCTTGGTCCGAGTCCTACTGGTCCACACATAGTCAAACCCAAACAGAAGCTTAAACAGAAGCTTAAACAGATGCAGTGGTGCACAGAAAATGGCTTTTTCCTGACAGATGAGGGAGCCCCCGCCTCACATGGAGGGGGGTTCAGGGTTGAGGGGGAAGGGAGGGGCTGCTGTAAGACTTCAGGGATGCGGTGCATTCCCCTGGTCATCCATCATGTGCTGACACATGGACTTAAATGTTCACCGCCACATCCATACAGATGGAATCTTGTTGGAGCAGAAAACTGCAAAATAAACCTCTGTACATAGATATATATGTATATTGTAAAACATTTTTTTACAATATACTTTGTTAAAAAATGTTAATAACCACCATATTCACATTTAATAACCCACAGATACATGTTTAATAACAAACGATACATGTTTAATAACCACCTGATACACATTTAATAACAAACGATACATGTTTAATAACCACCTGATACACGTTTAATAACAAACGATACATGTTTAATAACCACCTGATACACGTTTAATAACGAACGATACATGTTTAATAACCACCTGATACACGTTTAATAACAAACGATACATGTTTAATAACCACCTGATACACGTTTAATAACAAACTGATACATGTTTAATAACCACCTGATACACGTTTAATAACCCACAGATACACATTTCATAAGGCCTAAAAAAAGTTTGGTTCCTGTTGGTTGTGAGTTGTGAAGTTTGTCCAGATGTCAGCTCTGTCAACTTTGTCAGCTACCGAAACCAACGTACAAGAGCAGTTTTTAACTCTTCTAGTACATTTTTAAATGTTTTACACCCCAACCTCATAATTTTACTGACACACTACCAGTGACAATTTCTCTCAGACTGCAAGGGAAGCTCAGTTTCCCCTAAAATCTCAAAAATTAAATGACCAAATACTTTTGGTTTTGTTGATATTTCATTGGCTACAAATGTGTTAGAACACATTTTAACAAACTCAGACAAGTTTGTTCAGAATCAGTAACTTAACACAAATCTGCGGTCCATCTGACGGCAGACTGATTTTAGTGTCACCCACGGGGCGTTAAGCCCGCCCCTGGCAGTGAATCTGAAAATACCATTAGCATTAGCATCTACAAGAGAAGACGGAGCGTGTGTGTTGGTTTTTAAATAAAACCAGCACACAATGTATTCAATAACAATGGAGAACACGGTAATATTAATGAAATAACCATAGAATGACACCTTTCAACCTCTGTGTAACTATAGGTTTTCATTTCCAGTTCTAAGTGTGTCTAATTTATGTGTTTTGGGTTTAATTTGTAACAAGAACAAGTTTAGGCGATAAATGCTTTTTATCAGACAGTAATTATATACACACACACACACACACACACACACACACACACACATATATAACTCTCATTGGCATGCAGACACACAGCTGCATGAATACACACACTGACATAATTGAGGATGTCTGTATGGTGGGGGTGGGGAGTGGGGTCCATTGGGGGTGTGTTCTGGTCCGGTCTGGCACCCCTCAGTTTGACAGATTTATCATTAAGCCCCCCACTACATACACACAGACACAAATATGGAAGTGAACACACATTTAATTAATTTAAATGTGTGACAGTTGCATTTTTTGGGGTTTGTTAACATTTAAATTAAGTCCTGTTCATTGACACAGAGTATTTTATTTTGTAATATACCTTCATCACCTTGATCATCAACATCATCTTCTTCATCTACAGCTTCATCATCTTCATCATCATCATCTTCATCCACCTCACTAGCACAGCTAATATCATCATCTTCATCACCATCATCATCATCATCATCTTTTCCTTCTTTTCATCCCGCCATACCTTTGATAATGTCCTCAATCTGATCAACTCAGCTGTCTGAAGGCCCTCCCCTATCTTCCTGAAGCCCCTCCCCTCTTCTTGAAGCCCCTCCCACCAGTTGTCTGAATAGGATAAACAGGGCCGATTATCTCAGTGCTGAACGACTGAGCAGCTGCATTAACAAACACATTTGGAACCAGGACCATAAGTTAAATGGTTTAAGGAAAAAACTGGGGTTAAGGGACTTTAAAAACACTTACACCAACCTTTGTCCAACTGGGTTTAAGGTAGAATCAGGTAGCATTAGTTAGTAGTCTGGGTCTGAGGTCTGGCAGGGTTTGGGTTTGGTCTGGGTCTAGGGGAGTCTATTTCTGGGGTCTGGGTCTAGGGGGATTCTGGATCTGAGGTCTGGGTCTAAGGGGGTCGTGAGTCCTCATTGGTGGAGGGGGTGTCTCTGAGCAGAGGGTGGTGGTCCTCAGGCTCCTGCTCTCAAACATACGTCAACAGAGATGCAGCGCTTCACAATTTATTACATTTAAGATAAAAGCTGACAGTGTGTGTGTGTTTGTGTGTGTTGGTGTGTGTGTGTGCGCGCGCAGAAGTGTAGCCTGGGGCATGGTGCATGTTTGGCCTGTTTCCTTATAGTTAGTGTATTTATAATTCAAATCTACATCCTGAATAATTCACACATAGGTCAGATCAAAAGAAAGTCTGTACCATTTATTATTTTAATTAAAATAATGCAGTGGAAATGTTCAACTTTTTACTGTGTGTCTCAAGCTGACTGTAAGAGCTTTAGCATTAGGGAATTTTCACTGGAATTACATATTTATATATGAAAATGTATGGAAATATTAACCTTTTTTAGTATATATAAATTTTTTGTAAGTTTTAACAGTTTTTATTGGTTTTAAACACAAATAGTAAACCGACGCTTAAAGGATAGATGATCAACAAATCAGAAAGAGGAGTTTGGTAATATGTAAATAAATAAATTAATATAATATAATATTAGCAATAGTCAGATAAATAACTAGAAAAGCACTCTGAGAGCACAAACTTTCGCCAAAGGCAGACCTCCCCCCTTTGAATGACAAGAGGTCCACCAAGGAGGTTATGTTTTTACCAGAGTTTGTTTGTGTCTGTTAGTTAGAAAGATAACTCATCATTATCGACGGATCTTGGGTGCGAAGTGAAACATGTATTTTCAAAGGTTTAAAGATGTTTCCTTTTTAAAAAAAATAAAAGATCAATTTTTCTGTTTTTTTTATTTAATATTATTATTTTGATACTATTTATGTATTTAATTATTATTAAGTATTTGTTCAGTTTTGTGTTTTGATTTTATATAATTTTCTATTTTTTGTTAATTAATTTTTATTTTATAAAAAAAATACAAATGTTTACACTCATTACCCAATGGCTACTTGATTACCAACTTGGTCCTCATGGGACATGGAAACGTGTGCGTGTGTGTGTGTGTGTGTGTGTGTGTGTGTGTGGGAGGGGAAATTGCTGCTCGCAGAAGCGAAAGGGGTGAGGAGCTGATCTGCGCTTTATGATTTGTGTTTTTGAGTTTTTTTTAACTGATTTGTTTTTCAATGATATTTGTTGTTGTTGATTTTTACTCATTATTGTTTTTATTTGTTGTAGTTATTACTGGTATGTGATTCTGATCTGGTCAAACACATTTGTGGTTACCATGAAAACCACAGACACACCCTCACTGGTCCCTTATAATACCCAAACCCCCCCCCCCCCCCCCCCCCAGCAGACACACACACACACACACACACACACACACACACACACACACACACACACACACACACACACACGGCGTTTATTACTCTGTTTCAGTTTGGAAATAATAACCGGAAGTGGTATCCACTGACAGCGCATGGCTGTGGCCACGCCCCCTTCCAATTGTGTCCTATAAGCTTTTCCGCAGCGAAGCCGCGGACACTGAGCCCCTGGGCGCGCGCGGAACATGAGCACGAGGACACAGTGACAGGGTGAGATCAAAGCCACGGACCGACACTGGATTAACGGGACCAGTGGGAGGGGCGTGCACGGACAGGTCCGCACGCGCACATACCCATACCCTTTGGCTTCAAGACGCATGTGGTCTGTACGGATCTGCACTGGTCCACCAGGTCCAGACTGACCCAGCAGTTCTAGACTTACCCACCACGTCCAGACTGACACAGCAGGCCCAGACTGACCCAGCAGTTCTAGTCTGACCCACCAGGTCCAGACTAACCCAGAATCGGACATAACAAACGGATGAAATAATTTGGACTCAAACTAATTGAACTAATTTTCGGACTCCGAAACTTTCGTTTTTCTGCAGGTTTTCGGGTTTGGTGTTTGTCCGTTTTTCTGCAGTTTTTCCACAGATGGCACAAAGGGTGAGTGGGAGTTTATGGGATGGAACATGAATTTAATGTCAGATGTGTTCGTTAATGTCGGTATTTGTTTATATAATCTACAGTTAAAGGTAGAAACACCTTGAAGCAGTGTTCTTAACCCTGGTCCCATGGTTTTAGGTCAGGGGTCTTGTGGTCCTGCAGGTTGTAGATCCGGGGTAGGCAAATCCCAGTCCTCGAGGGCGAGTATCCTGCATGTTTTAGGTAATTCCCTCTTCCAGCACACCTGGTTCAATTAATGATCAGCTCATCACCAAGCTCTGCAGAAGCCTGATAATAATGTAAAGGCTTCCAAGTGTGTTGGAAGAGGGAAACATCTAAAACATGCAGGATACCGGCCCTTCAGGACCGGAATTGCTTCTTTTAGATGTTTCTCTGCTCCAACAGCTGATTCAAACGAGTGGGTCATTATCAGCTTCAGTGTAGAACTGGATTTGAATCAGCTGTTGGATCTAAAACCTGCAGGACCAGAAGACCCCTGACCTAAAACCACCAGGACCAGGGTGAAGAGCCATGTCCCAAAGGAATGTATTAAATCACATTGGAATAATTATATTTGCATGTTAAGCTAATTTCTTTGTTTTACTGTTAAATAAAAGCAAATCAATGTATTTCCCTTCAGGAGTAGGGTTAAATCTGTTTCTGTTATTATAAATATTCCCCTCAGACCCAGTCATGCTTCTGTCCCCTGAAGTTGACAAGACCTTCACTGCTTTACATAAAGTAAAATAAAATGTCCACTGAAAGGACATATTTAAACATTTTATATACATGAAAAAACATGCACCATGCTGTTTACAATGAGGACAATTATTTAATGTAAAATTGAGAAAATGTTTATTTACTGGGTTTCATGAGGAGAACGTTTTTTGTACATTTAATTAATGTATTAAACACATCTGAATAATTGTATTTCTGTATTTTACTGTCACAAAGCCCTTTTCCTTCAGTTCCAGAATCAACTTTATTTTATTCATTGGATGAAAGTTCAGTTCACTTCTGAAACCGAACCTGTATTTATCCTGGTTCTAACCTGGTTCCGAACCCCCCTCTGCTCTCAGTATGATGAACTTACGCACTACGGAGGCGCCCTGGACGGAGTGGCCGTTCCCGCGTCCATGTACGGAGACCCGCACGCGCCTCGGCCCCTGGACCCGCACGCGCCTCGACCCTTGGCCCAGGTCCACCACCTGAACCATGGACCCCCTCCCCACCCCACGCAGCACTACGGAGCCCACGCGCCCCACGGTCTGATGACCGGAAGCATGGGCACGGCGGTTAGCGACGGCCTGAAGAGGGACAAGGACCAGATCTACGGGTGGGTTATCCCGGGCCAGACCAGATCAAACGCACACCTGAAGGTTTAAGCCGGATTTACGGGTGGATTTGTCTGGGTCCGACACACAAATGAGGGGTTAGACCGACCCGTCTTGGCTCGGCCCGGAGTCTTTCTTAAAGCCTCGCTCAGAAGAAAAAAGAGCATTTACATGAAAAACGTGAGGAAACAATGATAAAGAACCATAGTTTTAAGTCAAAGAAGAATTAGTTTGAATTTCGTATTTAATACTAGGGTAAATATATAGTTTTCGTTTTTATATTAGTATTTAATACTAGGATTTAGTATTTGTATTCATATTAGTATTAGCTAATGTTAGTATTATTGTTAGTAATAGTATTTACTATTTAATATTCGTTTAATCATACTAATAGCCCTACCAATATTGGTATTACAATGAGTATTGTATTGATGATAATAATAATAATTAATATTAATCTGGCATTATGATGATTATCCTTATTAGAAGTAGTAGTAGTATTTGTTTTATTTATATTTTATTTTCGTTGTACAACCAGGACCAACATGGATTCACTGTCAGAATTACATTGAGTAGAACAACCAGAACCACACCCGTACTGAATGGAACCGGTCCCACTCACCACACGATGAATTCACGCACATTAACGGGATTAAAGTTTAGTTAAATTTACTCACTGTGTGTGTGTGTGTGTGTGTGTGTATTTAATATATATGTGTGTGCGTGTGTTACAGACACCCATTATTCCCGCTGCTCGCGCTGGTGTTTGAGAAATGCGAACTGGCCACGTGCACGCCCCGGGAACCCGGTGTGGCTGGAGGAGACGTGTGTTCATCTGACTCCTTTAATGAAGACATAGCAGTGTTCGCAAAACAGGTACCTGTGTGTGCGTGCGTGTGTGTGTGCTCGCGCGTGTGTCGAGAGGCCTTACAATTATTTAACAAACACAGACACCACATGCGTATATAATAATAATAGTACAAAAAAGACAACAATCATATCAGTAACATAAAAGTAAAGACAATAACAATTCTAA
Organism: Siphamia tubifer; assembly: GCA_020466265.1. Classification (NCBI taxonomy): domain Eukaryota; kingdom Metazoa; phylum Chordata; class Actinopteri; order Kurtiformes; family Apogonidae; genus Siphamia; species Siphamia tubifer. Next base: position 32,788,322 of record CM035805.1, read on the forward strand.
CAATAATTATGATTATAGTAGTAGTAATGAAAACTAATAATTATATTTATAATACTAAGAATATTTATATAATAATAATTAGTATTGTTGTTATACAGTGTTCCAAATACTCATCTGCATTATGTAAATTACAGAAATATTGTCAAAATTGCAGTAGAATAATTTAATAACTTGACATTTTGCAGAATTTAAAAAATCAGGTTTGGGATTCAATGGTTGCAATTTGTCAAACCAGTGACACACTCAAATCTGCATGGCATGTAGCTGGGATGCACGCTTTCCAGCTGACAATGTGTGCATACTGTTCTGACAGTCAAACTAGTGACACTAAAGACACTATCTCGAGCAGTGGTTCTTCTCAAAGCCTCCTATCCTGCTTGTTTTAGATGTTTCTGTCTGTGAAATTTCACTTTACTTTTAACTGAAAAGTCACATAAGGTTTATGTATATGTTTGCAATAACTTTATGTAATTGATTCACACTGATTCAGCATGGTAGAAACACATTGAATTAAATGGGATCCTTACATTGAACTTACCCAGCAGAATTACGTGGAAAAACTTCATGTAATTAAAATACTTAAAGTCTAAGTTTTTGGTATAATTATTTTTTTGAGTGTACACCTGATAGTCATTATTATTATCAGTCTTCTGTAGAGCTGGGCTGATCTTTTGAATCAGGTCTGTTGGGGGAGGGAAACATCTAAACCATGCAGGATAGTGGTGCTGGAGGACCAGGGTGAAGAACCACTGATCGAGAGCTTCCAACCATACGTCTATCTGCTGATTTTTTTTCGGGGTGTGAGCAGAGGTTAAGTTAAAGGAAATGTGGGTGGGACAAGAATTGAAAAAATGAATATTAGTATTATTATTACTATCGTACCTGCATACACATTTCTCTCCACCATGGGACCAAATGGCACCACAACCACATAAGGACAGTCTTCATTTTTCCATGTTAGATCTGGTCACGTTTGAAGCCTGCAAGAAAAGTCAACAAGTACCTGAGCAGTGTTCTCTAGTTTACACCATGTATCTCCCACAACTCAACATTCTCCAAAATATTTAGTTTTCTTATAGCAAGCTACGCAGATACCTGTTTAGTGTACATGTGTATTGTGACTGATGATAGTAGTGACCCAATAACATGTAACATGACAGTGTTTAGTTCAGAGAACAATGCGTGAAGACTGAAATTACAAAAACTGTGAGGAAATAAAGAATTCTGTTAATGCCATGGGTTACAAAGCTATATATGCTGTCAATATAGGTAGTATTAACTTGAGAAGGATATAGAGTGGATGCTTGGCTATTTAGAGAAAGGATTTATAAATTCCACAAGAAGATTTTGACAACTTACAATATTGTAAAAAACTGAAAAAAGATGTTTGGAGCAGTGTAATAAAAATATTCTTCTGTATTGTTCAGATTCGTGCAGAGAAACCATTGTTTTCATCTAATCCTGAACTGGATAACCTGGTGAGTGTGTGTTTTACCGACATGGGGGGTAACGTCAAACATCAGTTGAATAGAGGACATTAAAGGTTTGATGTGAAAAATCCTCTTGTATCATGATAGTGCCATTTATTGTGTGTGTGTTTTTAGATGATTCAAGCGATTCAAGTTTTGCGCTTTCATCTGCTGGAATTAGAAAAGGTACAACTACAGGGTCTGTATGTGTGTTGGGGGGGTGTTGTTTTTATAGTTACCAGGGTACCTGGCTGGAGGCGGGGTTTTCTTCAGTCTATTGTAATATATTTGTCAGTACATTTTTGTGCAGTTTCAGTGTATTTTAGAATATTTTGTACATTTTACTGTCTATTATAATAATATACGAGTCTATTGTAATATATTTGTCTGTAATGAAACTACGATGAGCTGTTTGGGATAACTATGACACCAATATAAACAAATGGATAAACTTTACTTTGAAAAACAAATGGAAGTAAACAATGGGACAAGTTTATATACAAGTGTTGTGTGTTTGTGTGTATATCTGTATAGACATGTGTTGTTTGTGTGTTAATGTGTGTGTGTGTGTGTGTGTGTGTGTAGGTCCATGAGCTGTGTGATAACTTCTGTCACCGCTACATCAGTTGTCTGAAGGGGAAGATGCCCATCGACCTGGTCATTGAGGACAGAGACATGTGCAAAGCCGACTTTGACGACCTGTCTGGTTCCAACCTGGGGGATCATGTAAGTTTAAGGCCACACCCACTTCTATTTATAGAATGACCACACAAGTGTATTTATAGAACCACACCCACTTGTATTTATAGAATCATAACTATTTTTGAGTTACCGGCCTGGGCCGTCGTCGGCGTCTGTGTACAACGATATCTCAAAAACTGCGTGATAACTTTTTCTCTAATTTGGTGTCAACATTATATGGGTCTCAATCTTGCTTCCCCTTACAAGGCTTATCCATTGAATCGTTCGTCTGCGGTCGGCGGCCATTTTTATGCCAAAAACAGCCATTTTTGACACTTTGGTGTATTTTTCTCAAAAACTGATAACTTTTTTTGTTATTTATGCCAATGATTCAGTTTTATGACCTGCTTCTGCGGTGCAAACGGCGTCTTCATTGAATCGCTCCTTCCTAGGGTTCAGTAGGCGACCGACGGTGGAACTTAGCAGTTTCCTAATGCTTTACAATGAGGCAATATTTAATCAATTTAGGGGTCCAAAATCTTGCTTATTGTGGCCAATAGAGCTAAGGAATATGTTGGACAGTAGTGGAAAATCATGTATGGTCGTGACATGTGAAAGGCCCAACATTGCGACAGCATTTTACCCCTTTGAGGGCCCTACCTCTACAAGGGGCCTCTCATTGCATGCATATCTGACGTTCAGGCAAGCCAACACAGCTAGAAATGCCACTGAAGAATGTGTTGCATGATGACAGATGTTCTTTCACCAGGTGTCAGTTGTGCTCTCAGCACAACTGACACCTGGTGAATGGTGAGGGTATTGCTGACATCTTACCTCCAGTCTGTGTGTAAGAATGCTGGTTTGTCTGTAGGTCCTAGAACGTCATCAGTTTGTGTCTTGGTAAGAACAATGGTACCCGATACAACGTATCAGACAGTGTATAGCTCTACTTAGACATCCCCAAACCTGTCAATGTGGTGTGTCAGGACAGACATACACCAAAACAACTGAAATGCCATGTGCTGCAATGGGCAATAATACAGGATGTGAGTGTGTTCATTGATCATGCACATGAACAACCATAGCTATTTGCAGTGCACTAGCCACACCTGAATTCCGAATGCCCAAAACAAACATGCAAGTGGTTTCCAGGTCCCCCATCCAAGTTTCATGTGACTTTTTATATTGGTAGATCTATTCATGCTTGTTTCTGTTTGTATTTATTTGGTATGACATGTATCAAAAATATGAATAAAGTGAATCTCATACTAGTCTTTATTATATCTGTTTTGTGCACGATATGGCAATCGGGTTTATTTCTAAACCACACAGCACAAGCGTAACGAGCCATAAAAATCAGAAAAGATAATCAGATTTCCCCAACTTTGGCAGATCCCCATGGCCCTTAACAGCCACAGACAGCGTATGATCCAATCCTTTGCCGGTAACTCAGTGTTCTTGGCGCTCTCGTTATTTATAGAATGACCACACCTACTTCTATTAGGTGTGATCTACTATTTTAATCTATATTAATGTTTCAGTTTTCATGAACAAACTGACTCAATAAAGGAATGTCTGCAGTGAATGTGGTTGTCGAAAACCAGGTGACGAATTTAGCCTAGTGCTAGCAGAATCACAACTGACCTGTGTGTGTGTGTGTGTGTGTGTGTGTGTGTGTGTGTGTGTCTTCCTGGTGATCTCTGGTGACCTCCTCAGAACCCAACATCCTGGAGGGACCTGGACGACACCCACTCCACCCCATCAGTGGGTACCCCAGGCCCGTCCAGTGGGGGACACGTATCCCAGAGCGGAGACAACACCAGTGACCTAGGTAAGTTCTGCTGACCTCTAACCTCTGGGGGGGGCGGGTTGCAGTGGTAAAACTGGTGCCTTAAACAGAAGGCGGTGGCCTTTCTTTGAGGAGTTCTGGTCCATGGGGCTTTGGCTCCTCCCACCATCCAAACACATGCTCTGATTAATTAATGGGTTCATCTAAACCCCACCCACAGGTCTTACATCAGATCTGAGGTAAACCCTACCTTCACCCATAAGGAACTTGGATAGGCTCTGCCCCCGTGACCCTAATGAGAATACAGTATGTTCAGAAAATGAATAAATGAATGATAATATTGTTCATCTCTTGGTGTTTTCCAGTTCTCATGTAATCTGTAGTTTCAGTATTTGCAGCTGTAATCTGAGTATTATTAATCTTGCCTAATATTAGTTGGGAGAGATTATTGTAATCACTGTGTGTGTGTCTGCAGAGACATATCATGCTATACTCAATGAATACTTGAGATATCGCCATGAAATTACATGGGCATATACATATACCTAATACGCATCAGATGCAATGATCCATTTGAGTAAAGGTCAAAATTCAAGGTCACAATTAACTAAGAGGTCAAAATCACATTACTGGTTATAACTCAAGAACGGAAGGTCACAGAACATCCCTTCCTGGGTCTTCATGCTAATGCTAATGGTTTTATGGCTTGTTTTGGTGTTTGTCTCCGTCAGCTTCAGTAAAAATAGAAAAGGCTTAAACTATTCCCATCAGGCATCAATGAAAAGAACAATAGGAGGATGTTCTGCAAGACAACAGGAGCCTGAACACACCATTACACACACACTGGGTCCATAAACACACAGCACCTCACACACACACACATACACACACACACACACACTGGATCCATGAACATATAGTCTCACACACACACTGGGTCCATAAACACACAATCACACACACTGGGTCCATGAACACACCATCACACACACACTGGGTCCACGAACACACCCTCACACACATTGGGTCCATGAACACACCATCACAGACACACATGTAAACATTGGATCCATAAACACACACACACACACCCAATGTGTGTGTGTGTGGGGGGGGGACTAGAGGATGGGCTTGGACCAGGACCCCCATGGGTAGGGAAGAACCCAGTGTACTATGTGGGACAGGAACAGGGGGGGGGGGTGGACTGGTATTATGGGATGGACTGGTATTGGTGTTTTTTTTTAAGTGGTGGAATAAGGGGATTGTCTCCTCATACAACCGAGCATCCTTTTGCCAATCAAAACTTCTCCCCACAGATGTCATGTTCACATGCTCGTACCGAGGCCTGAGTATGAATGTGTTCCAGGTACAAACAGTAGGTGGAGCTGTGAAGGGAGTCTGTCACTATCTTAACAAATGCAGAAGAAGACGACAAAACCTTCTGTTTGAAGAACAGACTTGTAGATAAGACAACCTGAGAACTTGGACCAGTGGTTCTGTATATAAGAACCTAAGAACCACCATCCTGTGGTTGTGTAGATAAGGAGAACCTGAGAACCTGGACCAGTGGTTCGGTAGATAAGGAGAACCTCGATCCAGTGGTTCTGTCGCTACTCAGAACTTGTGAACCTCAACCCAGTGGTTCTGTAGCTAAGGAGAACCTGGACCAGTGGTTCTCTAGATAAGGAGAACCTGTGAACCTGGACCAGTGGTTTTGTAAGTAAGGAGAAGCTAAGAACCTGGACCAGTGGTTTGGTAGATAAACAGAACCTGTGTTGTTTGGGATCAGAGGCTTTTTCAAAGACAACAGGAGCAATGTTTATGGTTGTCATGGTGATTTTACCTACCTCTGTTGGTAAAATGGTGTGATGAGGACCAGGTCTGGACATGGATGCGTTCACTGTTCATCCAAAACATTCTAATAATAATAAATATAGTGTCACACTGTGAAAACACTGTCAGTGAACACATCACCACAGTCAGAGGTTTCCCTTTAGGTAGCATCACAATTATTATTTCAAATTTTCAAATGATTCGCCTCCCCCACCCACCTGGGGGGGGGGTCATTCCATTGCCATGTGGTGCATCCTCATACTAAATGTTTTTAAATGTTCAAATCAAATTTCAATTTCAAATCAAAACATTTATTTTTCAAAGGTTTGAAGATGCGTTTACTTTAAAAACAAACATTTATTAATTGTATGTATTTTTTAAATTTTTCAAAATTTATTTATTTATTAAATGTTTTTAAGTGATTTTATTCATTCATTTTTACTTTTTAAAATTAGTTTTCATTTAATTACATTTAAAACATTTTATAATTATATTTTTAGTTATTTTAAAGATAAAGGTTTACACTCACTACTCAATCACTTGATTTCAAACTTGGTCCTCAGAACACATTTAAACGTGTGTGTGTGTGTGCATGCTTGTGGTTGTGGTTTGGATCAGGACTCTGCTGTGGTTTATCCAGATGCGACCCACCCCACACACACACACACACACACACACACACTGTGCTGCTAACTACATGTGGAGAATCCAGGAGGGGGTGTGTCTACAACGCTGGTTTTTCTCTTGTTTTGGTTTTTGGTTTTGCAGGTGAAGTCATCTTTCCACCGTCACAAACCACTGGTCTTTAAACACTATTAAATAGTTGCATCTTCTAATTGCGCCCCCCCTAGACTGCTCCATTTCAAGCTTTGGATCTTGTGTAATGAGAGGGCGGAGCCATGAGGTGTCACTGATGATGGATCAGGTCCTGCTGAGCTCATTAGACACACACACCTCCTCAGGCAGAAGGATGGGGGGGGGGCAAAATGACATGTTTAACATCTGTGAGGAGACTGGGACCAAACAGGACCAGGACCAACCTGGATCATATTGGACCAGGACAAGTAACAAACTGGTCCAGGAATAAACTGGACGAAATTGGACCAGGACCTAGACCAAACTGACCCTGGACTAAGCTGGGCCAGTGACCTGGACCTGGATCAAATTCGACCAAGAACATCCTGGATCATATTGAACCAGGACCAAATTGGACCAGGAACAAACTGGACTAAACTGGACCAGGACTGAGACCAAGACTGGACCAAACTGGATCAGTGAACTGGACTAATTGGACCAGGTCAACAACTAAAACATGCAAGTGGTAATATCTCAGGACTCAGACACGATAGAATCTCACTGACTGCCTTGTTGGAGGTTATTTTTAGAACAGAAGTCCCGCAATAAAGGAGGGAACACTGTATCAGTAAAACTATGATTGTATATTTACTTATATTTATACATAGTTATACTTCTATGTCCATGTACTTGGGTTGTATATGTTCTCCAGTGTCTCAGTCAATAAAACAGACTAGTGTTTGTGTCCAAGTATAAGTAAAAAGATCAGTATTCAATATATATATATATTCAATATTCAGTATTCAATATATATATATATGTATGTGTGTGTGTGTATACATATATTCAATGGATAAGACCAATGTAATGTTTGTGTCTTGCGGTGCTGCTGTTTTCCTCTATTTTTCTTCATGGCCTCAGGCTAATACTGCAGCCATCCCTCTGGAAATGCCCCCTACACCCCTTACACCCCACCCTCTGCCTCCAGTGTCACACACTCACACTGGCACAGCAAGCAGGCAGCATTGAGGATGGAAGACAGGGGATGGGGGGTGGAGGTTGTGTGTGTGTGTGGGGGGGGGGGGGGTTGACTTTGACAGTGCAGCGTCACACACTGTTTGGATGGGTGAGTTGCCGGGGAACGGTCAGAAACGATTAGTGTAGAGATGATCTGCCCTGAGGCTATGCCCTCTGTAGAGAGAGAGCGAGTGTGTGTGTTGTTGGGGGGGGGGGGGGGCACTGGCCTGCCATGTCATCAGGACCACTTTACTATAGGTCTTCCACTGAAGTCATTGCCAGCTTACTTTAAATGACTGATGTCACTGTTTCACATTATTATGATTATTATTATTATTATTATTAATAATAATCATAATATCCCAATTGTCTAAACCAAATGTCTGCCATTTTTAGTCGTTTGGGATTTTGTTTGACTTGTATATTTTTCCCTGTTGTCTTTAGTTTGGCTGAACATGTTAAACATATATCAAATATCTTCATATGTTTAATAAACAATCCAACCAAAAAAAATCTTTAAACAAAAAAAAATCTAACTTACAGAGGTGAAACTGCTCTCGTTCATATTATTTTGATCAGATTAGTTCAATCAGATTGTCAATATGTATTGTCTATACATCAGTTGATCTGTAGGCGATTCTGTCTGATTTTAAAGTCTTAGACAAATACAAATACACTTCTGCTTTTACTAGATTCAGTGTCATTTTTCTATATTCCTAAACTGTTGACTGGATCACACCCTTTTGTGGACTGGATTGGACCCTCTGGCAAACTAGATCAGACTCTCTAGTGGACTGCATTGGACCCTTTAGTGCAGTGTTTCCCAACCCTGGTCCTTGAGGCACACTATCCTGCATGTTTTAGACATTTCCCTCTTTGAACACACCTGACGGTCATTATGAGTCTTCTGCAGAGCTGGATGATAGGCTGATCATTTGAATCAGGTGTGGTTGAAGGGAGAAACATCTAAAACATGCAGGATGGTGTGCTTCGAGGACCAGGGTTGGGAAACACTGCTTTAGTGAACCAGATTGGACCCTCTGGCGGACTGTGTCAGACAATTGGACGGAAGTTATCATATCTTTTGGTGAATTGGATCAGACCCTCTGGTGGACTTTATTAGACTCTTTGGTGGGCCATATTGGGACCCTCAGGTGGACCACATCGAACCCTTTAGTGGATGAGATTGGATGAGACCCTCTGGCGGACCGTGTCAGACCCTTGGGCAGACAGTATTGGACCCTTTAGTGCAGAGGTCTTCAGCCCTGGTCCTCAACGTCCTGCATGACACCCTGATTCAACACACCTGATTCACAGCAGTGAGTTGTTATCAGGCTTCAGCAGAGCTGGATGATAAGCTGATCATTTGAATCAGGTGTGTTGGAGCAGGGTTGCATCTAAAACATGCAGGACAGTGGACCTTGAGGACCAGGGCTGAAGACCTCTGCTTTAGTGGACCAGATTGGACCCTCTGGCAGACTGGATGAGATCCTTTAGTGGACCGGATCAGACCCTCTGGCAGACTGGATCAGATCCCTTAGTGGACCGGATCAGACCCTGTGGCAGACTGGATCAGATTCCTTAGTGGACAGGATTCGACCATCTGGCAGATCAAATCGGACGCTTTGGTGGACTGGATTGGACCCTCTGGCATTCTGGATCAGATCCTTTGGTGGAGCAGATTGGACCTTTTACTGCATCGTATTGGACTCTCTGGTGGACCGGATCAGACCCTCAGGCGGATTGCATCAGACCCTACGGTGGATCACATCAGACCCTTTGGCGGACCAGTTCGGAGACTTTTCTGGACTGCATGTGGTCCATGATCCTGATGTTTACAGTCCTGGTGTAGAAGGTTTTAGAACAAACCCATGCCCCGCCCATTGGCCACAGGGACACGTCCTCTGCTGCTTTGACCCTTTTTCACGTCCATATTCATTCAGTCAAATATCTATTTCGTGAATATGTTTGGCAGCGGCGCGTGTGATTGATGCATGCGCAAAAACAAAAGGACACGCCAGGGCCCGTCTTCAGAAAAGTGGGCTTCCTGTCCCGCCTCGGGGGAGGAGTCTCTTAGATGCATTATTCACATGCCCTCCAGGCAGGCTTTCAAGGCTTCTGTGCCTCAGGGCCCCAAAAGACGTCTGATGCACTATTAATGTGAGAGTGAAGGAGCGCTCTGTTAATGTGAGAGTGAAGGAGCGGTATTTCCTTGTGCTGATGATCACCTCCGTTCGCTCACAGCGATGGAAGACGGTGGAAAACCAAAGCGTCCTGCTGAAATCAAACAAGGAAGCAGCTAATGGGAGGATCCAGGGCCCAGTAGGGGGCGGAGCCAGGGCACAGCAGGGGGTGGAGCTGCAGACAGTCCAACACAGATGGATGAGGGGGGGCATTCACATACTGTTATGTTATTATTTTTGTTTGTTAGATTTTTTTAGCCAGATCACACTGTAGAAAAAAAATCAAAATCTGACCTTAAGTGTATTAGTCACATTTTTTGTTAAAATATCTGATCAGTCTTAAAATAAGATAGAATCACCTACAGAGGAACGTTTCAGTGAGATGGAACTGATTTATAGACAATAAATCTGTTAAATATGATTGAACTAATCTGAACAAAATCAGTCTTCCTGGTTCCACTGGCTGATTTTTATATATATATATATATATATATATATATATATATATATATATATATATATAATTAAAAAAAATTTTTTTTTGCTTAATTTAATCCAAAGTATCTCATATTATTTATTCATTTTTCTTGTGCATGGCTTTTCTTTGGTCCCATCTGTAAAGGGAGCTGATGGTCTGGGTTTGAACCTTCATTATTCCATGTCTCTGTCCTGCCTCCTGCACTTATTAGCTCATGTCAAACGCACGCCGTACATTGGATTAATAGCTCATGTTTTTTTACGGAGCTCCGACAAATGTGTGTTCATTATTCAGGACGTAAAGCGGAGCCTTGTGCTGCAGTGACTCACAGGAAAATCATGTTTGTGTTGTTTTTGTGCCAAGGATGGAGACCACATCACACCAACTAAAGAGCTAACACACATTTATTTAGGTTTTTAATGATGTCAAATAACTTTCATTTTAATATCATTCATCACAGTGTTTTTTATGGATTCAGTTCCATTAATCATATTTAAATACCATTCCCTTTGAATCTAAAACATCTAATGTAATTAAAACCCATTTTGAAAGTCTTATTTTTATTTAAATTCTTTACATTTTGTCCTATCTTTCTGATAATTTGTATTTATTTATTTTGGCAGATTATGTTTTATTTGTTTTGGCAGGTGGCTTTTTACATTTTTCATTTATTTTATTTTGGAAGATGACATTTTCTTATAATAATATAATAATAATAATTATTATTATTATTAATGTATTGTATTTTGGCAGGTGACTTTTTACATGTGTGATGTATTTCATTTTGGCAGGTGACCTTTTTATTTTATTAATGTATTTTATTTTGGCAGGTGACTTTTTTTATTTAAAATTTTAATGTGTTTTATTTTGGCAGGTGATGGCCTGGACAACAGTTTGGCATCACCAGGAACAGGAGACGAAGACGATCAGGACAAAAAGAGGCAAAAGAAACGAGGAATTTTCCCAAAAGTGGCAACGAATATAATGAGGGCATGGCTTTTCCAACACCTGACGGTAAGAGAACGGACCTCTCATAAGTTCCCAAAGATCCCCAGAGGTTCCCAAATGTCATGGGGTCTCCTCTTGGATGTGTTGGAAGTCTACAGTTGTTTGCTAACGGGCCATAAAGCAGACCCTCCAGGATTTGATCACTGGTCACCATGAACCATTAACATTAACCCTTGTGCGGTCCTTCGTAAAAGGCACACTGGCTGTGTCCTACAATCGGGTCTTAAAAACCCAGATTCCAAAGTTCAGTTCCATAGACTCATCACCCCACCCCCCAAGGATATATTACTGTTTTCAGTAGTAAGCAATGGCAGCCTACAGTACGTATAAAAAGGTACATTTGTGAGCCACCGGGTCTCTTTGACCTGAAGGACCGCACAAGGGTTAAGCTAATGATTATTCGGCAGCTGAAATATTTAAATAACAGGTGGTGTCTTCAAATGGAGGATCAGTGATGGGCAACTAATAATTGATTTTGATGGCTTGACCAACAAGCACATCAAAAGCAAATAACAATGGATTTTGTAACTGAAACAGTGAATAATGATAGAAACTTGATATCAAAAGGAACATTGAGAAGTACAGAAAAATAATTGATTCATCTCAAATATAGTTAGGGAGACCAAGAATTTCTTGGATTGTCTTATTTTACAACTGAAGCCACAAAATGACATTAGATTCCAGCAAGACTATTTTTCGCAAGCAGTTTTATGCAAGGGGTGAGATTAGGCATTCTCTGAATACTTGTTGTAATTATAACTATAACTGTAAATGGAACTGTACCTCTAAAAGGAACTGTAACTATAACAGTTCCTTTTAACCCCCCCCCCACCCACCCTCTGGTTTTGGACATCACCATTATTGTCTGTTAAGATCCACTGATTTTGACCCCAGCATGCAACCGGGGGGCTGGGATCCCACCTCAGCCGGCGCATGTCTGCCATCACTTTCATTGCACTGTATGATTTCTGGGAGACCCACTGACTCACATGTGCATTTCAAAATGGGTCAGGTGGGTTGCCGACATCACAGCTGACCCCTGGTGCCTGTTGTTCATGGGCCGGTCCCCACCCTGGTGACATGATGCGGTTGGCACGCAGGAGGATAAGGGGTCCCGACTCCCATCCCTCCCGAGGCCTCACGTCCTGGGGAGAGAAGCCCCAGGAAGTGGGTTAGTCTCGGTGGAGGGCGCTGTAAACTTCACCTTTGGAGCCGCATACCACCTTTTCAGATTATGTGTGTATATATAATGTCTTAATGTCAAGAGTTAGTGGATGAAATTTCATTGTGCCTCGCAGAATGACAATAAAGATTCTTGATTTGTCGCCACCTGTCCATCCATAGTCGACCCAGAGCTGGTCACGATGCACCACCGCAGAGTAAAATGCACCTGGCAGAGGCACAAGCCAAACCCAGGGGGATATCCCACGAAGGGACCCCACTGACTGGCTGACCCAGACCCGCTGAGGTTGAATCTGTCGGGCAGACTGCGTGGACCCTACCCATTGACCTCTCCACGGTTTCACATTCTCTTGAACTCTCTCTTCAAAGTTCATTTTAACTTTCCCTTCAGATACTTGTTGACTATCGGTCTGGTGTCAATATTTAGCCTTAGATTGAGTTTATCACTCGCTTTGGGCTGCATTCACAATCTGAGAAGACCAGACCCCGACGCAACAACAACCAGACAAGCGATCTTCCATACGCCACATTTCCCATGCCTGTACTGGGCTCTTCCCTGTTCCCGGTACTGAGGGAATCCTGGTTAGTTCTTTTCCTCCACTTAGTAATATGCTTTCAATCAGGAATGAGGGTCAGAACATCCAACGCAAGCTTTTTTTCTCTAGGGAACCACCCCCCCTCTCTCTGTTTTTTTTTTTATAAATCATACCCTGACTATGACTGTAAATGTAACTACAACTTTACCTGTAACTGTAACTCCAATAACCCTAGGGTTAGTTAACACTAACCCCAGGTCCAGGTTCTGGTCCAGGTTCTGGTCCAGGTCCAGGTTCTGGTCCAGGTCCAGTCTCAATCTCAATCTCAGTCTCAAAACTCTGGGACCAGGACCTGAATCCACTTCAAGAAACTGCTCTAAAGGAACAATCAGCTGATTTGTGTGTCTCTCACAGCATCCATATCCTTCAGAGGAACAGAAGAAACAGCTGGCACAAGACACAGGTCTGACCATCCTGCAAGTAAACAACTGGTAAGTGTGTGTGCTGTCATAATGTTAGCCCGTCATAATGTTAGCCTGTCATAATGTTAGCCCGTCATAAAGTTAGCCCGTCTTAACTTCAGCCCTTCATAACATTAGCCCGTTGTAATGTTAGCTCTTCATAACATTAGCCCGTCATAATGTTAGCCCGTCATAATGTTAGCCCGTCATAATGTTAGCCCGTCTTAACTTCAGCCCTTCATAACATTAGCCCGTTATAATGTTAGCTCTTCATAACATTAGCCTGTCATAATGTTGGTTGAATTCAGTTTTGACTCCTCTCCGTTCTTGGTTCCAGGTTCATCAATGCCAGGAGGAGAATAGTTCAACCTATGATCGACCAGTCCAACAGAGCAGGTGAGTGTGTGTGTGTATGTGTGTGTGTGTGTGTGTATGTGCCCATCTGACTGTGTATGTATTTCCAGTGAGTCAGGGGACCGCCTACAGTCCGGATGGTCAACCAATGGGAGGCTTTGTCCTGGATGGCCAGCAGCACATGGGCCTGCGACCTGGAGGTGAACACACACACATATATGCACAAACGCATACACACACACACATACACATGTATATGTAATACACACACTTACACAAAACAGGATTTATTTAAAAACATTACGAACAGAACAATTACAAATATATATATTTTATGGTTCATGTCTTTGTTCATAGTTACTCACACACAATCAGCAGGTTAATTGTTATCTCCTCCCTCAGGACCCATGGGTGCTATGGGGATGAACATGGGGATGGATGGTCAGTGGCACTACATGTAAACCAGCTGTAGGACTTTTGTCTGGTCTACAGGATCTGGTAAGTACACCTGGGTCTGGGTCTCTCTGTGGTGCTGGAGGCATTTGACCTTAATGAGACTGAACTGAACCACTCTTAATTTGATTAATAAAGTTCTTTATTTGGATTAATAAAGTTCTTTAATGTACTTAATTGTAATGACAATATCAGAAACTGAACCCAGATGTAAGACCCAGAAACAAATGTACAAGTAGAAGTATTTATTATGTGATGTTACAAAACCAGTTCAGTCCAGTTTAAGAGCTTCTACTTTAAGACAGGTCAGTTTAAGACAGTCCACTGTAAGACAGAGGTCAGAACAGGCAGACAGGCTGAGAAATGCTGGCAAGATGCTCACTTGGTTTGGCTGTTTGGTTTGGATAATTCACCTAGATAACAATAATTTTTATATATATATATATATATATATATATATATATATATATATATATATATATATATATATATATATATATATATATATATATATATATATATAAAAAAATCAGGTTCCCCGAGTCTGAAGGAGACACCGCCCACGTGGGGCGAGGGGAACATTTTTTATATATATATCTTTTGTTTTGTTTATGTCCTCCCATGCTAAACCTGTTTTTTTGTCTTATTATTTCTGTGTGTGTGCATGTGGTGTATTGATGTTATATATAATGCACTTTTTGCTACATTTCATTGTATCAAAAGTGCTATATAAATGAAGCTTGATCGATAGATTGAACAAACAATTAAGATGTTTTATCAGATTAATCACAGAGTTGCTGTAGATTCATTGAAATTATGATTAAATCCGATACATTTTAAATAGGTCAGTCAATTAACTCAGATTAATCTGTGTTAATTTTGGAGTTAATCACGATTAATCTCATTAAAAATTTGTAACACAATTTAATGGAACACTTATTCACAGTTGAAACTATTGAAGGTGTTGAATAGACAAGTTAGTTAATTGCATATATATATTTCACCGTTGTCGTCGTCATCATCACCGTTGTCGTCATCATCACTGTCGTCCTCCTCATCATCACGCCGTCGTCATCATCGTCACCGGCTTTATCTTCTTCATCATCATTTTGATCATCATCGCCATCGTCTTTATCTTCATCATCATTACCATCATCTTCATCATCATCAAGAACCAACTAAGTTTTCATTTTTATAAATATTTGAATTCTAAGTTTGAATAATAACTGGTAATAATCTAAATGTCTTTGTTCAGGTTGGCTCAGGGACCTCCTCCTGCTCCTCCCTCTCCTCCACCTCCCACTGCTAAAGGTCTGACGTCACCCCCCCCATAGGGCAAACACGACCATGGCCACACCCACATCCCCCTTGTCAGAGGCCCCGCCCCCTCAGCTGATGCCGATATAGATGGTCACCATGGAAATACAGATGTTCGGGAGGAACTGCTCCTGTCGTCTGTCTGGAATGGTTTTATTTTTATACCAACGAAGAAGAAAACAGGAAGTACATAGAAAACAGGAAGCACACAGGAGTCTGTTTTTGATTTTTAAAAATAACTAACAAAAAACGAACCCATGGATCTGTCCAGACCTAGACCCGGATCCAGACCTGGACCTGATGTTAGATATTCCTGTTCAGAATTGTTTACACTGGTCACCAGAGCTAAATTCAGACTTTTTGTCTCATAATTGAGACTTTTCTCGCATAATTCAAAAATGTTCTCTCATAAATCGAACTTTTTTTATCCCATAATTCAGACTTTTTTGCTCATAATTTAGACTTTAACTCTTATAATACAGACTTTTTCCTCTCATAATTCTGATTATTTTGATATTGAAAACAGTCTTCCACACATAAAAAAGATAAATTATGATATTAAGAAGTCATTCAAAAAGTAAACGACAACAAAAAAGAAAAGAAAAAGTCGTAATTCTGCTCCTGTTGTCAGGGGGAAACAGTTGTGAACAGGAAAATGGATCTAATCACAACACAGACCAGGACCGGGACTGTCCGAGTGGACTCTGTAAATGTTGTACAGATGTGTGTGTGTGTGTGTGTGTGTGTGTGTGTGTGTGTGTGTGTGTCTTTTCTGTTGGTTTGTGACCAGTAGAGTTTAGAATGAGCTTCACTGATGGTTTGAAATAAACCCTGAAAAACTGTTGGGGAAAAAACTGGAATAAGGCCTGGAATACACCTGGAAAACCTGGAATAACGCAATGGATTTGGCTGTGAAAAGTATGTGAATATGCTGTTTATATTTCACTGAAACTGTACAGACCTGTTTATTATTATTATTATTATTATTATTATTAGTACTGTGTTTTTAGTTTTTAGAAGTGGAACTCAAACATGACAAGTGTAGTTTTATTTTGGAGGATGTTTAAATACTTTTCTATCACAGAAACGGAAAAACTCTGCACTAAAACCCAAATAAAGTCATTGAGGAAAAAATGGCAAAAACACGCGGCGGTTTTTTCATGTTTTTTGGACACTAAGACACGAAATAAAAAAATTTTCCTTTACCGCGGCCTCGTTTCAGGAAAAAAAAGAAAAAACAAAAACGAACTGATGGAGAAAATGGTCACGCGCGGCCGTGGGCTTCGTAGAGAAAGATCAGCGTGTATTTGTTGAAGCCGGTCTGATAAAAAGAGGCTGTAGTAGAATGTGAGGCGGGTTTGGAGTTTGTCCTGGGGTTGGATGATGGTGACAGGGTGTGATAGATGGAATTATTACAAATAACTAAAGTGGATCCGTTTATGGCCCGGATGTGAAGGAAATGGACACCGTTCAAATAAGAAAATAAAAAGATAAAAGAAAGAGGGAAAGTCAGGACCAATTTTATTATAATTATGATTATTAAAATTAACATTTTTACCAAAGGTCTGACTTTATAACCAAGAAAGATAAAGAATAAAAGAAAAAGGAATTTACAAACGGTACACGGGGTGGAATAAAACTATACCATCAAACAACCAAACGATAATAAAGATAAGAAGAATATTGTCATTACAGAAAAAAGGGATACAAAAACAGAACTAAAAAACCTCAGGTAAACAGATAAATTAAGTTTCATGTCCGACCTAATAAATTCATAAGTGTGACTCCGCATGCTCATTAATCACCGTCCAGGGCCGTGATCATTGGAAAAAGTTCTGTTAAATGTTCCGTTAAATGATGGAGGTTCCGGCGGTTCATACCCGCGGGTTCGCCCTCAGCCTGCGCAGGGGTTGTTAGTCATCTCATCACCTGGACTAACAATATGCGCATTTGCAGGAATTTAATTAGATTGAAGTTCTGAAATGACCAACTCCACCTTTTCGGTAAAAACGGGTGGATTTTATTTTATTCGATTTGGTTTGGTTTTCCATTTTTCGGTTCACGTTAATGTTGACTTTTTAAAAAAAAAAAAAAAACCCTCTCTTTATATTTGAAATGTATTTATTTATTTTTACTGATGGTTTGGTTTGTATTTTAACACAAAGACAAATGGAACCACGTCTGTCCCACTGCAGCATATAAAACATTTATATTAATATAGATTAGAATTTAATAGACATTGACATAATTTTATATGACAATTATATATTACCTTTCTATACATTTATATCTGAGATTAGTATACATACATGATACTTATGACATAATTGCGTTATGTTTATATATGACATTTGTATACATTTATATATTACATGTATTCTATTTATATACACGTTTTTATGGTCTTTTTCAGCCTCTGGCTTTTTTTTTCAACAACAGATCCAAAAAACAAAAGAAACAAAACAGGAGATTAAACCGTTTACCCCATATTTATGTTGTTGCAATAATAACAATACAATGATGAGGAATAAATAAACGGTGAATAAACAGAAGTTTATTACTATAGTCTGTATTCACATTGATATTCATATAAATATGAACATTCGTGTTCTTGTGGTTTACAAAAGAAAAAAAAACAGGAGATTAAACAGTTTACCCCGTATTTATATTGTTGTAATTATAATAATAATAATAATAATAATAATAATAGAATGATGAGGAATAAATAAACCGTGAATAAACTGAAGTTTATTAATTACTGCCTTTAGTCTGTTAACATTAATATTCATATGAATATTAATGCTCATTGTGGTTTATTTGACGTCATTATAAAAACGGCATTTGCTCTAAATCTGCTAATAATATTCTGCACATGAACCGTAAAACAGTCAGATTAAAATGAATAAAACCATCACTAACATCAGGGATATTTGACTTGAAGTAAAAATCATTTTTCATCCATCTATGTCAAAGTACAACAGTGCCTGACAAATTGAAAAACTGTACAAGTCTTCTTTAATTTAGACAATATCACATACATTTAAAAAATGATGATAAAAAGGTACCAACGTTCACGGTATCGTTATTATCCCTGAAAGACAATATGTTCTGCGGCAGTAGGACATTCATACTCAGACACAATACAAAGATAAATACAGTAAATAAAATAAATACAGTAAATAAAATACACAGCGCTGCTGCGCTGAAGCTGCGCATTTGATTCCTGAGGGTGTGAGAGGTGGATCTTTTCAGGTCCAGGTTCTGGTTCTGATCCTGATACTGAACAGATCCACTTATCAGTTGTGGGAGGAAAACCTCAGAAGTCAAATGTGTAGCCTCGGTGCAGCAGCTCCGTCCTCGTGTCTGACGCATGTGCGCACGCGCAGACAAACATGCGCAGATGATCCTGCAGTGAAATATGGGTCAGAGCTGCAGAAGAAAGACCAAGAGGAAGGAAAAACAGAAGAAGAAAGAAACGAAGGAAGAAAAAACGAAAGAAAAGAAGAATAAAAGAAAGAATAGAGAGGAGGAAGAAAAGAAGAAAAAAAGACTAAGAGGAAGAGAAAAAAAAGAACACAAAAAAGAGCATGAAAAGAAGAAAGAGAATACCAACAGTAAGAAATGAAGAAAGAATAGACCAAGAGGAAGAAAAGACAAAGAAGGAAGAAAAGAACAAAGAAAAATTAAGATGACAAAAGAAGGGAGAAAAGGATGAGAAATAAAGGAGAACAAAAGACCAAGAGGTAGAAAACAAAAAAGAAAGAAGAGGGAGAAAGAACACACCAACAAGGAGGAGGAAAGAAAAAATATAGAACCATTATAAAACCATAGAACCACTAAATAACATTATAAAACTAGAATAGATGTTGACCATTTCTGTATATTTTTAACATTAATTTTTACCACAGTTTTTCATCTATTTAATCATCTGTCACTGCTGTTTTTTCAAGCTCATTGTCATAAATTTCTTCGGTGTATTTGTCTTTTTTATTAAATGCTCTGTGACCCTCTGACCTCTGACCCTCTCGTACCAAGTAGGCATGCTTTCCATGGGCTGGAACAAGGAAATGTTGAAATGATGTTCAACTGAAACAAGGAAAAATGATGAGTGTGTTTTATTTATAGTGTAAGAAATGAACAGGGAATTTCACTGAGCGAATACCAACTAATGTGTTGGAGTTTGTTCTGAGTTCTCTGATAAAGTCTGTGAAGGGACTGAGAATGGAGCTGAGTGGATGGTGTAGAGATGAAACTACCTGTCAATCAATTACAGGGTTCCGCCTTTGTCCAATCATATGGAAGCTCAGCGTCCACTCTGGCCGAGGCCCCACCCACATCTCATTCACATTCATCATGGCATTTGTCCAATGACTGTCGAGTTTTGGGGAAATTATGAAAAAAAAATAGTGTGATTCAAATTCATTGAAGTGCAGAGATGCTGAGTGTGTGTGACAAAACGTGAATATGAGAAGTGAATAACATCAGATCTGCTGATTTATGACAAGGAGCTGAATCTGAACTAAGTTGTCTAAGAGATGAATGTGTTTTAATGCATTTGTAGTCAATGAAATGTAAACAAATTGAACATATTTGACCATTTAATTTTTGTATATTTTAGGGCAAGATGAAAACAACTATGTATATTGTATGACCAGCATCATGCACATGTGTTTTTAGCCCCATATACTGGTATATCTGTATAAAATAATATACTGGTATTCACTTTAAAAGCAGTGAAAAAACTATTTCTGATTGGTTTTGCCAAATGAGGTTATTTTTGTACTATTTGTGGTCATATGTAATGTTTATTTCAATGCTAAATGCATAATTAGATGGTTTACATTATGGGAGCTGACACCAATTCTGTAATGCTAAAGCTAGTACTAAAGTTTTAGTAGCCCAAGGGATGACTTTAAAAGACAATACTGGATACTTCCTTGTTACTGTAATAAACTAATGGTATTTTGTTTAATGATTTACAAAAGTTTAAAAAAGGATAAACAGTCAACTTATTTGGTTGGAATTTTTAATCTCACTTTTCAGGGTTAAATAATATATACTAAAATAAAGGGAAATACATTTATTTGTTTAAAATAGATTTCAAATTATTTCATGTACAATGGGATATTTTGAGTTAAAATGCCTATAAAGTATTAGTGTGTACTGTTACAATTGTGATATGATTTGAGAAAAGAAGATAAAAATGACCCTGTTGCTATGGGCCTGGGCCTGGACCCATGTCGCTGTCCAGCACATCATGTGTACATGTGCAGTGAACTGTTGCTTGGTGATATGACGAGTGCACCTCAATGCCTAACTCTAACCCTAACCCATTATAGCCTTAAAGTATTATGTACCGCACATGTAAACCTTAACGAGTACAGACAAACAGCTGTACTGCACTATTCACAGGTCTAGCCCAAAAAGACTGAAGGAATGGACTTCATCTATCTACTTCTGTAAAATAATAGCATTATTGTTGTGCAGCTAAGGTTTTTGAACCCCACTGATAAAGAAAAGCATGAATGCCTGTCCATGTGTCTACATGTATGTGTATATAGTATGTATATGTCTATATGTGGTTAATTGTTTACATCCCTATACCAACCAATCCCAAAAAAATTTAAAACATTTGCAATATCGGTACAAAACAATAAATATATACTGGTATATCTGTATAAAATAATGGATATATACTTGTATATCTGTAACATAACCAATATATACCAGTATATCTATAAAATAATGAATACTGTGACTTTCCCTCCTTAAATCAGTCCATTATGTCTCTTTTGTTTGTTATTATTGCATCTCTCTTTTTCTAACTGTCTCTTTGTGTGTGTGTGTGTGTGTGTGTGTGTGTGTGTGTGTGTCTGAGTCTGAACTCCAGTCCCATCATGTACAGAACTGATCTGGCTTTGACGAATGCTCTGCTCTTCCGTCCGAACAAACTCTCATCTTCTCAATCATGTCATGATTTGACAACGCTAACGCTAACCCAGATATTTACAGATGACATCACCCCCCCCCCTCCCATCCAAACACACATGCACACCTCTTTTCAGGGTGGGCCATCTCTTGTTGGGGTGGGCCTTCTTCAGTGGGGTTGGGCTGTCTCTAGTGGGGGGTGGGCTGGGGTGGGCTCTGTAGCTGTATGTTTCTGTGTGTGAGGATGTTCCTGTCTTCAGTCACATTCCAGCAGGATGGATGTACATTTGGACAGACAGGAGGTGGAGGGGAGGTGCATTTGGACAGACAGGGGGTGGGGGTGGGGGTGGGGGTTGGGGGGGTGGACGTGCATTTGCACAGACATGACGTCCACACAACAGCAGAATCAAACTGACATCTGTCCTCCCAGTTCTTTCACTTGATATTTTTCTTGCCGCTGTTGTCCAGCCAGTGTGACGCCACCTTACAGACCCCCCCACCAAAAGCCCCCCCTCAGTGTGACGCCACCTTACAGACCCCCCCACCTAAGGCTGCTCGCCCTCAGTGTGACGCCACCTTACAGACCCCCCCACCTAAAGCCCCCCCTCAGTGTGACGCCACCTTACAGACCCCCCCCACCTAAAGCCCCCCCCTCAGTGTGACGCCACCTTACAGACCCCCCCAATTAAAGCCCCTCCCCCTCAGTGTGACGCCACCTTACAGACCCCCCCACCTAAAGCCCCTCCCCCTCGGTGTAACACCACCTTACAGACATCCCCACCTAAAGCCCCTCCCCCCCAGTGTGACGCCACCTTACAGACCCCCCCCCACCTAAAGCCCCTCACCCTCGGTGTAACACCACCTTACAGACATCCCCACCTAAAGCCCCTCCCCCTCAGTGTGACACCACCTTACAGACCCCCCCCCCACATAAAGCCCCTCCCCCTCGGTGTAACACCACCTTACAGTACCCCCCCCCACCACCACACACACACACACACACACACACACCTAAAGCCCCAAACATTTGGCTACTTTGAAATAACATGACACATAAATGGTTACACATCAGTGTATGTTCAGCCAAAAGAAGCACACGTTGACATTGTCGGTGACAACGCATTCTCCAGAGGAACTGGAGATTCATATTCATGAAGAACACCATAAAAATAACAGGATCTATTTTGTCAAGAGTTTTCACAGTTTCTGACAACATTTAAGTAAGTGAGTGTGACAGGTAGAATCAGATCTAGTATTGGAATTGGAACAGCACTTACCTGCTGAAAAATGTACTTAGCAAGTACGGAAAGTGTACTGTGTGTAAGTGTACTCATGACGGTATGCATATTGGGGCATAGCACAGGTCCAGTTGACCCCTGGTGAATATGGATTAGGCCCACCTGACCCTAGTGAAGATGGACCAGGTCTACCTGACCCTGGTGTAGATGGACCAGGTCTACCTGACCCTGGTGAAGACAGACCAGGTGCAGCTGACCATGAAACCTGAAGGGTGTCCAGATCCTTTGCTTGTATTTCAGTCCATTCTGTTTGATTCTGTAACCATGAATCTGTTCCTGGATCAGGATCTGTTCCTCCCTTAAAGCCCCTCTCTCTGTGAGCCCAGGTCCAGCTGCAGACCTCACATCCCCACAAAGCCCCTCCCTCTGTGAGTCCAGGTCCAGGCTGTAGATCTGATGCCCCCTTAAAGCCTGTGGGATGATGGAATGGGGCCGTGTTGACGGGTTCCTCTTATGGGTGGTGAACGTGCAATCAGGGCTGACAGGGTCAGATCGGAGCGGCCGAAAGTTCGCTTCACATAACTGTCACAGGATCAGCCTGATGAATCCAGGACAGAAACGTCCCCACATGGTCTAAAAAAGAAGGACAAAGAAGACCAAAAATCTGCTACAAAATGAATTCAAACAGTAGGAGAGTAAATATTAGTCCAGTACAGTTAGCATGAATACATGTTGTCTAGTAGAGTTAGCATTAGCACATGTTGGTCTGGTTCTGACAGGCAGCAGAACCTGCATGTTGGCTCTGGATGTAAATATGAGGACAAAGTATACCAGGACAGAACAGTCAACCACAGGAAGTGTTAGTAACTCTGCAGGAACTAGTTTTGTATTCACTGAAGCACTTTTAGTATAAAAGGCCACATTAAGACCAAACATACATTAGTCTGGGGATCTGTTACCACTGGGGCTCATAAATTTCTGTTAGCACTGGGGCTAACTGGTCTCTGGTATCATCAAGGCTAACAGGTTCCTGTTAGCATTAAGGACAACAGGTTTTTGTTAGCACTGCGGCTATTGGGGTTCTGTTAGCACTGAGGCTATTAGGTTTCGTTAGTGTTAAGGCTAATAATGCCCAGTTTGGACAAACATGTTCAGTGCAAATAAATTAAGTTCTTTAACTGATGATGCCAGGCACAACAAGCCCCGCCCCCTCACATCCGTATTAGTGCTTAATGGACATCTGCCTTTTAAAACGACTAAGGGTGTGATGTGCAAGGTCAAAATAACAAAATTTAAATAACTGGGGTTTTTTAATTTTCTTCATGAAGAAATAAGCAAATAAATAAAATAAAAATAAACTTTGTGTTTGCTTTATTTCTTTCTGTCGGGATGCGTCTATCGTCTGGACGCTATGTTCTCTGTGTCTGAACCTTGCGTTTGCTTTATTTCTTTCCGTCCAATCTAATGAGCGTCAGCGTGTGTCGGGTGCTGCTGTGTCTCCCCCTCCCCTCCCCCCTCCTTTGTGGCTCTGGACAGGTGTCTAACTGGATGATGAATGTTCCTGTTTCTCCTCCATAATTGGCTCCTGGCTGTTTGGCCTTCGCCCGGTTCTGTGTCTGCTGGGCGGGACCTTCCATCTGTCAATCACCCACCTGCTGGACCTCTGATAGCGATGCTAATGCTAAGGCCGCCCCCGCCTCCCATTGGCCCAACCTGCAGCGGTCCGGGCTAATCCATTAAAGTAGTGACAGTAATAATCTCCCCCCAAACACGGGGTTCCCGTCTGCTAAACGTTATTTGACCGTTCCTGTCACGCTGGCGCTGCCACGGGTGATGGATGAGGCCGGCTGCAGCCGCTCATTCATCACCTGCTGACTGGTGTTTGTGCGCCGCTTCAATCATTTCAAGCTTTCTGTGATTCTGTATCAGCTTCAATTAATTGACATTAATGGTACCACTGAGCTGCTTTTATTATTCTGGACAAAATAGATACAATCATGAACAAAATGAACAGAATCATTTAAAAAAATAAGTAAAACACTACAAAATAATCAACAAAATGGATTCAATAATTAACAAAATGAACAAAAATGGATAAATAATCCCAAAATTGACAAAATAATCAACAAAATGAACAAAATAATTTTGAAAATGTGGAGGATTCATTCATCACATTCTGACTGGTGTTTCTGACTTCAATAATATCAAGCTTTCTGTGATCCAGTATCAGCTTAAGTGAACTGACATTACTGTTACTCTGTCAAAACAATTTGTTGGTCAGCTGTTGTGTCTTGAGGTTATTTACTCAAATTTCCTACAAAATGCAGAAAAATATACTAATAAATGAATAAAAAAAATAAAAATTAAAACACAGAAAAAAATAGACAAAACATGATAAAATTTACAAAGATTCACCCAAAACATTAAAATAAAAAGTGATGAAAAATCCCAAACATATTAAAAAATCTTTTTAAATTTTGTTCTTGGTAGATAAAATTGGTTTGGGTGAACATGAAATAATGCAATATTATCATTATTGCAATGCTGTACACCTATATAGCCCATCGCCAATTTTGCCAATAACGTACAGTTCTAATATGGATCCAAGCAAGCTTTTTTGTGCAGGGGATTCAAAAGAAGCTTCCTTCGTGGACGACACCCATGCATCCCATTCCTCTGCAGTGTGCCCCATATTGTACCACAGGAAACAGTCACCTCAGTTTGACTTTCTACACAGTAAATTTTGCAGTGTTAAATCAACACTTAGAGAGTTTATTTAACTTCTTCTAGAGTGTATTTGGTCCCATTGTCTCCAAATTAACTCTCTAAGTGTTGATTTAACACTGCAAAATTTACTGTGTACCTTTTTAGTTAAATGCAGTGAAATTACATGGCCATTTTCTTCAACCCTTCTCATCAGAAAACACTCCCGTCAAGGTGTTAAAGGTGTCTTTCCCTGGAAAACCACTTTTCCACGCTCCTTTGGGAATCTGATGGGTTACCACCACATGCTGAGTTTGAAAACCACACTGATAAATCTGGACTTTTACTTTGTCAACAGGAAGCAAATCTACATGCAAACTACTAACTTGACACCAGCGTTTACATCATCATCATCAGATCATGATGTCTTACCAGGGGAGGATCGTGTCAGCTAGGAGATGGAGATTGGTCCACATGGTCGCCATCAAGTTGGGCTTGTTGTCAGATGTAACTTACTGTGATTTATATTTGTTTAAATGTGTCATTCCACTGAAAACCACTTTTACACACTCCTTTTGGAACCTGATTGGCCACCCTGAGTTACCAACACATGCTGTGTTTGAAAGTGGTGTCATCTCCACTGGCTGTATTTCCCATTCATTGAAAACAACACAAAGAAATGAGCAACTCAGAAAAAGTCTGTCCACAATATGTCATGTAGACATTAGCATCACCCACGTGGGGTTAAGCCCATCCCCCGTTGCAGTGAATCTGAAGTAACATTAGAATTAGCATCTACAAGAGAAGACAGGACCACAGTAGCTGCTGCACAAACTTGAAAAAAATGGCGGATCAAACTGTTTTTTCATTGCATGTTTCCAACCTAGCTGGATGCTAATCTGGGATGGAGGGGGGAGTGTTCATTGTTTGAGCCAATCAGAGATGCTTCATTACTGTGTCATATGCAGAAGTACTGGTAAACTATTGTTTGACCTCAAGTCATTTTTGAACAGTTTGAAACAAAGCACGCTGGATGGGTTTTTTTTAAAAAAAAAAACAGAACCAACACACAATGAATTCAATAACAATGGAGAACACATTAATATTAATGAAATAATGATGGAATGACACCTTTAACTTCCCTGGACGTCTCTGTTAGATGGTTGAAGCTCCAGCCTTGTTACATTTATGGATCACTTATGCTACAGTATTTTGACTGATAAGTAAAGTTTTGTTGATCGTCTTATAGCCTTCACTTTTTTTGTGTAAAAATAAAATAAAACAGTTTTCTCAGGTCATCTGATATTTCTCTTCCATGTGGTGTCATGGCTGATGACATTAAATGAAATGGGCTTTTCTTTGTTAATGAAGGCCTTTTATAGTCACTTGTCACTTGTCACCTGTTTAATGAATAATTAGACTCATTGAAATCCTGTTCATTATCATTTTGGAGTTTAAAATCTAACTTTGTTTCGAAAAATTTTATTGGGGCTGTACTCGTTTTTGCAATATGGGCTTGAATTATTTTATCAGGAAAATTATTTTTTCAGTGTTCAAATTAAGAAAGCTTGCTTGCAATCCATGGTCCACATTTGTGGGAATAGTTTCTTGTATAATGTCCCATAGAAGATGTTGATTTTCTATGAGACACAGAAAGATTATAAATAAATGAAGACTTTGTGACAAATCTGTTGGGGTGTACTCACTTATTCTGAGTACCGTACTCTGTGTGTGTGTGTGTGTGTTTGTGCGCGTGCTTGTATTCCTATCTTTATGGGGACATTGATATGTTTACACAGTCACACCATGTGGACCTCTGACACAATGGGGACCAAAATTCAGGTCCCCACAAGGGTTAAATATAAATAAAGGTCCCCACTAGTAAAATAGAAGTGATGTGGCCCTACAAATACATTAATTATTTTTTTCCCAGAAGCCCTCATAAAGCATGAGGGAAACAGGTGCAAAGTGAAACATGTATTATTCAAAAGTTTTAAGACGTTTTTACTTAAAGAAAATGATTTATTTTCATGTAATTTTTAATTAATTGATTTTATATATATATATATATATATATATATATATATATATATATATATATATATATATATATATATATATATATATATATATATATATATTTATGTTTTTTCTTTTATTCATTAATTTTTATTTATTTATTTATTTTTAATTACATTTTCTAATTTTAATCAGAAATGTATTCATTTTTATTATTATTTTATTTAAAAAAATTTTTTTACACTCACTACCCAATGGCTACTTGATCACAAACTGGGTCCTCATAAGACATTAAAATAAGTATATATGCATGTGAGTGTGTGTGTGTGTGTGTGTGTGTGTGTGTGTGTGTGTGTGTGTGTGTGTGTGTGCGTGTGTGTGTGCGTGCGTGTGTGAGGGACTTTCAGTATTAATGAGCCCAGATTTCATTTCCGATGAGCGATGATTGGACTGTTCATTTGGCTCAGATTTATGATCAGGTCTATATCTGTAGCCTGCAGCTCTGGTCTGGTCTTTAATAATGGGAAATGAACACATTAATCACCCTGTAGCAGACACACACACATACACACACACACACACACACACGGTGTTGGGAAATATGAGCCTTCTAATTCAACATGATTTAACATCCCAAAAATGTCCCTCACACACATACACACAACCTGGACATGTGTGAAAAACTTCACTGATATTCAGTAAAAGTAAAAAACAGAAATGTGTGTAAAATGGGTTTATCCATAATATGTGTGTGTGTCTATTCCTATCTTTCTGGGGACATTGATGTGTTTACACAGTCAGACCATGGGGACTTCTGACACTATGGGGACCAAAATTCAGGTTTTCATGAGGGTTAAATATAAAGGTCCCCAATAGTAAAATAGAAATAATGTGGACCTATAAATACATTAATTTGTTTTGTATGGAAGTCCTCATAAAGCATGAGAGAAACAAGTGGAAAGCAAAACATATAATTTTCAAAGGTTTGAAAATGTGTTTACTTTTCAGTTTTTAATTATTTTTTTTATGAATTTTTTATTTTTATGTATATTTTTTAAATATTTTTTTTAATTTATTCATTCATTTTTATTTTTGTAATGTAATTTAGTTTTCAAATGTTATTTTATTTTTAAAAAGATGTTTACACTCACTACCCAATGGCTACTTGATTATAAAATTGGTTCTTATGAGACATGTAAACGAGTGTATATGTGTGTGTGTGTGTGTGTGTGTGTGTGTGTGTGTATCTGTAACATTTCCAATACATAGTCGAATGTTCCTGAAATATATGTCAGGAGTTTTTCCTGAAAATACCACATTTTCCAGAAAAACCCTGTATTTTTCTGAAAACTCCAGATTTAACCTTCTGACTCCTGTTAGTTCAGGTTCCACATTTGACCCAGTTTGGTCTCAACTGGTCTCAACCAGTCCAATCAGCATAAATAGTCTTAAATAATGTCAACCCTAACATTTCCTGTATGCATAAGTGCAAATAAATAAATAAATAAATATGAACATATTTACACTTTCATACTATCTGAAGAAAAAAGATGTGAATAATGTGAAAAAAGTGGATATTTCTTGATTACAATGAATTCAGATTTAATTTAATTTCTGTCTAAACTCATCGTATTATGGATCAGATCTACAAACATTTTATGGTTAAAGGATAATTTTTAAACATAAATATTTGTATTATTTGATGTTATTTTCTGCACTAAAACAAGTAAAAATGCAGTTGTAATAATTACAGTTTGTTGTACATCAGAGGTGTGGTTTGTTTTTAATAAAGTAGTTTAAATGAACTAAACATCTGTTTTAATTACCTGTACAGCACTCTATTATTATTATAATCATCACCATCATTATTATAATTATTATTTAACATGTTCTAAATAATGATCCCTGTTTTGTTCTTGACCGTTTTCTGTCATTTCCATCTGTCACTATAGCTTCTGTTGGTTTCTATGGATACGGATTGAATTTCAACTCTTTCCGAGAAGAATCAAATAAATACAAAGTTCAACAGCACCATCTGGTGGATAAGTGTGGGTACTAACACTGGGTTAAAATATTAGTCTGGTTGGATTTAAAGACGACATATCATGCAAAATGCACTTTTTAATGCTTTTACAACACACAAATAAGTGTGTCTGTGTGTGAGGCACAGGGGGGCCCCAGGGGGGCCATGGCCCAGGTAACTTTTTGGCTCTGACTTGATTAAAAGGTGTAGTAAAAAAAAGTTGTATCTGTGTTTTTAAGAGCAAAGTCACCACACACCTTCACTGCTGCCGATAAAAAAAAACTGTCACAGAGACGCTGCATTTTTATTTGAATTTGTGAACCTATCAAATGAATTGTTTATCATTACATCATCCGTGAGTGTCTTCAGCTAAGGCTGTCGCCACCTGCCAAACCACTGGCTGCTTATACAGAAATGAAGATGCAACAATCCATAGCTGTTTTTTTTTTTTTTTTTAAATAAACAGAGAAAACAGAATGTTCATCAAACTACAGCTTCTGTGACACTAGCTCCAACAGACCACCTCCATCCTCTACTCCAGTGTTTCTGAACCCTGGTCCTCTAGGCACAATATCCTGCATGTTTTAGGTGTTTCCCTCTTTGAACTCACCTGACAGTCATTCTCAGTCTTCTGCAGAGCTGGATGACAGGTTCATCATTTGAATCAGGTGTGGCTGGAGAGAGAAACATCTAAAACAGACTTTCTCAACCCTGGTCCTTGAGGCACACTATCCTGCATGTTTTAGATGTTTCCCTCTTTGAACACATCTGACGGTCATTATCGTTCTTCTGCAGAGCTGGATGATAGGCTGATCATTTGAATCAGGTGTGGTTGGAGAGAGAAACCTCTAAAACATGCAGGACAGTGTGCCTCCAGGACCAGGGTTGGGAAACACTGATCTACTCAAAGTCCAACACGGACCCCGGCACCCTGCCAACCTGCTGTTAGCTGCTCTACTTCACATCACAAGCTCCTGAGAGTCAGTGCTGCACAAGCAAAGGCTTGATTAACAAAAAAACAGAGGCCACTTTCACTATTCATGGTTAATGCAAAGTAGTTCTGTCAGTTACTGTTGCACAGCTGCACTTTTTTTGTTGTTGAATATGTGTTGGGTGCGATTTGCTGAGGGGGGGGGGGGGTGTTCACATTCACACCAGTAGGTCTCTAAGGTTGTGCCAGACCTACTGGGAGACTACGTCAGGCTTCAGTGTCTTTGCCCAAGGACACTTTGTCATGTGGACAGCTGGAGAAGGGACGCGAATGGCTGGTGAGGAACTGGGGGAAAGATTGTGACACCCATCTAGGTGTTTACAGGAGGGTTTCAAGGTATTACAAGGTGTTTGGAGCTGTTTTTCTCAGAAACTCATCTGTGCCCCCTGGTGTTCAAATGGTAAGGTATGTGCTCCAAATCATTATCATCATTATGGACCATCATCAGATCTGGTTAAAAATGATCTAGGTCATTATTTAAGTCCATTTACATTTTTCCAGTCGTGTTTTAAGCCTTTAATAAATATCTAGCACTTGAGCCCAGGTTGGATTTAAACTCACAACCTCTGAGTTCCCAATCTGATGATTAACCCACTGAGTCACCAGAGGACTTCCCTGTTACTCACCTGCTCAGCTAAAGTGGGTGTGGCCCTGTGACCTTCGGATGGGCTTGTGACTCTGCCTCATCCATGCACTGGACAACACTGTGGTTGCTATGGTTACCTGTGCTTTATGAACAGGTTCCGCACTGGACAGGCCCTGGACAGTTCTGTTCAATGCAGTAAAAACAAAACTGTTCACTGTGAAAATAATTTTTTTTAAAAAACCCTCATATTATAGTTAAGTCTTCAGTTAAATGTTTGGGGTTCATGTGAATGTTTCTTAATATTGGCGGTAATGTATTGCTATAAAGTCTTACTGATTGAATCTTCTGGAGCCCTGACATTTGGAGCAGATGTGACATTCAAAGCAAATGTTCTCCTCGTTTTGCAGCAGAAACAGTGTCATCCTGTTTCGTCTAAATCTGAACCGACAGAACACACGCCCTTGAGTTTTTCAGTCGATCCATCAAATAACAAACAGAGGATTATTTCAGTGTGTTTGAAGGTTCCAGACGATGACCGTGAATCTGATCTGCCCTGTTTCCGTCCTGAGAGGATCCACCAATAGAAGCTGAAAAAGACACATGAACACGACACAAAGTCCTTGAAACTGTAGAAGAAAGGGCATCACTTTACACCCATGTCCCCACAAAGACCATAAATGGGTTGTTATGCCCTCACAGAGACTATAAACAGATATATATATATATACAAACAGTTCTGTATGTACAGATGACTTCACTACATGTAATTAATGAATTAGGAAACGGAATCATCCATCCATCTATTAAATACAGCTTCACTATCATTGATTAATTAATCTTGCCCAACATTGGTAATTACTGTGTGTCTGTCTGTGTGTGTGTGTGTGTGTGTGTGTGTGTGTGTGTGTGTGTGTGTGTGTGTGTGTGTGTGTGTGTGTGTCCACAGAGACATATCATACTATGACTCAATGAATACTTGAGGTATCACCATGAAATGATATGGGCATATACATATAGCTAATGCACATCAGATGCAATGAGCCATTTAAGTAAAGGTCAAAGGTCAAGTTCACAATTAACGAAAAGGTCACAATCACATTATCGGTTATTGGTACCAAACTATGTGGAATAATTGGTGTTATGTTCAGAAGAACTGATCAAGACAAATCAAGAATTAATTAATTTTAGAGCTGTCAAATAATTAAAACTTTTAATCAGATTAATCACAGGGTTACTATGGATTAATTTAGATGAATCATGATTAAATATAAATTTTTCATCTATATTAGTTGCATTTCATTTTGTATGAGCAAAACACTAATGTGTTTTGTTGTAAACTGGGTGATGCATTAGCCAAAGTGCTAGGAGTATCCCAGGCTAACATAGTCAAAATCACATTGGCTCTAATCCAAGAAGGGGTGGTCATAGAAATTTGAGATTGGCACAGCATAGGGGTGAGATTAGGCATTATCTGAATACTTGTTGATTTATTTCTTGAAAATGCAATTAGTACACTCTTGAAAATGCAATTAGTACACTAAATGTAATGTTTGCACAACACACACTTTGAACATAGTCCAAGTCTAGTGTGTGTGTGTGTGTGTGTTTGTGTACGTGTCTCTCCCTCTCTCTCTCTCTCTCTCTCCCTCTCTCTCTGAGCCGAGGGAAGCCCCACCCTCTCAGTGACAGAAGTGCATCCAGACTCCGCCCACATCACAGTCCTGCACAGATCTACCACTTTTCCATTAGATCCACATCCTGACCCAACATTAACTCCTTAACACCTACTGTGGCAAATATGCAACACACTCAGAAATGTCCTAGAGTCACATTAACTCCCTCCACTTAATTTAGCATCTATTTTTTTATATACTTATATTTAAATTCAAGCATTAAGGGGTTAAACACGTTTGACTTTTATTCACTTCTAAGACCAGATCCAGAACTCTGACACACTTCCAATAATATGATGCACGACTACAAGGACATGCATACAGTAGATCACTGTCATGTTTTTATACTGCTGTTTTCTTTTACATCCCAATGTAGAACAGGAATAATTTATTAAAAGAAAAAAATAATTTTGGTCCTTATGTATGTGTTTAAAACGACTGTAAACAAGTAAAAGAATAATAAAGAGTTCTGTTGTTCAGGACACAAAGGCTTATTTTATTCAGCACAGTCACTTCAGTTTTGTTGACAAGCAAAATAAAAATAGAATTTAGGGAGATTCAAAAATGTTCTCCTTATGCACAAAACACGAACTGAAACTGAACCAAAACCTGTGGCACAAGAACCAAGGTACGAACTGAACCATGGGATCCTGGACCCCAAGTGTGTACATGTGTGTGTGTGTTTATCTGTGTGTGTGTCTGTGTACAGGCAGGTCATGGTGAGCATCGTCCTCTTTTAAACATTAGCTCATTTTGCTTCATTAATTTTCATTTTGCAGTAACACATGCCTTTTTTGTTCCATGGTTTGTTTTTTTTCTACAGAAGCTTTGAATGTTTTTTCGAAGCATTTGAAAACACACACATTTCATTTTTTTCTGTGTCACCGTGGAAACGCACAGTTACAGTAGTGAGAATGTTTCCATGAGGTCAGAGGTCAGGGAGTGCACGTGAACAGATGCTGACAACATCATTTTACTGCAGGACAGTGGCACAGGTGAGGGGCTGAGCTTACGGAACAGTGGCACAGGTGAAGGGCTGAGCTTACAGTAGAGTGGGGCAGGTGAGGGGCAGAGCTTATAGCACAGTGGCACAGATGAGGGGAGGAGCTTACAGGACAGTAGTACAGGTGAGCGGCGGCGCTTACATGTATGTATGAAGGCTGGTGCAGCAGCCGCCACCATGGCTGAACCAACAGCTGATGCACGAGCACCTGAATGGGAGGGTATCTTCTTTCCAGAACTGTCCTGCTTCCCTTATGGCTTATCTTCCGCTCTACCGTCATGGCGTTCACAAACCACAGGTGCAGCTGGTCCTCATATTACCATGGAAATGCAGGACTTTACAGACAGCGTTAACAACAAAGGTTAGAACAACGAGCCCTGAGAAGGTCTTTAAAGAGGTTCAGGTCTAATTTGGGGTCTAAGCTCAGGTATAGGTTGGGGTTTAGGTTTGTGTCTAAATTCAGTCTAGGTTGGGGTCTAGTTTGGGGCCTTGGTTTGGGTCTAGGTTGTTGGGGTCTAGGCTCGGGTCTAGGTTGCATTCTAGGCTCAATCTAGGTGGGGGTCTAGGTTGGTAGCTTGGTGGATGTCTAGGTTGAGGTCTAGGTAGCATGGTTTGGACTCTGTAGTGAAGTGCAACACCAGCATAACTCAGAGAATATGAGGCACATTCAAACACATTTAAAAATGCTAACATTCAAATTCCATTTCAAGAAGCAAAATTTAAAAAAGAGCACTATGAACAGATGATGGCGTTACAGTGACGTGGTAACTGGAAACATATTGGGTTTAAAAATTCCATATTTTCCATATCAATGAATGTGATGGAGAGGAAGAACTGA
Organism: Siphamia tubifer; assembly: GCA_020466265.1. Classification (NCBI taxonomy): domain Eukaryota; kingdom Metazoa; phylum Chordata; class Actinopteri; order Kurtiformes; family Apogonidae; genus Siphamia; species Siphamia tubifer. The sequence continues at coordinate 32,822,880 of CM035805.1, forward strand.
TGTGATTTTGGAGGATTTAGTATTTGTCCACAAGAGGGTGCTCAAAAGTTTCAAATCACTAAACAATCCTGTTCATATTTCTGGAACTATTTCTCTGATTGACTTCAAATCAAGTGCAAATGAAAGGTCATGACCTGGGGCTGCCTCATGACATGACATCATTAAGGATTGGGGGCATTCAGGGATAGACCCCTAGGAAATACCCCTAAAATACACCTCTAGGATAGACACCTATGATACACCTATAGTTGTTGTTTGTCAAGTTTAGGAGAAAAGTTGTGGTGAAGATGCAAACTGAGGGAAGTGGAAAAGGAACGATGGAAGACAAAATGAACAGCTGCAGAGAAGGAGAAACCACCGCATTCATGTTTTTCTTTCTTTCTATCTTTCTTTCCTTCTTTCTTTCTTTTTTTTCCTTTCTTTCTTTCTGTTTTCGACCTGCTAGTTGGCAGTGGTTCTACATGTTAACAGACTCAACTGTTTTCTCCTCATGAACTTTGATTCAGTTTCTTGTTGCACAAATAAAATCCCAATGGATAAACTTTCCACTGTCAGGAACTGCAGAACATTTGATGCTAACAGAGGTGGGTCCGCCCAGATGTCCCAGGGTTGTGAAGTAGTGGACTTGCTGCTACTGTTGGTACAGTTTGTACATTTGGAGACCACAATCGGACTCTGGAATGGAGCTGGAAAATGCATCTTATTATGATCCACATGATCAAATATGAACCACTAGCTTTGGTCCTGAAATCCAACACGGACCATATTAATCATGGCAACAACCACCTTAGGTTGCATTCAAGGAGGTTCAGATGCACAGATGTGAAAACACGTGAACATGACAGAATTTGCGAACACAGACCTGTGGGTCTGTTTGGTTTTATGACTAAATGATGTTCAGCGATTCCCGTCGTGCCGACAATGGTATCAACAGTGACAGAAACGACCACAGACCAATGCTTTAACATCAATACTTTGCATATCAGACATGCACTAATAGGGTGACCAGACATCTTGAAAAATTTGGGACAGTCCTGAAATCCAAGCAATTGTCCCGAATCCTGAATCTGGCCCTACATGTCCCAAAAATGACACTCAAAGAGAATACTAATTAGTAACTTTCTGTTTGACATTAAAAATTGTTCGTAGACCGGTTGAGTTGACTGCGTTGAGCAGAAAAGAGAGCAAAAGTAGCAGCAGCCACAAGGGCGAGGACAGTGAATTTACAGAAGCAGTGCAGAGCAGCAGTCATTAACTGGTTGCAGTTTGGTATTTGTGCAAAAAATGTCTGTCGTTTTAACAAAATCTACCAATCTATTTCCTTTTCTTAGGCCTATGTAATGACCTATAATTTATTTGTCATAATAATTTTGGCAGGGCTTGTTATTAGCATTAACATTATTAGCCTGAAAGGCCAGATTGTCACTGTTACATCAATCATTGTTAGAGATTAATGTTTATGTTGTTTATTTGTTAGTTTTTTTCTTGAATATGAAGTCATCTTTTATTATTGTCTATGAATCATCAGTGAGTCATTGCCTTTCACCCCCCCCCCCCCAAAAAAAAAAAAAAAAAGCAAATTCATCCAATCTCATCTGGTCACCCTATACACTAATCCTAATGGGAGTTGGACTCCTCCAGCAGATGGTGGTGAAGCTGAACTGCTGTGTGTAGACCACATTGGACCACATCAGACCACATCCATAGGGCCCAGTGAAGCCCTGTTTACTGGAACACACAACAACAAAGGAAACCTAAGGCACTAACAGTGACGTTTCAAAGTCCTCATGCTTTACGGGCCCATGGCGATGTTCAACTCTGTGGGTTCTGATGTTTTGTCGCTCTGGTTTTCTTTGGTCTGTTCCCGAATGAATCCATTCTGTGGTTTACATGACTCCACAAACAGCGGGAAGTCAGACAGGCTGGTGTTGCACTCCTTGTCTTCATTGTCTTCCTCCACTTCGTCCTTCTTCTTGCCTTCATCGGTGGTGGGAGGGCTACAGTCAAAAGTGGGCGTGCTGCAGCCATAGGCCTCGCTGTGGGGGCGGCGTGCCTCATCTGGGATGTTCTTTTTTAGATCGCGGTTCCTGTTGCGTTTGGCCAGTTTAGTAACAGAACCCAAGCGGTTGAAGATGTTGTCCTCCGACGTTGTCTGGTGCCCGTGGCGCTGGTCAATTTGCTCTGCCCCCCTCAGCCGCAGGTTGTTCAGCTTGGTATCGATACTCTCCTGGGATGAGGTCTTGTAGCTATTGGTGTCCAGGCTGTTGAAGATGGCCCGGCGTTCCGGGGACAGCATGTCCAGGGACACAGCACGCTGGTCCAGACCCAACTGGCGCCGCTCCATGCTGCGAATGGTGGCGGCACGCTGCAGTTTGTCGTGGACCTCCACGCTCATACGCCGACGCGTCTCCCGGAACTCCGCCCGAACATTGGCCTTCCACTCTGCAGCGTGAGCCTTGATTTCTCCAACCTTGGAAAAGGACAGCTTCCAGATAGTATTTCAGTAGTGACAGTCATACACTAATACTTCAAACTCACACTCTAACATCAACAGTCCATCCACATTTACAGTGTATATGTGCAGAGCCATTTCTAGCTTCGTAGGGGCCCTATAGTTGGGCAGAGCTTAGCAGATACATTTTGCACTTTCCCTTAAAAGCATGAAACTTGGCACATAGTTAGAGTAACACAAAATAATTACTTTTATTCCAGGGGACATCAGAAACTTTAGCCTGTGTGGCAACCATCTTAGATTTCAAAATGGCCACCATTGTGGTTCTATTTTGTTGAATAACTCCATAAGGAGACATTTGAAATTCCTAAACCCACGTTTTAAGGGTCTAGGAATCTAATGGTGGCACAAATGTTTGACATTTTTGGATGTCATCTTAGAATTCAAGATGGCTACCATCCAATGGCTATTTTGCTCAACAAGTAATAAATAGAAAAGGTCTGTTCTCACATTTCAGCAACAAAGACTATTTTTATTTCAGGGGACACCAGAAAAGTGTGCCCTGTGTGGTGGCCATGGCCATCTTATATTTAAAAATGGCTGTCATTGTGGATCTGTTATGTTGTGTGTTTTTGTAACTAGTTGAGATATGGTAACAGTTGAAATTCCTAAACCCAAGCAGAATGGCTTGTGGACAGTGGCCATCTTGGATTTCAAGATGGCAGCAACAATTTTCAAACACTGTATGTCATCATTAATTTCCTAGACCCTTAAAATGTGGGTAAAGGCATTTCAACTGTCTCAATATTTGTATTTGTTAAGGAGATTTTCATTAAAACTGATCCACAGTGGTGGCCATTTTGGATTCTAAGATGGCTGGCATACATGGTGAAGTTTCAAATGTCTCTTGGACTAAAAATGGTTGTTTCCTGTTACCCTAACCTTGTGAGAAGTTTCATACTTTTAAGGGAAAGTGCAAAGTGAACCTGTTTCTTGAAGTTTAGCTCCACCCACTACTAAGCAAGATGGTGTTTGTGGGGGATGTTACCCACTTCCAGCACAGCTGATGGTCGTTATCAGTCTTCTGCAGAGCTAGTTGACAGGCTGATCATTTGAATCAGGTGTGTTGAAAGAGGGAAATATCTAAAACATGTGGGATAACAGCTCTCTTGGACACTCTCTTGGACCAGGGTTGTAGACCCCTGACCTACAGCAAGAAATGGCCTTGCTTATGTGCAATAAATGTTTGGTACTTTTTGCTTCACTTTTGATGAGCAAACATGCATTTTATATGAGTCTGTGGTAGCTTTAGTCTGACCCCATGGTAAACTGTTGTAACCCTCTTATCTATGTATAAATATTATGATATTATGTCGTAACCCTTTCATCTGTATATATAATAAAAAAAAAACCCCACTCACCTCTTCTTTGGTCTTTTTGGACAGAACCCTCAGCCAGTCTCCGATCATGTTCAGCACTGCAGCGAAATAGGCCAAACCCCCCAGGATCCAGAACCACACCAGAGGACGGTACCACTTACGGTATTCGATCTTACGATCTCCTCCTGCATGAAAAAAAATAATAATACAAGAAGCCAAAGTCAAGAAATGCTTGAATATGGACTTTTCTGAGTCATCGATTGGACAAATGCACGAAATGCAGAGTGGGAAAGCATGTAAGTCAGAGATGGGGAAAGTGCACAAGTCGGAAAGCGGGAAAGTACACAAGTCGGAGAGCGGGAAAGTACACAAGTCGGAGAGCGGGAAAGCGCACAAGTCGGAGAGCAGGAAAGCCCACGAGTCGGAGAGCGGGAAAGCCCACGAGTCGGAGAGCGGGAAAGCGCACGAGTCGGAGAGCGGGAAAGCCCACGAGTCGGAGAGCGGGAAAGCGCACGAGTCGGAGAGCGGGAAAGTGCACGAGTCAGAGAGTGGGAAAGAACACGAGTTGGAGACCAAGAATGCATGTGAGTCAGAGAGCAGGAAAACAGCCCAATTGCAGAGCGGGAAAGCATGCTTTCAGCCTATTTTCCTTATTTTCCATTTAGATCAACTTTAATAAAATAACTCATAAGGTGTAACAAACGTGTAACAAACTGAATGTTTTAATCTGAACTAACAAACCCCATGATTCGTTTTTGACAGTGTAAGGTTAGTGAATTGGAACTCACCTGCTACATAGTCACCAATTCCCACTGTCGTCAAGGTGATGACCACAAAGTAGGTGGAGTCTAGAGCAGTCCAGCCTTCGATGTGTTTGAAGATGACGGCAGGGATGGTGACAAAAAGGATACAGCCGGCAAGGATGAAGAGGAGGGTAGAGAAAACTCGGATCTGTGTCTGACTGATCTGGTTAGCTTTGTTCTATAAGCAGAAGAACACAACATACTGTATATACACAGAACATTTTGTCCACTTTAGCAATACTTTTCACAAATATTGTCCTCAGTTGGTCTGTTGTATTAGCTAACATTTGAACAGTGGGACTTACTCGGAACATCTTTTCCACTTTAGCGATACTTTTCACAAATATTGTCCTCAGTTGGTCTGTTTTATTAGCTAACATTTGAGCAGTGTGACTTACTCGGAACATCTTTTCCACTTTAGCGATACTTTTCACAAATATAGTCCCCAGTTGGTCTCCAACTCCTGCCAGAAGGAACCCAAAGAGTGGGATCCCAAAGATGGCATACAGGATGCAGAAGATCTTTCCTCCCTCAGTGCTAGGGGCAATATTCCCATAACCTGAGGAAACCAAAGAAAAAATCAAACATTTCCATTATTAATAGTAAATCTTTCCAAAGTTCAGAGCAGTTGAAGTCAGTAGTAGGGACCTGAAAACTCATCCCAAAATGCAGACTGTAAATGTTGGTCTATTTTCAACTTCTATAACTAATGAACAACAAGATGCTAGATGTTTGACATTTACGCAATTATTTCACAGGAATCTATAGTCCAAAGAAATGTGGACATATTTACTGAAGATGTATAATGGTTAATGAGCTTTAGTCTTGTTTTGATTCAGCAGCCATAACATCAGGCTGACATTAACCCTTAAAAAGACAAAAAAAAAAAACGCCAGATCTGCACAAAGTGAAAGACACAAAGGGTCAGTTTTACAACTCACTAAAGCATCAAATGTTGTCAGAAAAATAGTACCAATAGTTGTAATGACTGTTCCAGCGAAGAAGAAGGCACTGCCCAGGTCCCAGTGGGAGGAGTTATAGGAGGTATCACCCACTGGGTTCACACCAGCATTCACGGCATCCACAGAGCGCTGCATTAAACACACAAAAGTCTGTTTGTAGCAGAGGTGGGTAATTCCAGCTTCATCAAGTGAAAGTCCAACCACGTATTGGTTCGAACCTGTTCAATGAACACAGGTGATTCCATTAATGATACAATTTACCTGGATTAGGCATTGTTCTGATCAAACTGGGCTGGTTCAATAAACAGGTTTGAACCAATACATGGCAGAACTTTGACTTGATTGACCCAGAATTACCCACCTATGGTTTGTAGTATTTATGGCGTTTACAGAGAGCTGCATTAAACACAAAAGTCTGTTTGCAGCGTTTATGGCGTATACAGAGTGCTACATTAACCACACAAAAGTCTGGTTTTAGCATTTACAGCATCCACAGAGTGCTGCATTAAAAACACAAAAGTCTGTTTGTAGTATGAACAACGTCCATGGAGCAATGTAGATGGATAGATTTTGGGTTGAAAAGGTTTTCTTGTAGACAGTAGACCTTCACTTTCAGTCTGAATGTCAGTGTCACACCAGTGGTTATGAGTTTGGAGGCACAGTCAGGATGGAGAGCTTGGGCTGATGTGAGCGTGTGCAGTAACAGCATGCATTCGGCTGAACAGATGGAGTCAGTGTGAAGGAAATCAACAACTGTGAAGGACAAACTCACAAGGACACTGACCCTGTCTACTCTGAACCTGGAACTTACACTGACTCCTCCCAACTGGGAATTACATTGGCTCCGCCCCTCAATTGCTGCTGGATCATAATGATGGCCTCCAGGTTGTACCCCACCCACCTTGATGATGGTCTCCAGCTTGTGCGCCCCCCTACATTAATGATGTCTTCCAGCTCGTAAAGCCCGCCCCTACACACAAACCTTAATGATAGCACCCAGCTCATGCCCCCCTACCTTAAAGATGGCCTCCAGCTTGTGCCCCTCTATCTTAAAGATGGCCTCCAGCTTGTGCCTCCCCTACCTTAAAGATGGCCTCCAGCTTGTGCCCCCCCTACCTTAAAGATGGCCTCCAGCTTGTGCCCCCCCCTACCTTAATGATGGCTTCCAGCTCGTAACCCCCCCCACACACACACACACACACACACACACGTTAATGATAGCATCCAGCTCATGGCCCCCTACCTTAAAGATGGCCTTCAGCTTGTGCCCCCCCTACCTTAAAGATGGCCTTCAGCTTGTGCCCCCCCTACCTTAATGATGGCCTCCAGCTCATGTGGGGCCACACAGGGGTGCTTGTGCAGAAACGCAGCCTTCTCAGCAGTGATGGTGATCTTCTGGTTGTCCTCAAAGGGCTGCTCCAGGGCCTGGAACACCAGCCCCCCCGCCACCAGGTACGCCACCACCACCACGAACACCGCCAGCACCGTCTTCAGCTTCATCATGGTGAAGGGCGCTGCCCCCTCGGCCACCGCCTCCATGCTGGCCACCATACTGGCAGGTCTGGACACAGAGAGGCGGGGCACAGCACAGCCCATGGGGTTCTGCATGGTGGCCACGCTGGCCTGGACCAGACTGGACTGGAGCATCCCTGCCTGGACCTTCTTAGGAGGAACCAGGTTAGTCTGGACCGCCACTGAGGAGGAGGAGTGAGAAGAGGGAGGAGAGAGGGTTAGGAGGAGGAGGCAAGAGGGGAGGAGAGAAGGAGGAGGCAGAAGGGGGAGAGAGGAGGAGGAGAGAGGGGGGAGGTTAGAGAGGAAGAGGAGAGAGGAGGGGTTTAGAGAGGAGGAGAGTGGGAACGAGGAAAGAGAAGTGAGCAGGTTAGAGAAGAGAGAAAGGAGGAGAGAGGAGTGAGCAGTTTAGAGAAGAGAGAGAGGAGGAGAGAGGAGTGAGCAGTTTAGAGAAGAGAGAGAGGAGGAGAGAGGAGTGAGCAGTTTAGAGAAGAGAGAGAGGAGAGTGGGAAGGAGGAGAGAGAAGTGAGCAGGTTAGAGGGGAGAGAGAGAAGGAGGAGAGAGAAGAGGAGGAGAGAGGAGGAGGAGAAAGGATGGTCAATGGTTAAAGGGAGACAACAGGGGTAAGTTGAATGAATGAATGAAGATGTCCAGCACACATGACCCAGTGACTCCACCCCCTCCTGCACTCAGACTGATAAATGGGTAATGTAAATAAAGCAGGCTCTCCCCAGAAATTCTGAGCAATTTGTCCAATAAATGCAGAAGAAATATCCCATAATAGTCCTGAACGTGAGCAGCACAATCACAACCAACAGGTGAAAGATCAGAGGTTTAATGTGAGGCTGAGGCCTTTACCGCAGCTAGCCACTCGCCACTAGCCACCAGCATTAGCACTGGCAGCGCATCTGACACCTGTCAATCAAAGGGACACTCCCATAATAATGTACAATTTTAAGATCAAGTAACATATAAACAGATGAGTTCTATAAAAACAACCCAATAATTCTGGAACTAGGCTGTAAACAGGTTTATTTCTGCTGTGAACTTTGACCTTGAACATAATTTTTAGCCCCCCTTTTCGCTTCATTTTCCTTTTCTCCTGTTTTCCTTTTTTCTTTAATTATTTTTCTGTTTTTGTTTTATTTTTCTCCCCTTTTTATTTTTTTCCTTTTCCCCATCGTTTCCAATTTATTGTTCTTTCCTTTATTGTTCCCTCCATCTTCTCTTCTTTTTTCCTTTTTTTCTTTCACCTCTTTCGAGCATATTGACCAACACAACAGACCGATTCCAGTAAAGAAATAATAATATCGCCCAGCTCATGGTCCATTATTATTATTATTATTAGTAGTAGTAGTAGTATGTATGTATGTATGTATTTATTTATTTCCAATAATTTTTGGCACACTTGGTCCTGATTTGTCAAAAAATGTCCGTATCAGAGGGTTGAGTGGAATCAGGATCAGAGGTTCATCTGCCAATTATCAGACCTGCACAAATTCATCATGTAATCAATATGATTATGTAATCAATGATGAAAGGAAGATGGCCCTGCACGTCTGTATGTTCGGGGGGGGGGGGGGGGGGGGGGGGGGGGGTGCAGAGAAACATGAGGGAGGAGGGCAGAGACACATTAGAGTGGAAGCAGCTCCAACACAAACACCAGCATGTGTTGAAGATGATGATGAGGAAGATGATGAAGAGGACGTGAGACACATGCAAGAGTGAAGGTGTATGAGGTAATGTTGTGTCTGAACTGGAAACACACGTGTACGCGCACGCGCGCACACACACAAACTAAAAATAAATAAGTTTAAAAAAGCATTTAAAAAAGAAATGTAAAAATCCAATGAAAACCAATTACAGATAAATGTTTAAAGATAAAAAGAAATGTGATCACAACAACAAAAAATTTAAACACACACACACACACTGTAAACTTCAGCCTCTGCATCACTTCCACTCACAGTCTGTTTCTGCACATGCACGCGCCTCACGTGAACTTTCCCTATGCACATCCATCCATACCAGACTCTCTCTGCAGCGGACGCACGCACGCGCTTACCTGGTGGGGGGTTCATGCCTCCTGGTTTCCGTGGATTCTCACTGGGAAATTTCATCTTTGGTTCTCGTGCTCCTGAAGCTCCACACGCACGCGCAGGGGTCCGTTCAGTCCGTGAGAGCTGCTCCCGGTAATAGACAGAGGATGGAACCTGCTCCCGGTAACGGACAGAGGATTGAAGCTGTTCCTGGTAACGGACAGTGTGGTCGGTAAACACGCATCATCCCATCCTCTTCCTTTTCCTCATCTTCATCCCAGATGTTGAACGCGCGCACCCACCGTTCACCGCATTGGACTCAGAACGCACGGACGCACGTGGACGCGCGCACACCGGAGGGATCCAGAGGCTACATGGTGTTGCCGTCCTCCCGGTAAAAGGAGAGTCAGGTCGGTCCGGTCCTTCTTCTCTTACCTACTCTTCTCCTCCTCCTCCTCCTTCTCCTCCTCAGCGCAGCCGCAGCAGCAGGTTTGTCCGCGCGTATCGTGCGTTTTTTGGCTGCAGCTTCACGCGCCACGGCGCCTGCGTACTGGAACACACGACGTCAATAACAGAAAGACAATATGTGGAGGAGGAGAGAGGAGAGGAGGAGAGGAGGAGGAAAGAGGAGGGGCGGAGGAGAGGAGGGTGAGGAGGAGAGAGACAGGTGGATGACATGAGGAAGAGGAGGAAAGATGAGGAGAGGAGAGAGGGGGAGGAAGAGAGGAGGAGAAAAGATAAGGAGATGAGAGAGGAGGAGGAACGATAAGGAAAGGAGGAGGAAGAGAGGAGTTAGAGGAGGAAAGATAAGGAGAGAAGGAGGGAGAGAGGAGTGAGAGGAAGAGGAAAGATGAGGAGAGGAGAAGGGAGAGAGGAGTGAGAGGAAGAGGAAAGATGAGGGGAGGAGAAGGGAGAGAGGAGTGAGAGGAAGAGGAGAGAAGTGAGAGGAGGAGAAAAGATGAGGAGAGGAGTGAGGGGGGGGTTGAAATTTAGAGATAAAAAGTTATAATAATGTAATGTAAAGTCATAATGGTGTAATATAAAGTCTTAATTATGTGACAATGTCATAATCATATGTTTTGGATAATTTATCACATTTTGGGTGTTTTTTTCTGTATGTTAAATGACTTTTTGATATGCTTTAGATATTTTATCATTTTTATGTGTTTTGGATATTTTACCACACTAATTTGCATTACTTTATTTTTTTCAAATTGTAGTGTATTTTAGCCTGTTTTTTTTCTCCACATTTTTTCTGTTTCCTAGTGTATTTTTGTAAATTTTGACAAAACCCTTGTTTTTCGATTAGGTTGATGCTTCAATGACCAGATCTTCTTTAGTCTTCACCTGAACCCTTGAACTCTTCCTCTTCTTCCCAGTTGTATGTCATTGGGTGGTTCGTCCAGAATCTGTCCAGGCGATTTTTAAAAGTGTTTATATTTGGTGCTGATACAACCTCTTCTGGAAGGCAGCTCCGTGCACTTCCATGACCCAGTATTGAAAACTGTGTTGTCTGATCTGCAGTTTTGTCTTCCCCAAATTGTAACTGTGTCCCCTTGTAGTAGTTGTTGTTGTCTTGTCGAGAAGGAAGTCCACTTCATCATCATATGTATTGAAAATCTTATAGGCTTCAGAGCCTTCTGTTTTGTAGGCAAGTCCAACTTCCTCAACCTCTATAGTTCAATCCCACCAATGAAGGGACATTTCTTTTTGCCCATCTCTGGACATTTTCAATTGTCTGGATGTCCTTCTCATATAGAAGTGCCCAGACTGAAGCTGCATTCTCTCTATGTGTGGTCTTACCAAGCCTTTAAAGAGGAGTTTGATGTTTTCTTCATCCGTATACTCATAGGTTCTCCTGGTGGAGCCCATTACTTGGTTACCCTTGTTAACTCTCATATTGAGATCACTCTGAAAATTCAGGTGTTCATCCATCATTACTACTATATCTTTTTCTTCGTCTGTTCTGACCAGTACTGTTTGACCCCTCTGAAGTAGAATACATCTTGGTGCAGTGTGTTACCACTGGTCATAATTTTACACTTATCAGGGTGAAACTTCAGGAGCCACTCTTTGGACCATGCCACAAGTCTGTCCAGATCATCTTGGAATGTTTTCCTGTCCTCTGCTGTGCTGCATGAACAGAATATTTTGGTGTGATTTGCAAAAAGGAATATTTCTGAGTCCACCAGATTTGGCAAGTCATTTTTCAAAAAGGACCAGACCATGTGCTAACATATCACTGTTGCTGGACCCATCAGAGTCATGTATTTTATGAAGACTGCAAAGATGTGACAATTAATGTTAATTTATTTCTGTACTGCAGTTCTATGGTGTTATCAAGTTATGCCACAATGAAGTACACATCAGTGCAAATAGCCTATGTCAAACATGTGATCAATTGGTGACATAATTAGAATTCTTGGATGTCCACATTCTACAGCACACAAATTAGCCAAATAAACTATTTACATGTATACCCACCACCACCAAAAAAGCAGGAACATTTCAACCTGATTTTGACTATTTTAAATAGAATTGAACTCTATGACAAATTAAATGTAATAAAAAATATCAGTGTTTTTCTCTCTTTTTCTAATTGTACATTTACTTTTTTACATCTTCATTTAATTACTTATATTTTATCTGTATATGTTTAATTTTATTTCTAGTACTTTTCATGTCTTCTTATTACTTTATCTTATTATGTTTTAGAGTGACTCATTTTCAAATATTATTCTACTTTTTATGGTTCTATCGATGAATACATGAAAAAACAAAACAAAACAGGTCTCATGTTCGAGCAAGAAACACCCTGGAGTTTAACTACTGTTAAAGGGGAAAAAAATGTTAAAGGCGGATGTGACGTCATTACGTTTAGCGTCATTACGTTTCATCAGTCCTGGCCGAGCGGGAGCTTTGGTTGTCAAACAACTGAGCTTTTGGGAAGCGACAGCAGGTAAATAATAGATATAACACCTTCGTTTTTAGTCGCAGTTCCTTATAAAACTATCCCGTACTCAAGTAGCAACTCTAATTCTACGTGTCATTAGACTATGATTGATTAAACGTCATCGTGGTTAACTTCTATGTACGTTCGGCTGAAATACAACTAACACATACTTAGCTAGTGGTGCTAATAAGCTAACGCGTTTGGACAAATACAGATGAAGCTAACGAGGGATCTTAATTTTTATTTTTATTTAATGTTTTAGCTTTTATGAACAGATGCTTGTAGCTACAGTAGGTGAAGATGAAAGCAAAGATGTGCACCTCATCAAACGCCTCAACTTTATTGAAAATAGAAGTTGCATGTACATAAAACTAATTCTGAACAAACATCAAAATATCAAAAAGAATAAAAACATCCAAACAAATAGATTAATCTAATGCAATGGGTTACAGACACAAATAAGAAAATACAAATAATAATGTCAAATATAAAGATCTAAGAAAATAAATACATCAGATAGTAAAACTAAACACCTAAAAAATCCCTCTGTAAATGAAAACTGCAGCTGTTATTCAACCGTTTGGATTACAGATAAAAGAATAGGCTCTTTGTAAAGTTAACACCCTGGAGTTTGGACTAAAAAACTCACCTTTACTGTTTATTTAACAGGTCAAAAGCTGTAAACTTACAATCACTAATACATTTAGATTTCCCCCTTTTTACTTAATTAGTAAGTGCTTAAACCAGGGTGTACTTGTCTGCCTTAGGTGTGGACTGAAACACCATTTATTAACAGACTAATGTTTGTGACCTTGACAGTTAAAAGTTCACAACTGTATTTGAAAAGATATCACATTTAAGAATTTTTTCCGATGGTTAGGTTTGTGCATTTTACAGAGGGTAAATTTAGGGATTTATTAATTTTTCTAAATTGGCTACATTTGGAAATCATTTGAAAAAAAGATGTGAATATATATATATATATATATATATATATATATATATATATATATATATATATATATATTTAGTCACAGCTGATTATAAATGTGAACTAATGTGTTGAAACATCTATAGATGATTGATCAGATGACAGACTTCAAAAGCCAAATGTGTCCAATTGGTCTTTAGTGTCCTTGTGTGTATGCAGTGTTGCTGTTGCACTTCAGAATGACTTGCATATTCAGAAAGATGAGTTTGTTCATTTTCATGTGCATTAATGTGAGAGTTGTATATATAGGTGTATATATAGTGTTATTAAAATAACATATATACAGTGTTATTGTATTGATGTATATATTCCTCCCTCTCTGTAGAAACTTGTCTAATTCCGTATCATGGCTATGAGGAGTGAATCCAGGGTGGAGGAGGAGGTAGAGGAGGAGGAGAACTACGGACCTCAACCTCTGAGCAGACTGGAGGTACAGTGTATATGTGTGTGTGAGAGAGTGCACATACACACTCCAGTAATCTGAACACAGCTATACTATACACTGTGTGTATAGTATAGTATAAGTGTATAGTCACCTTAGCTTCATGTGGTTTAAAGTGTGGCTGAGTTGATGTGTAAAACAGCTGCAGATGCGCTTACCCCCCCTTCAGTGAATGCCTCTTTGGTTTGTGTCTCCACAGCAATGTGGTATCAGTGGCAGTGACATAAAGAAGCTGGAGGATGCAGGCTTCCACACCATCGAAGCTGTGGCCTACGCACCTAAAAAGGAACTGCTCAATATTAAAGGCATCAGTGAAGCCAAAGCTGACAAGATCCTGGTAAGAGACTCCACCCACTGAACAGTGGCTCCGCCCACTGAAGGCAAACCAAACACGGCGCATCTCCATCTGTGTGTTGATGTAAAAAGTAGAACAACATAAGTGCCATGGTGTGTGAGAGGGATCAGGGGTCACATACAGGCCAAAATAACCAGAAGTTGTCTGTCTGTCAGCAACGTTACCCAAAAAGTTCTGCATCGATTTCCATGAAAATTTGAGAGAGAGAGAGAGAACCCCACCCCCTCGCAAACATTTTGCCTGATTCTTCCTATCTCTGATCATTGTGAAAATATATTTTTTGGAAACTTTGACCTACATTCACCAAAACCTAATGGCATCTATTCTGAAGCACATCGCACCTTCAGTTTTTGACTAAATTTGCTGAAAGACTAAAGACTAAAAAATTCCCAAAAACAATACCCCTCTCGACTTTCGGGGTGGTGGGGGGGATTAATCCATCATCATGATTAATCTGATTAAAAAAATTAAATGGAACAGTTGAAATGGTTGAAGGTATTGAATAAGCATGTTAATTGTGTGTGTATTTACATATACATATACATATATATATATATATATATATATATATATATATATATATACATATAATTTTATTTTATTTTATTTTTTTTGTAAATGTTTGGAAGTTCTCATCACTTTTTTGTGAGTTTATTTTTCTGGATTTTAGCATGTTTCTTGTCCTCCACATTTCTTTTTGTTCTTCATGTATTTTTTTTTTTATATATTTTACTCAAACGTCTTAAAATTGTCTTAAAAAGCATTATATTTGCATGTCAGAAATGTGCAGAGACCCTGCATGTGCTGTTGTTATCTTTACTATCCCATGTGCTGCTGTTGTCAGGGTGAAGCTGCTAAACTGGTGCCAATGGGTTTCACCACAGCTACAGAGTTCCACCAAAGAAGAGCTGAGATCATCCAGATCTCCACAGGATCCAAGGAACTGGACAAACTCCTGCAGGGTGTGAACACACAGGCACACACACATACTCGTTTTTTTACTTACTAGTTACTTAATGGTTTTAAATGAACATAAACTTTGTTTCCATTGTAATCATTATTGTGTTTGTTTTGTTTGTTTCCAGGAGGAATAGAGACGGGGTCCATCACTGAGATGTTCGGAGAATTCCGCACAGGAAAGACTCAGCTCTGTCACACACTAGCTGTCACCTGTCAGGTACTGTCCACCTGAGGACACCAACCTGCACAGTGGACAGACAGACGGACATTTGAACTCTGTGTGTGTGTGTGTGTGCACGCTTGTGTTCCTATCTTTATGGGGACATTGATATGTGTACACATTCACACCATAGGGACCACCAAAATTCAGGTCCTCATGAGGGTTAAATATAGACAAAGGTCCCTAGTAGTGAAATAGAAATTATGTGGACCTATAACTCCTTTTTTTTTTTTTTTTCTTTCGGAAGTCCCCATAAAGCATGAGGAAAACAGGTGCAATGCAAAACATGTATTTATCAAAGATTTGCAGATGTGTGTACTCAAAAAACAAAAATGTATTTAATTGTATTTATAAAAAAAGATGTGCTTACACTCACTACCCAGTGGTAATTTGACTACAAACTTGGTCCTCATAAGACATGTAAACAAGTGTGTGTGTGTCTCCACCCACAGCTGCCCATAGATCAGGGAGGAGGTGAAGGTAAAGCTATGTACATCGACACTGAGGGAACCTTCAGACCGGAGAGACTGCTGGCTGTGGCCGAGAGGTACGTCTGTGTGTTATTTGACTGATCCTGACTAGGGTTGGGTACTGAAAGTCGGTATAGGTATGGAACCAGGGCAAACATTAACAGTAGTGACCAGACCGAAATCTAACATGAATTTCGGAACCTTATTTCGGTATATTTGCAGCTGATCTTTAATTAGTCCCTCCGTCCACTGTTAAAGGCAGTGCATGCACACAGCAGTGCAGACGACATCAACACGTCAAAAGCAAAAAGTTAAAGTTCACAAGATAGATCCATATGCAACATCTAATTTAATGAAGCACTTGGTGACACAGTGCCGACCTCAAAGTAAAAGCTGCACCATCTAAAGCAGGGGCCTCAAACTCCAGTCCTCAAGGACCACTATCCTGCATGATTTTTGTTTTCCTCTTCCAACACAACCACATAGCTCATCATCAAGCATCCCCAGCAGCTTGCTTTCATTTAATTTAATTGAATTTAATTTGGTATAGAGGGACAATGTACATTAATGAAAATTTCGGTAAATATAGCCAGAAGGCTAATTTGCACTGGTAGTGTTAAAATTAAACGACAAAGAATGACAAACCAGAATGAATGGACACACAACACTTAATGACGTTAATATAACATGGGACTAGGAGAAACAGAAAACATACAGTATAGGTGAGAGAAGAAAAACACAATGGTACGTTCAGGTGTCTTCTGTGTGCAGGTATGGGCAGTGGTGTTATGATGCATTCAGGTGTCTTCTCTCTGCAGGTATGGGCTGGTGGGCAGTGATGTTCTGGATAACGTGGCGTATGCTCGGGCCTTTAACACAGACCATCAGACTCAGCTGTTGTACCAGGCTTCCGCCATGATGGCTGAGTCCAGGTGAGTACAACAAGCTCTTGATTGGACCATGATCAGCTGAGTGACAGTCACCTTCAATTTATATTTTTAGTATTTTTATAGTATTTACAGAAGTTTGACAGTTTTGTGTGTGTATCCCCCTGTTTCTCTCTCTCTCTCTCTCTCTCTCTCTCTCTGTCTCTCTCTCTCTGTCTCTCTCTGTCTTTCTTTCTGTCTCTCTCTCTGTCTTTCTTTCTGTCTCTCTCTCTCAGGTATGCTCTGCTCATAGTAGACAGTGCTACAGCTCTGTACAGAACAGATTATTCGGGCAGAGGAGAGTTATCAGCCCGTCAGGGTCACCTGGGACGATTCCTACGAATGCTGCTGCGACTGGCAGACGAGGTACGCCACTACCACTGGAAAAGTATAAATACTCTAAATATAAGAGGAAAAATACCATGTACTGGAAAAGTAATACTGGAACTATAACTGTATACTTTAAGAGAATACAGTATACTAGAACTGTAAGAGTAATAATACTGTAAATATAAGAGTAATAATACTGTATAAGAGTAATACTGCTTTATTTATAACAGCAATAATACTGAAACTATAACAGTTATAATGGTGTGCAACAATAATAATACTGTAAATGTAATAGTAATATTGTAGGTGTAGTCTTGTTACTGCACATGCTGCAGGTTGTTGTTTCTCATCTTTGACCGTGTTTATCTTAAACTGTTCTTTGTCCATCAGTTTGGTGTTGCCGTGGTGATAACAAACCAGGTGGTGGCTCAGGTGGATGGTGCAGCCATGTTCTCTGCAGATCCAAAGAAACCCATTGGTGGAAACATTCTGGCTCATGCCTCCACCACCCGGTGAGTGACAGGGCGATACTGGACCTAATATTTTACTGATATTGATCTCCACTACCTAGTGAGTGATGGGACGATACTGGACTGATACTGACCCATACTGATGGCATACTGACCTTCACACTGACCTTCACCACCCTGTGAGTGACAGAGTGATACTGGACCCAAATTGAACAATACTGAACGGTTGCTGTTTTTTTCCCTGTTTGGATTATTAGATTTGTTTTCAGCTTAATAAAGTTGAGCTTTGACTGAATTCCTCTTTTTTCCAGCCTTTATTTGAGGAAAGGTCGAGGAGAGACGAGGATCTGTAAAATTTACGACTCCCCCTGCCTACCCGAGGCCGAGGCCATGTTTGCCATCAACGCAGATGGAGTAGGAGATGCAAAGGATTGAGGAGCTGAGCCAGGAGTGAAGGGTGGGGCCAGGTTACTGGACCAGGCTTCATCCCAGCGTAGGACATGGAAAACACAGTCATTTATTTTGTAATTAAGACACAATAACAAACAATGTAACTTAATGTCATTATTTTCTGTTGTATAAAAGTTCTGTTTTCATGTTTTCTGTTCCATGTTTGTCATTAGAAAAACTTTCTGTAAATAATTAAACTAGTTTTACCAGGAGATCCGGTGCACTCCCTTATTTCCTCTGGTCACATAGAGTATATACAATTTATAATAATAAGCTCTTCTATAGAATAACTGGGTCAAATATCAATCAAAATGTTTGTCAGTGGTTTTTACAGCTGTTGTTTTTGTTTCCAAGAGTCAAACTGTAGTTCACTGGTCTTCTTCTAGGGGCTTATCCATGTTTAAAGGTCAAAGTTCACAGCAGAAATAAATCCGTTTAGTCCTATTCCAAAAATCACTGTAACTTTAGTAGTTAAAGTTTACATTCATGAGAATTTTGAGTTGTTTTTTAAATAACTCATTCGTTTAGATGTTATTTAATATGAAAATAATGCATATTTTGGTCTGACAGACAGGCGTCAGATGCTCTGCCAATGCTCGTGCTGGTGACTAGTGGCTAGTTTCGGTAAAGGCCTCAGCGTCATGTTAAACCACTGCAACAGTTTGATTTCACTGAACTGGACCTGCTGTGTTAGTGCTGCTCATGTTTACGACTATTATGTTGTTTTTTTTTTACTGCACTCATCGGACAAATACAGCTTCCTCTGCTGTTACACTAACAGACCGCCCCGAAGTATGTGCTTCAGTTTTTTTCGTAAGTGAAAGCTGCTACTGTGCTAGCTGAACTCGTGAATTAGCTCAGTAGCTGTAGCTAAGCACATGTAACTGTTGAATTAGCCTTAGGATTTAATTTTGGATTAACTAAAGTTAATCAAAATGTAATTAATTACAAACAATAACACAGTGTGAAGTATTTTTAAACTAAAATATAAGGTTAGTTAGTGATGGTACATGACGCGTCACAAAACATTTCTCCACATTACCCTACTTAGAGTGATACTGTGTGAATACTGACACCTGCTGGGCATTGCAATCCCCGACAGTTAAACTGACACTGATTAAATTACCTAATTTGTAAGGGGTAATGAGTCAACCCTTAGGCGTCAGGGTGCTGTTCGGCCCCGTCGGGAAATATTTTTCTGGGCAATACATTATCCTGCTTATTCTACGGGTTATTACAGCTCATTACTGCTACTACTCTAACAGATTGTATAAAATAGCCGTTACAACATTGAAAGTGACCGAACTACCTGCGGAGCGATATGGTACCATGACTCTGCAGTGACAAAACTCGTTGCTATTGGCAGCGTGGTTATGGAAAAAAAAACCCGCCTGCAGAACGCTGGGGACGTCTGTTCAAAGTGAATGGGAGCTGTCGCAATGTTCTAGATGGCCGTAGAATAAATACAATAATAGAATTGATTGATTTGTGTGTTATGTTATTTAATATCTTAATTTAAATGTTAAATATGCATTTTTAGATACAGTCAAATAATGTGAATATGAATCATAAGCTGAAAATCTAAGTGAACGTGTTGTGAATGATGACACATGTGGACTAGGATTTTTATTTATTTTACATATTTTTATTTAAATAAGTCTTTCCATTGTTTTAAATTTTAATATGTTTGGCCTTTTTGCTCCAACTTCTGTAGAAAACACCCACTCGCATATTAAACCTTCAGAAAATAATGTTAATAGTTAAACTAAGAGTCATTTTGAAACAAATTAGAATTCAGATCCAGTGTAAACTCAGAGGAACAGGACCAGACAAGAAGAAAATGAAAACTAATCCTTTATTTTCCAGATAGAATCCAAATGGTTCCACACAGAGGAAACCTTTCTTTAGCTTTGAAGAAAGTAATTCTGGTTGAATTTGACAATGAACTGTAAAAGATCACACGTTCTTATGGCAGACTCATCCTGTTGACAGATGACTTCCTTATAAACACAGTTTGGTGTTAGCGTCAGTTCCAAACATTTCTTGTGACTTTCTAGTGGTTTGGGTTAATACCTGGAGTTTGTTTTAATTCCTGTCCTTTCATGCAAACTTTGTTTTTGTTCTGAATTAAAGTTTTTCTATTTGTGTCTGTTTAAACTTTGATCTATGCACTAAAACCATCCCATAATAAACAGTGTTATATTCCTACGCTAACAAAATACACATATTTAACATTTGATCTGCAACCAAAAATACGGACATGATCCAGTGTTAATGTGAATTTAAAAAAAAATGTGTAAAAGACAAATGTGTCCCTTTAATAAAAACAAATGTGCTCAAAATCCAAACCTTCAATTTAATGAATGATTCACAGTTTAAAGTTTATCATTAATAATAATTATCTGTACAATAGAAATTACTCTGTTCACACAAAATAAATAATCATGGACAGTATCTGACAATTGGGGAGGGGGTGCAAATACAGCCCTGGAGGGGAGGGGGCACACAGCCGGACCCCTAAGGAGTGGGATAAATTTACAAAGTGCAAAAATGACAGTGAAGATTTAAAAAAAAACAAAACATAGTGAACAGGTTCCACATTCAGACCAAAAGTATTTAGAGGAAAACAACCTGAAAATAACACGTAAACTTCAGTAGAATTAGACCAATATTCCATCTGTTTTTACTGTGATCTGTGCATTGGGTTCAGAAGAAGCTGGGACATATTACAAAAAATATTTTAGTTCAAAATTGACCAGTATTCTGCCTTTTATTAAGTGTTTGTGTCTCATCGTGTGGAATACACATGCACAAATAATGAACTGGGATATAATATCATACAAAAAATAAACAGATATAATATTTAAATGACATGAACTTCAGTGTTTTTCAGATTATTCACATCTTTTTGTTTGTTTGGAAATGTCAATATTATCCTCATTAATTGGAGGTTTGTTTGGATTATTTATAGTTTATTATGTTATTTTACCAGTCTGACCCAGGTCATACTGGTCTGGATGTGGACCTACATAACTCTGTGTTTGAACCAATCAGATCCAGAAGTTTCTTCTTCCATAAAAGCCTCAGACATGTTTGGAAATAAAAGAGTGAAGCTGAGCCTCCAGTTCAGGTGAGTCGATAACCTGAAAAAAAAAAGAAGTAAATTATAGATACAGACTGCAGGTTATATAGAGTATAGAAACAGACTGTAGGTTATATAACTATAGGTACACTGTAGGTTATATAAACAATTGATAGACTGTAGGTTATATAAACTATAGGTACGCTGTAGGTTGTATAAACAATATATAGACTAGGTTATATAAACTATAGACACAGACTATAGTATATATAAAAATCCAACCGGAACCAACTGGGGATGCATGTGTGTGTGTGTGTGTGTGTGTGTGTGTGTGTGTTAGTACATGGACAGGGTCGCAGTTCGTCTTGAGAGCCTGTTGAATCCAGTATTTTGCTTCAGAAACGTTTCCCAGTTCAACATGACACTGAAAAACAAAAGCACACATCAGTACTGACAAAACACACACACACTCCTTGCGTGGACTCATGATCCTTTACCTTTGCAATGTAGAGTCTGAGTGTCTTTGAGAAACCAGGACTGAGTTCTTCTGCCTAGAGGTCCAAAACACATACACACAGATATGTTAATCCATGGACTGTATGTGTGTGTTATCTACACCCTACTGAATGTGTGTGTTTATACCCTGCTGTGTGTGGACCTGAACAGAACCAGTACCTTCAGGAAGTTCTCCAGGGCGTCATGGAGGCTGGACGTGGGAGGGGTCTGATAGAGGGCAGCGGCGGCTTTCTGTTCTATCCAGCCAAGAGACGACACCTACACACACAGACTGTAAGGGGACCTACACACACTGACTGACTGTAAGGGGCTCTACACACACAAACTATCTGTGCAGTCCAGTTCAGGATAGATAAAACAGGAGCAGAAGCTTAAACAGAACACACACCATCATGTTTATTGTCTATGTGTGTGTGTGTGTGTGTGTATAATCATTTCAATAGTTTCTCTTCAGTGCTGTGAGGACACTGGTGAATATATACAATATTGAACTCTACATAAAACTGAATCAAACTATTGAGAAATCTGTGAAATGGAATGTTCTAGTCGAGTTCAGATATGGGTTCAGGTCTACAGACTGTATGTTTTGGTCCACAGGCCTATACTTTAGTCTACAGACTGTATGTTTGATAGACAGGTGAAGGCCAACCTCATAGCACCAGCGTCCCAGCAGGTACAGACACATGGGGTCATGGTCTCTGAGGGCCAGGGCTCGGTCCAGATGTTCCTGGGTGAACAGGACAGGACACACATGTCAGCACTCTTCTCCACACACTTGTCTGGGTGTGGCTCCGCCCCCTTACCTTCAGGATGAAGCTGCTCTTCAGTTTGCTGTGCACACTCTCATGCTGGGACTTCAGTCCTGTCAGAGTTGCAAACCTGCAGCAAAAACACAAAAACCAGCTGATGCCAAACAGGTTACAGAAGAGGAGGAGCTCAGCATTTGAAAGAGGGAGGGGCTCAGCGGTTCTCTGGGAGGGAAGGGGGTTCAGTGCTTCCAAGTCTCACCATTTGTGACACTCAACGTTCAGTCCATTCTTCTTAAGGGCGAGCTCTGCCTCCTCTTGACCTGCAACAACATGAAGTCCAACGCTCAAACAACGATAACATACACACTGTGGATGAGGGATGTCCCCATCTGACCCTTCCCTAGCAGGTCTACCACTAGACTTAGCAAGATTTCTGGGGGAAACCCTGGTGTATGGTCGCAAAGGTGTGTGATGTTTTAAAGCATGTTCCTCAGTAAAGGGTCACACTACTACACACATGCGAATATACAGTGGAAGTGTGTGTGTGTGTGTGTCTGACTGACCCTGCTGGGCAAAGTTCCTCTTCTGCTGTGGCTCCTCGGTGCAGTGGTACATGTCAGTGTAGGCCCGAGCCAGTCGCCACAGGAAGTCTGTGCTGTGTCCATACTGATGAAACAGAGGATTCAGGTGTTCAACGCACTAATGGTTCTTCACCCAAACAAAACACACGTTCTTCTCTGATCCTGCTTATCTTTGTTGCCTTTTCACCATTTTCTGCCTCAGTCGGTGCGCCTTGTATTGTCTGTGTCTCAACTTTTAAATTTCTTTCCTGATCCCCTGCTTGCTTCACTACTGAAAAACGTATGGAATTGATCAGCTGGTCACCCAGCGTGATTGCCAACATCTTCTCACACAGAAACAGGGGTCCAGGATAGCTGGTCTGACCGAACTTTTGTAACTGGGTATGCCTTGAACGCCTGGGAGAAATGGTGTATGTTGTGTCTTTTGGTTCTGTCCATGGAAGACGTTGTGAACATCTACTACCGTATTGACCCAGATGTTTTTTTGGTTGAAAATAATGTGAAAAAAATCGTGTGGTCTTATAACAGCAGAGGGCGCCAGTGGCCTGACAGTATGGGATTATCCGTCAATCACAGCAGAGAAGTTCCCATCTATCCAAACAATGGAGAGGTGGAGATTGTCCAGAGCAAAGCTATGATAGTCCCACTAAGGTGTTTACATGACTTTGAAAACTAAAGATATTAGCATGAAAATATACTGACTGACTTTAGTCACACACACACACACACTTTCAGCCTGACTCCCTCTGCTTTCAGCCCGACTCCTCACCTCGTCCCTGTTGTCCTGCAGTAGTCTGAATCCCTCTGCTTTTAGCCTGGCGTCTCCTGTGTGCAGGATGTCACTCTGGGCCAACAGCAGAGCCAGTTCACCGCTGGGGGGGGGGCACACCGGCTGCAGACTCCGTCCAACTCCACACTCCTCGTCTTCCTCCTCCTCCTCCAGTCCCCTGTCCTCCTCTTCTTGGGAGTCGTCCTGTCGTAGGGTGAGGACAGTGGCACAGCTACGCTCCTCCTCCTCCTCCTCCTCCTCCTCTTCCTCCTCCTCCTCCTTCTCTCCTTCTTCTTTGTCAGTGTCTCGGTCTGTATAGTCTGATTCTGCGTAGGCTGTGGAGTACCTAGGACACAAACACTTGTCACTAATGATGCCTTCAGGTGCTCATGTTGAATCCATTTGACCTTCATGGAGCTGCTTGTGTGAGCATTAAAACCTACAACCTAATCAACTCATGATCATTTTAGAATATAGAGTACCATATTGACCCAAATATAAGATGAACTTTTTTTTGGTTGAAAATAATATGAAAAAGTGGGGTGGTCTTATAATGGGAGTCTAACCATTGACACATGCTGATAGTTGTCTGGGGTCACTGGAGACACAGAACTGGATGCAGAGCCCAGGCAGAGTGTTACCTGGAGGAGCTGACCTGAACCACACCAACTCTTCTACTTCCTGTTCTTTAACAGAGGATATGCCAACCCCGTGGCCCCAGGCTCAGTTTCCCTGCAGATCCAGTACCAGTCCATGTGCTTTACCTACCCTCCCTCACTGGTTTCTTCGTAAGCACTGGCCATGCCTTGGCTGGCAGTGAAGTATATGGAGCTGGAGCTGGTAGAGTCAGTGCGCTCCCTGTGGATCAGGTGGCGTCGTCTGCGTACACGTTGACTGTCCTCCACACCTTTCCTTTATGCCACAAACACAGGATGAGCAAAGTGAGCAGGACCAACATACACAATGTTTGTGATGTTGACCATGTGACTGAACCACAGTTTGGAATGACCAGGGGAAGGCAGAGGTCAATCCCCCCCCCCCCCCTCTGGAATAACCTTAAGGGCTCTCCCCAGGTGGTAGCGTAAAGGCGTAACACCTCCTTGCCAATTTTCAACCTGACGTCGTGCTAGCAAACTCTCCTGGGTACTGTCAGCTCACACGTCAGCTAAAGAACAGACTGGCATCTGAATGGTCAGTTCAGTCTGAGGTTAAATACAATTCTGAGGGCTCTCGTCCAAATTTCTGAGAGCCCTGGACTTTGACTGGAGCGGAAATTTGCTTTTTTAAACCATTTTACAGACTAGACAGTGAGAGTCAACTGCACAGTCTCTCTGTTTTTAAAATGCTGTTGACTTCAAACTACACTTTAAAAACTGACAAAGCTTTCTATTAGAGATGGGCTACGAAATCTTAGAATTTTTAATTCCAGCAGTTACATTTTGAAAATACACAATTCAAGAGTCCAAACACCTTTCTTCAGACATCCCCCAAAGCCACACCTCCAGAATGCTGGCACACGTAGTGTTTGTTCACACTGATTCATGAGTGCTGTCAGTGCTGCACAGTAACTATTCACTTGGCTCCACCTCTATCCAGTCTCCAACCCTCCACCCTTCCAGAACAGCCCCTGTTCATACTGATCTGACCATTACATTTGTTACTGATTTAGTTAGTGACTAAATATTTTACAGTGAACTTTACATCCCAATATTACTAATATAACTAGCCTTGCTCTAGTTTCGTTTCCAGTACTAGTGCGAATATAACTAGCCTAGCTCTGGTTATATTTCCTATACTAGTGGTAGCCCAGTGCTGGTTTAATTTCCTGTACTAGTGTTATATAACTAACCTAGCTCTGTTTTCATTTCTTGTGTGAGTGCTAATATAACTAGCCTAGCTATGGTTTTGTTTCCTGTATTAATTTTAATATAACTAATCATTATATGTTGAAATTATTCCATTAGAGGTGAAATAATTCATTCAATTATAGTATTCTCCTTGGTGCATTTTAAATAGGTGTTCCTGCTGAGACTCACTTCACATCCTGGATGATCTGCAGGGCGATGTCCTGCAGGCCTCCCCTCAGCTCGGCCACCTCTGAGCGCAGTGAGGCCACACAGGTCAAGACCTGATCCAGTTGGTTCCTGAGCTGAAGCTGCTGCTCTGGAGACAAACCCTGGACCACTGCCTCCACCGCCGCCAGAGCCTCCTGCTGGGCCTGGACCTCCTGCTGGGCCTGGGCCTCCTGCTGAGCTTCTGCAACAGAGTCACATATATCCTTTTTAATTCAGTAGCACTAGTTCTGACTGTAGTATAGACCCTTTTCAAAATCATTAACACTAACATCAGTAATATTGCCGCTAACAGCAGTAGTATTATCGCTAACACCAGTAGTATTATCGGTAACACCAGTAGTATTGTCGGTAACACCAGTAGTATTGTCGGTAACAGCAGCGGTATTGTCGGTAACACCAGTAGTATTGTCGGTAACAGCAGCGGTATTGTCGGTAACAGCAGCGGTATTGTTGGTAACAGCAGTAGTATTGTTGGTAACAGCAGCAGTATTGTCGGTAACAGCAGCAGTATTGTCGGTAACAGCAGTAATATCGTCGCTAACAGCAGCAGTACTGTCAGTAATAACAGTAGTGTTGTTCCTCATTCATTCCCATTCATTCAGACTGCACACAGAAAGAAGACAAAGATAAAAACTTTTCCAGCACCAAAATGGCAATCTGGCAAACTAAGCTTTAAGTGTATTTATTTTTTTAAATACACTTTAATTTGCCCATCTGTATGAGTAGATTATATTTTTTTAAATAAAGGTGTAGTAGAGCATGAAATGTAATTCTAGTTTTCCACTGTGCGCATACACACTTTAAAAAAATTAAACATTTACATGTAAATTCATGTACTGCTATAAACAGTCAGCACTTAAGCATAAAAACAGTACAATACATTAACAAAACTTGCCATGTATAAATTTAAAAAAATTATCCACACTTCGAGGGTACCTTCACATTTCTGATTCATTATTAATGATATAAGGAGTATATTTTAGTTTAGGAAGAGATCTATAGTACTATTCCGCATGAACATGACATTTGCTGGATTCATTAAGAAAAATAAAGATTTATTAGAGCACGAAATTTAATTATTTCCGCTGAGCGCGTGCACAACATATAGATTCATGTATTGATACAAACAATCACCAGGTAAGCATTAAAAAGTGCAATAAATTAACACAAATGAGCAAGTATTAACAAAAAATAGAGAATTATACAACACTTCGAAGTTACGTTTATATTTGCGATTTTTTTATTATAATACATCATTTATGGATCTGAAAAACTAAGATTTATATATATTATATTTGTCCACCAGTACGAGGAGATTAATTAAGAAAAAATAAAGGTTCATTAGAGCATTAAATGCCGTTGGTGTTTCCACTGAGCGCGCGCACACTCACCCTGAGCATCCATGGGCTCGGGCGTCCGTTCCGTTTCCTCCGGTCCACCTAACAGTACCTGGGCCGACTGGTTCCGGTCCCCCGTCACCAGCCTCTGGGACCTTCTCCTCCACATCTGTCTGTAAATAATGACAGCTATCAAACCCAGTCCAGCTGTGGCTCCGACGGCCAATCCGATCCAGCCGCTCTTCCCCAAGGGCGCGTGCATGACTGCGTGTCTGATAACCTCCGTTTCCTCCTGTTTTTACTATTGTCACTATCAAATTACATTAACCATGACTGTGCGTGAACCTGATGGACACCCACACAAACTAATACCGCCACTTAAACTGTGATTTCACGAAACATCATGAGAAAAAACGGCTGACAGCATCCACGCGCTGACGTTAGCATTAGCATTAGCCGGATAACATTAGCCTCAAGTCAGATGTTCTGTTAGCTCATAAACACTTTTCCTTAAGTTGAATCCAAAACTGTAAATTCCACCGCAGACATCACATGTGTTTAAGGACACACTTTAAAATTAAAGCGTTTTAGTTCACTGATATTAGGTTAGTCTCACTGAGGATGAAAATGATGACGGTGATGAGCAGAAACTACATCCCATCATTCCTGGTACCACCGACGTAAAACAACCTCATGCATAGTTGGACAATTTCCGATTAATGACTTTCAGAATAAACAACTTCCGGTTAGATGTACACAATAAAATAAGTGACACTAACAGGTATGGTAAGTAAATAAATAAATAACAGATACGGTAATAAAAAAGAAACAAATAATAATAATAATAATAATAATAATAATAATAATAATAATAGATACAGTAGTAAAACAATAACAGGTACAGTAGTAAAAATTACAACAAAAATAACAACAGGTACAGTGATAACCCCCCCTCACACACACACACACACACACACACACAAAACAGTTAAACCAGGAGTCAAATGTATTTTTTCTACATCTGTTTGGTGTGTGTTTTTTCTAAAACTATCAGAGTTTTCGTGTTTGAAAGTAATATATACAAAGTTTAAGACACATTCATTACATTCCAAACGTTAATCCTTAAAGACTGAAAGGTTAACCCCAAATTTCCACCATTAACTATTAAATACCCAAGGTTAACCCTTATATTCATCCTTATTATTATTATTATTATTATTATTATTATTATTATTATTATTATTATTATTATTATTATTATTATTATTATTATTATTATTATTATTATTATTATTATTATTATTATTATTATTATTATTATTATACATTACAGTGTTTTATTAACTAATCATTTCTGTAACTAATAATTATTTTTTACAATGAAAGTGTAACCTGTGTTAGTGTCTTTAACTCAAAGGTATTTTTTGCACAGTTTCGACTGTGTTTCCTGTTGGGTTAGGATTAGTTCTCACACACTGGACCAGTTTTTCTACATATTCTGCTCACATCCTGACCTGGCTTTACCCTTTCTCTCTACAATGGGATAATTGTTTGAATTACAAATGAAACATCTCTAGACAGTGGCAGAAAATGTCAATGCACGTGGGCTAAACCAAGGAAAAAATAAATAAGTTGGTTTATGTTCACTTAATGACAGATATGTGTAGTCTGTATACCACTATATATAGTGGACTACAACTCTGATGGCACATTTCTTCCAGAGATCCAAGAAACTCAACAGTTTGAGCTTTTTTAAATTGTATTTTTTTTTTACATTTAACAATCATCTTGATTGAAAACTGCAGTATAAAGCAACAGTTTTTTTCAGATAATTTTTTTTAATGTATTTATTTATTAATTTTAATGGAATGTCCTATGCAATATTTTAAGTAAAACGGTCAAACCTTTGCTCTTTACAGAGGACAGAACTGCATTGCCAGTAGTAGTAATAGTAGTAGTAGTAGTAGTAGTAGTAGTAGTAGTAGTAGTGACATGAAGTTTCTGGTTGTCAGGATTTTGTAAGAAAAAAGGAAATTGTTAATAACAACAAAAAATACCTTCTAATCCTAATTACAAAATTACTGTTATTTCTATATCTATATCCTTATACTTTTTATATTATTTTGTGGTCATTGTTACAGCTGGTTTTGTAATAATTTATTTATTTATTTATTTATTTATTTATTTATTTATTTATTTATTTATTTATTTATTTATTTATTTATTTATTTATTTATTTATTTCATACCTTTGTACTATTTCCTCTACAAATATTTCACCTAAAGCTGTGCAGCTGTGATGGGTTACTGTGTGTGCGCGTGTGCGCGTGCCTGTGTCTGTTTCCCCGCCCCCCTCTTTATAAATGAACGACTCGTCAGTATAGCAGGGTGAGCTCGTGCTGAGGTGCTCAGGGGTGGATGTAATATGGCGGAGAACGATGGTATTCAGTCCGTCCCTGCTCCGGTACTGACTTCGGTCCCCCAGCTGCTCTCTCGTAACGGTCTGTATTGACTTGAGTCTTTGGAGGTCCAAGAAAAGTGAACTTTAACGGAGTTCTACAGAGGAAAACAACAGTGCACGAGATGAGCCGAAGTGTTCAAGGTAGGACAAGTGCAGCGGAGCATGCGCACTTTTGAGTATGTGTCCGCGTGCACTCACACAGGTGCACGTAGCACTGGGTACCGCACCCCGGGGTCCATCCGTTTTCGGTACTGTGTGTTTGCAAATTTTGTACCGGTGCCCTGGTGGTCCTTAAAGTGACAGTGGGGTCAATTACTTTAACACTTAACACTGTTTTCCCTCAAACTTTCAGACTTGCAGAGGTTCGGTATCTCCTGTGGGTTCGGTGGGTCCGGTATTTCCGGTGGGTCCGTCCACTCTCCGCAGCTTCCTCCGGATCATGTGCTCTGTTCTGGAGCAGTGATTTACCCTGGTATAATACACACACACACACACACACACACACACACACACACACACACACACACACACACACACACTTGCATCAGTTAGTGCGTTTGTAGTTATGTCTAAGTTCAGCTATTGTCAATAATTGAGTTAAAGGCTGAACTGGAGTTTATCTGAAGTCCCAGTTTACGTTTGAGCGAACATTACAGACACTAGACAGACACTAGGTGGTGTTACGCGCCCTTTCACATTTACCCGGTAGGCACCATAGAAGAACCCTCTGTAAACAAAAGCGGCAGATTTGAAGCAATGTAGTAGGGAAACACCCAGAGAATATATGGACCATGACCATGCAGCAGCTCAGTATAGTTTGTACAAGCTAGTGGTGTAAAGATAAACAGATTTGAATTGGTTAGTGAGTGCATCGGTTGATGGAGCCCAGAATCGGTAATACTGACTACGAGCTCTCCGATAGCTAGGATTTACAGCTGTGAATTTGTTTGGTTCAGCCACTGATCTCTATTTCTATTCTCTATATCTGTTGGGCCAAGTGGCTTAATAATGCCATACCAGTTATTTTAAAGAAAAGTATAAATGTTAAAACTAGTGACAATAAAGACATGATTGAGAGCTTCCAACTGTAGGTTTATCTGCTGTTTTTTAAATTTTTAAATTAAATTTTTAGGTATAGGCAGATAGCGGTAAAGTTAAACGATATGCGGTAGTGGGCATGAAAATGACAAAATAAAAGCAGATTCATGGATGAAACCATGGATACGTTGTTGATTGACACAGGCAAATTGTTTTATTTGAAGGAGGTTTATATGCGCCCACAGATTTCAAAAACTTAGGACAAAAAGTAACCAGTCCCTTAAGTGGGTCTGTGACTCAAAATTTGAATCAGATCATTTCGTGATTAAAAGATACACACCCCTAATAGAAACTGTTTCAAACTCTGATTTATTGCAGTAATGTACATGTTGCTATGGTGACTGGTCACTTCCAGAAGGGGGCGTGTCCAGGTCAGTCAGTAATCGAGCTAAGGTTGGAAGCATGGAGAAGCTTGATTAGAACCACATTAGCTGACTTGGCTAGTCTCACTTCTAAAACTCCAGTCCCACTAAGGTGTTTGTATGACTTTGAAAATGAAAGACATTGGTCAATAACTAAAATTTCTAATTGCATGTCAATGTACTGAGTGTCACTGGTGGTCTTTCAAGAAAGTAAAGCTCATTGGTTTCTTTTTTAATCACTAAATTTGTCATTCTCCTTTTAATTCTGCATCTACTCCATTTTTCTATTACAAAATTCTGCTGTACCAAGCTGGTATCTTTTCCACAGAATGGAACAAGGAAATGCTGAAATTATGTTCACTTGAAATTAGGAAATGGTTTGTTTTTATTTATAGTATTAAATTAACAAGGAATTTAACTGCACTAATACAAATTAATGTTAGTTTGTTTTTAAACTTCTGTTAAAATGTGATGGGAATGAGCTGAGTGGTCAGTGACACTTTAACCCTTGTGCGGTCCTTCGGATGAAAGAGACCCGGTGGTTCACAAATGTACCTTTTTATACGTACTGTAGGATGCCATTGCTTACTACTGAAAACAGTAATATATCCTTGGGGGGGGTGGGGTGATGAGTCTATGGAACTGAACTTTGGAATCTGGGTTTTTAAGACCCGATTGTAGGACACAGCAAGTGTGCCTTTTACGAAGGACCGCACAAGGGTTAAGAGCTGAAAATTCCTTTCAAACAAAATGAGATCCAGTCATCATGCAGAAGCTCAGAGTCCAGACTGGCTGAGGCCCCGCCCACAGCTCCATTCACCCTCTGAGAAGCTGAGCGTCCGAGGGTGGGAGCATCATCATGACATTTATCCAATGACAGTCGAGGCAATGAAACAACTGCTATAGATTTCTGTTGATGCTAAGGGTCAACAGGAAAAAAGCTTTGAAGAAAATGTGTCTGTGAATGAGAAGTAAACACCAGATCAGGTGATTTATGATAAAAAGAGCAGATTCTGAAGCAACTTGATTGACATTTTAGGGGAAGATGAATTTCTGCATCTGAGAGAAAACTTCCGCTGATCTACACACACCTGTTTGTGTGAAAGTTTTTAACGTCATCTGATTCATGAGTATGAACATTTATTGTATAAACTGTAACATGTTTGAAAGGTTCAAGAACAAAACTGAACAAATGAAAAACAACCAACCCACTAGAAACACATGCATATGTGTGTGTGTGTTGGGTCTGTCAAAATTGACACCTTCACTCTGATTTATCCATCATAATTATTAATCTGATTAAAACATTTTTAACATAATTCTATGTAACTATTTATTTTTGTTGAAGGTGTTGAATAAACATCTTAATTGCATATATTCAAATTTTTGAGTGTTTTGTTTTCACTATTTTTTAAAATTTTAGTATGTTTTGCAGATGTGGAAAATGTAATTTTAAATAATCTAGACAGAAAGGTCGACAATTGTTTTGCACACTACAAGACAAACTTCTCTTTACTGAATTACTCCCAGATTTAAATACCACACTAACACAAACCCTGCATTGGTTGGGGATTCTGCAAGCACTAGTCTAGTGCTAGCACTAGACTAACATATTGTATAGCTTATGTCAAACCCACTAAGTGCATATTTATTCACTTCTTTGAGTCGGTGTGCTCAAGTAAAATGAAACTCAATTAATCAACATCAAAACTGAATATTTTATCAAAATTAATTTCAGCCAAGCCTGTGATTAATCAGATCAAAAATATTTGTCATTGGACAGAACTTGACTGTGTGTGTCAATTTGTTTCGATGTCCTTCAGTGTTTGGGTTCTAGTCACTCTGGGTCCTTCAGTGTTTAGGTCTTAGTTGATTAATTTCAAATACAATGGTAGTTGTGTTTGTTTTTGTTAGGCACATCTTGATCTGACATTAATATTGGTTTGATATCAGCCAAAATATTTCTTCTCTGCTAGAAGTGCAGTTTTGGCCCATGGATGTGTTATGTAAAATATTTTTTTTTTCTGGATCAGCGTGTCTTTGTTGGTCCACATGACCCAGGAGAACAGATGGGTTCTGCACGCGCTCAGTCTGTCAGCTGATCTCACAGATCAGCTGAACGTCAGTGGATCCCAACAGAGGGTTCATTTACTTTGTGTGTTTTACTCTAGTACTACAAAATGCACTTAAGTGTGAAAGCTTTTCAGATTGATAAAATGGCCATCAAGTCTGATATAAAACCAAACAACTGATGACAAAGCTGGTTTAAAATTATAGATGAAGCTTCCTTAGGACACTTTCAGCAAGCTCTGTCAACTTTCGAGAAGTTTAGACATTTTCATATGCTGTCAATGAATTACAGTTTTTAATCGGTGTAATCACAGGGTTACTTTAGATTTGGTTAATCATGATCAAAACACTTTAGTTGGTAAACTGCTGTCTCAGGTTTGTGTTTTTACTCAAATTTCCCACAAAATACATGAAGCAACACAAAAAATACAAAACATGCTTAAAAATGAGCACCAAAAAATTAACTCTTCTAAAATGCAAAGAAACACCCAAAAATGTTATTAAAATTTCAGTTATGTATGTATATAAAAGTCTTGAATGTGGTCCAGAAACACCCATCGTAACCACAGTGTGCTTTTAACACACACACTTGTGGAATGTCTAAAAAGACTAGTTCAGTTTTAACCTTTTTTTTTTTTTTCTTCTTTCATCAACTTGAGTTGTAAAATACCAAATTGTCAGTCTGTGGTAGTTTATCTCCCTCTGAGTTTATCTCCTGCTAAACATCCTCCTCTGTGTTCCTAGGTACTTTGGATCAACATGGATTCCCTTTGGTTCTGTTCCCAGTGGACGGACAAACCAAACTCTGCTCAGACAAAGTCAGTAAAGCTCAGGTGGTGGACTTCATCACTTACTTCCTGTCTCTGCACAGGTACGCATGTTCAGACAGAAGACAATGGGCTCTTGTCCAGAAGTTTTGCTGATGGCAGCTCTGGTCCAGAAGTTCTGCTGATGTAAACGTTTATGTTCACAGTGAGAAGAAGGACCAGGACAGTCTCGTGTCGGTGGTGGCTGATCTCAGATGGGCTTCGCTCTCCACGACCAGATTCATTGCTGAGACGTTGCTTCTGCTTGAGGTTTGATCATGTTCCAAGTAGAACTTTAGTTTATTCCTTTTATTTTCATCAACAAGAGCAAAACATGGGCTCATCATAGGTGTTTCATTCAAAGGCATGTTTGTATTTACAGTAGTGATGTGCGGATTGATCCTAAAATATCGATACTTCTGCTGCCAGATCTTTCTGCTCTAAAATCATTTCTCAGTTCAAAATCTCAAAACTGTCGATACTTGAGTCAATTGAGGTAAGGTATATAATTGAAAGGATATGCCACCCACAGTTGAAATTGAGTGTGTAGAACCTGGCGACTCGGCCGTTGTCCAAATATTCGTGCAGTGACCGCATCCTGGTTCCGCATGTAGCTGCAGTCTGCCAGAGCCACCCAAAGTGAATTAATCCACCCAAAGATTTTGCACAAAGTTAATTTACTCATGTAAAATAAAAAGCAACTAATATTGATGACAAATGAATATTTAACTTTGATAAATCCACAGTAACCCTGTGAATAATCTGATTCCACATTTTAATGGTTTGACAGTGGGATTTTTTTTATAACTTTTTTTTTTTTACGTCCCTTGACTGGAACCATAACTTTTTATTTTTATATAGTTAAATGACAATATAAATCTTCTTCATAACATAACATTACCAAAGACACTCATAATAATTTCTTTAGGTAGATGTTGAAAAGTATTCCAAAATGCATTTGCAGCTTTTATTTTCTTGAATGTAATAACATGGTATATTATGTAATTAGTATAAAGCATAACTTATTAGTTAAATGTATTTTATTGAATTTCCAGTATTTATACAAAGCTAGTTGTATTATTGGTATCCCTGTATTAGCCTCCGTACTAGGCAATTACTTTCACTACATTATTCCAAGGTTGGATTAACACAGAATATACTAGAAGTTAGTTTTGTTTGGAAATGAATGCATTGGGGAAGTTTATTACATGAAATGAAGATGTACCAATTTGAAGGTTTATTAGAAAATGCAGCGCTATTCCAGAATATGTGTTAACTGTGCATGTGAACAGCAGTTGGACTGTGGTTGGGTTGGTTGATTCCATCTGCATCCTATAATTTCTAAATTTGTGGAATAGCCTGTGTTTATTCAAGCAGCTACATTCAACATGTGTTTAACACTTTCATACATACTGCTCAGTACAGTGAACAATTCTTCTATAGCTGTTATCTTTACATTCATGGTTTTAGTTCCATATCAGCTGACAGAGTAAACTTTTATGCATCATACCAGACACTTGAAGTAAAGGGTCTGAGTGGGTGGGTTGTGGGGTGTGGGGGTGTGTCACATGTTTGGGTATTTAACAGAAAAATCTCAGTGAAATTGCAGTAAATGAACAGTTATGTGTGGAATGCAGCCTTTGTCCACAGCTGAATTATTACTGTCACATAAAGAAGACACTGTCAAATGATGATAATTTTAATCACATGGTTCCTTTTAGATTAATTTCAGTTAATTGTTAAATATTTTTTTAATCCATACTTCATTTTTCATGAACAGACTTTCTAAATATCAGCACTGAATGCATTTGTCGTAAGCTAGGTAAGGCATTAGCCTAGTGTTAGCATTAGCATAGTGCGAGCAGAATCCCAGACAAATACATGCTTCATGTTGATGTGGTATTTTAATCTGGAAGGGTTTCAGTGAAAAGAAAACTGTCAAAACACTTATCAGTCGACTGTTTTCTTTTCCTTCCACTCCCAAAAAAATCTAATGTATGCAATTGTTACAACAGTTTCACAAACGGTGAACAAATGTTTCTTTGAAATGAGTAAAAAAAAAAAATCACATTAAAGTAGACCTATTATGCTTATCCATGTTTTTCTACATGCATATAATGTTGGATTTTGACTGCAAAGTTACAGAACATGAGGTATAGTGTACCATAATCTTGCAATGTGGTTTCTTGCCACTAAACGGCTCATTGTGAGATGTTCGCGTGATGTGTACAAAACCTGACATCAGGTTGAAGCGCCTACCCATATAATTAGAACTGTAACGTAACGCATAAATGGTCCAAAATATTAACGTGCTTGACTCCTCCCAGTTCAATAGTGAGAGCAGCACACCAGATAAATTTCTATTACGACTGAACAACGGGTGACTTGATAGCTCTGTGTATAGTAGCCTATGTTAGCCTACCACTATCACGACCCCCCCCCCCCCCCCCCCCAGAAGCCTCCACTGAGCTGGCCAATCAGAGAACAGCGTGATTGGACAGAAGCCAAAACTGATCATTTCAGGCATTGGCAGAAATCGGCTTGGATTGGGAGTTTTGTAAACGCAAGTATGAGATGACTATGGATTTTTTTTTTTAAGCTGGAAATCACGTGAAACTACTCGGTAGGTGCTGAAAAATCACGTAACGAAATCACGACTGTATGATCATGATCATCCTTTAATCATGATGATGGATTTATCTGAGTTAATGTGTTAATTTTGACAGAACTAGAAAAATTACATCAATTAGAATTTGATTAATTAGAATGTATCCAGAGAAACCTTGGAATTAATCTTATTTTAAAAAATTATGATCATTGGACAGCAATAATTTCTTACAGCTGTATCTGGATAAACTCCTGTTAAAGTTCTAATATCTGTCATATTATTTCTAGTGCTGTCAAATGATTAGATTTTGTAATTGGATTAATCACACCCTTTTGGATTAATTCTGATTTTTCATAATTAAAACCCTTTGTTGGTAAACTGTTTTTTTTTTGGTAGTCAAATTTCTCAGAAAAATGCAAAGGGAAAAAATAAAAATTCCCAAAGTGATGAGAGAATTGATTTTTTTTTTTTCCCCAAGTAGACTGTTCAAGTTAATTATTAAAATGTTTGGATTAATCTGCATACATTTTAACAGCCCTAATAAAACGCCTTTAAATGTAGAATTTCTATCTAATTCACAGCTGTCAAACTCATTTTAGTTGAGTTCCATATTCATCGTTTATATAAACTAAACTAGAAAATGATATAAGTATTAGGATAAAAACTGATGTCAACTCCAAAGATTTCTGCTTTTGACTGGAAAATGTTTTCATTCTGTAATGAAAATGTTTATATGAAGAAAAAAATCAGTGCAATGTTGATAGTATTGCACGTATTTATACATGTACATCACTGTGTGTGTGTGTGTGTGTGTGTGTGTGGGAGGGGGGGAAATGTATAAATTCAACTACTTAAATGACTCCTTTCACAAATGTACTCCACAGCTTGGATTTAATTGTGTTGGTGGGCTGGTTTTAGCCCACACAAACATTTTTGACATCTCTGCACTAGACTGAAAAAAACAAATGGGTTCTTGTTTTTACTTTGACTCCTTGGAACCAAATATTACAAACTCTGATGGTAACTATTTAAAGGCGATAGAGAAGATGATATTTAGCCCAAAAAATGTGGTTGGGTCTGTCATGGCTCAGAACCTTCGTAAGAGGCCATCTCAAACTGCTGTGCACGGTGGGTGTAGAACACGTCATTTGCCCTTCTTGGTGTCGTTTCTGATCTTATTTGGCAACCTCATTATGAAATGCTTATCTGGCAACCTGAGTATGAACTACACTCTGTGATTGGCTGTTTGCCATTGCCATCAGTTCCACTTTCTCAGCTCACTTTGACAGGTGACAACTTTCACTGCTACGGTCAATTAGGAACATTCTAATGTTGGTCATGGCCCATTCAGGGATCCAGCTATATATGTTTGAGCCACAATCAGAAATGGCTAACAGGTAAACTCATTCCCTTTTTGAGAAATTCATCAGAGCAAAACTTTCAGTCTTACAACTGGAATATAGCGCAACAAATATAAAGCAATGTAAGGATATGTTATGCTCAGAGGCTGTAATGATAGCTGGGGTTTTTCATAGCATTAAGCGCTGGCTGAAGCGAGGTCGGAATTGTGGCAGATTTTGCAAAACGGTCAGATATGAAATACACTCAGCAAAGACACAGTTGATGGTTGACTGTATTGGGGATGTGTTTTTAAAAAAAACATTTTTGTTTTTTCTCTGGCGGCAATTCAAAAAGAATACTTGACAGTCCCAGTGTATTCCCAATAGCAGGGAGACTCTGAACTAACACCAAAAAAATTAAAACTATGATTTGGATTCTCTATCAAATTTTAAATTTTTTTCTTTCTGTTTAAGGTTCAGAAGAGGATGGTCCACAGTGTTTACATTATTCAGCCAAAAAAGAAGGATGTTCTGAAGGTTTTAGTCAAACTTTTGGCGCCGTCCAAAGTGTCTGTGTTATTTAAGGTAATTTTTTAAAAAAATTTTTAAAAGTATTAACAGGTTAATGTTTGGATTGAACTCTAGTTAAAGTTCATCCATGTCTTCCAGAAAGTTCTACTGAAGGAGATGTTTGAGCTCTCAAACTACATCGACCGCAGCCAGTTACCGCCGTCGTTAGGAGGTTATTTTATGTTCTGTCACCAGAGCTGGGTGGACTTTATTAAGGTAAGTCACTGTTTAAAACCCTGGTTAAAAGGTGTTCTCTGCATATTCTCTTTTTTTGGTTCCACTAAAGAACTACGACATTTCTGTTTGTTACATTTGGTAGAAGTTGTAGAAACTACTGCTGTTTAATCCGCTTAATCACATTGTTCCTGTGGATTAATATTTTGGCTGTTAAATTTAATGCTTGAACATTGATTAATCCCATTAATGTATGCAGAAATATGAACACATTTAAACTATTTGGTTATTCTCATTAACAAAAACTAACAAAATGACAAACTAGTACTGAGAAACATTTTCTTTAACTGAAATAAACTAAAATGGAAACTAGAACTGAAACTATTTATGAAACTAAAACTTAATGAAATTATGGGTAAAATTCCCTTCGCGTTCAACTTTGTTAATGAAACCAAAGTTGGAAGGAAGAAACAGGAAAAAGTCCTGTATGGGATTTACTTATTTTTCTTCTAAAAATGTTTTTTTTTAATTGTATTCAATTACGTTTTTGGGTTTTGTTTTGTTTTTTTAAACACTACAGCAAGGATGATGAAAGATAGGAGAACTTAAACAAAGCATTTAAGGGGAAAAATTAAATGAATTTAAAATCTAGCCAGTCTGCACAAAAAATTTAACTGAACTAAATTGGAGAGTCAAAACTAAACATATAATTTAATGTTCTGGGAGTTTTCCTGTACTTAATTACAGTGTTCTTTTTACACCTTTTGTCACTGTTTTGCATTGTTTACTTGCTAAAAAATGTAATTAAATGACTTTTATGACATTGGTTATTGTCTAATGCTCTCAATAAGTATAATTTTATAAATCCTGAACTCTAAAAATGGAAAATGACAGCACAAACCACCAAGGTCAGAAGAGTTTGGGAGTTTTATTAATGTCCTGTTAGTCTGACAGAGGTGTGAAGAAAACACTGTTCAGAAATAAAATTGAATAAAACACTACTGTGCATTTTAAACATATTAATCGATTACAAAATCAGTCATATGTTACTGCTTCCAGTGCAGTGAAAATCCAAATGCTTTAAAGAACAAATGTGTAACAGTTTGATAATTATATGTAATCCAAGTTTCCAAACAAAGGGAGCATTGTCCTGTTCATGAGTGTACACGCATAAAAACACAGTTTATGACAAACGCACACGCGCATAAAAGCACACATGCACTACTACTACACACACACACACACACACAGTCGGATGTTTTCATTTGTCGTTCCATTCAGGAGCTCCGTCCAAGCAGCCCAGGTCATTGTTGGTTACCATGGTGACGTTTGTGCAAATGCCTGGTGGATCAGCTGACCTGATTAACAAGTGAAAGAAACCCTTCTTTTAATTTATACGCTCTGTCCTGTTGAAGTGGACCTTTGGACACACTGATGGGGTTAATAATCATTCTTTTTTGAACGTTATTGTAAAATAGATTTTGTATTTTTTAAACAAGCAGACATTAAAACAAATATACAGACATATAAAATAACGGACGGGTCAGTATTAAAACTTGAAATGCAATGAGGCCATAATGAGTCCCACTATCTCATCATAGAAGGAACGAGTTTAGATATTATCCTGTTTAAAGTCTGTTGTTGTTGTTATTATTAACAATAAATCAGTGTTGAAGTAAAGCTGCATAGGATGTAACACAGCAGGAAATGTGATTGAATGTCAGCAGTCACTGAACCACCACTGAAGTTGATGCAAACTATTAAGAGGGACTCTTTATTTTGTTTTCGATTTGAGTTAATAAACTTTATGAGCTTTTATGAATCTCTACATAATCTGTAAATTAAATCTAAGAAACTTGTTTTTTTTTGTTTTTTTTTTCACTGAAAATTGACTATGGATACATTTTGGTAAATAACAAATCACTTAAAGGTTAAATGGAAAGAATCTAATTTACCACTAAACTCACACTGGGTCATTAAAGGGTTAAATAAGCAAGAATGAGTGACTTATACAGAGCTCTATTGCTTTAATTAGTATTTTTTTAATCACATTTTTCATTTGCCTCTTATAGAATTAATTCTGTTGTAGTTTTCCCCTATGCTTTTTTATATTTAATAATTCTCAGTAGTTTTCAGTGTGTTTTTTTTTTTTATATTTATTTTGTAGCAGATGGATGGGTTTCTGCAGGACTTCCTGTCAGTCCTCCTTCGTCTACCATCCTGCATGTCCAACCTGCAGCTCTTGTCCACACTTCCTGTTCCCTCCACCTTCACAGAGCTGCAGTCGTTCTGTTCCACCACTGAAGAACATTTCCAGCAGCTGAGGAGGTCAGCCTAAACCTGTTTTTTACCAATGCAAACATGTCTATAAAAACATCTATGACTTACTGCTGTTTGTTCCATAAAATGAGGAATGTGAAATTCCCCCAGATTTGAAGAGAGTGCATGTGCTAGGTTTGTTTTTCATACTCTACTTGTGGAGTTTGGGCCAAAGCCTAGGATGAACTCTGAAAGGAAAAGGATACACATAGATTGTCCAAATGTTTGGTTTAGAGGCGTCAGACTGATGTTCGCCACAGAAGACAAATATGAACTGACGGGTCTGAGGAAATGAGGTTTGGGCTGCACATGCTGCTTCTGCTGCTTTTACCGTTTATTTGGAACATGTAAAATAAAATCAAAATAACATTTTAAAGTAGAAAAGCACTCAGAGCGTAGACCTCCACCAAAAAAAGTGATTCAAAATCCAAAACCTATTTCAAAACTCTTGTAAATCACAAATGTGACTTAAAATATCCAAAATGTATGCAAAAAAAAAAAAAAAAAAAAAAAAAAAAAAAAAAAATAAATAAATATATATATATATATATATATATATATATATATATATATATATATATATATATATATATATATATATATATATATATATATATATATATATATATATATATATATGTATATATGTATATATGTATATATGTATGTTCAATTGAATCATCTCAAATTTTAATCAGATTAAACATGATGATCGATTCATCCAAGTTAACTCATTAATTTTTTTTACATTTTAGACGTTTCTTCTAAAATGTGCATGAAAGAACCTTCCACCTGCATGAGGTTCCTCCGGGGTTCAGTAGTGGTGCTTTATACACAAAGTTGTTGTTTTGTTTTTTCCAGGGAGCTGCGTCTGGACCAGCTGCTGATCCACTGTGAGCGTCTCCTGGACAAACTGCACCACCCACAGAAGGAGGCGTGTTACCAGGCCATGGCTGGCACCGCCTTATTCACAAGCACCGCCTTCAACATGATCCACAACTACAACAGGTAATAGTTGTGTGGAGAACTGACCAAGGATCAGTAATCCTGTCACCTACAGGGTCAGTTTTAACCCTCCCAACACACACATCATAGGTGAAGTGGTAGGGGTGGGGGGGGGGGGGGGGGGGGGGGGAGTATTGTTTTTACTGGTCAGAGGTCATGGAGTAAATACATTTATATAATAATTAAAAAAAAAAAAAAAAGTTAAATAGATAATTAAAAAAGGCTTTTTTTATTGAAGATGGATAAAGGTTGACTAAAATAATTTAATTTAACTCTTTTTCTTTTGACAGGATCAGTGCAACTGTGCAGAAGGTGGAACAGATGTGGCAGCAGATCTTCTCTAAGGCCAGACTCCAGCTCCAGGTTTTCCAGCTGCGTGATGATGCTCTGCAG
Organism: Siphamia tubifer; assembly: GCA_020466265.1. Taxonomy (NCBI): domain Eukaryota; kingdom Metazoa; phylum Chordata; class Actinopteri; order Kurtiformes; family Apogonidae; genus Siphamia; species Siphamia tubifer. The sequence continues at coordinate 32,864,905 of CM035805.1, forward strand.
GTCAGGAATGGAACATCACTGAAGCGCTGAGCAGATGCAGAAAGTGCAGCTTTAAATTATTATTTTTTGTACCAACAGATCACACAGCAAATTGAAATGCTGCTTCAGGACAAACTTCAACCCTATAAAATGGAGATCGCCAAGGGCGCTGCGAAGGCGGAGCTTCTGGTGTCGGAGTTCACTGTGTCCATTCACACTCCTGCAATGGTATTCAACCAATTTGTGTCGCCGTACCTGAACCTGTTGTACATAGGATGTATGGTCCAATCCTGAACCCATCAGGCACATGGTCCAAAAATGGATCCAGGGATCTCATCTGCCTTGGCAGAATATGCCCTTGAACTGCTCTTCTAGTTTAATTCTGAATTCCTAACTTTTGTCCGTGTTGGGTAACGGTGGTGTTCCTTCACAGAACAAGGCTCCCCTTCGCTCTGTGTTCATTCACTTATTTCTGTGTCAGGTTCTTGTTCGCCGTGCTGAAAACATCATCAACATGTTGGTTGACCTTCTGCCATTGGACGGACAGAGCAGAGAGCGCTGGGTGTTGGACCTGGAGAGGCTGAAGGACAAACTGCATTCTACGGTCCATTACACCCTGCAGACGCTCCGAGCTGTTCACAGCTACCATCACTACTACAAGAAGGTGAGTTGACTGGACTGACACTCACTGTAGCATCTGTGCAAATCTCACACCCTCTGCTTTTTTAGGACCCTAAAATGCTCTATCTAATGCTACATTTCCACTGGTATTGACTCAATTCACTCTGGTGCATTACCATGACAAACAATATGTGGTACTAGAAATTTTGCCTTTGCTGAAGTCCCAAACAATACTAAAAGGTAATGTGTAAACGGCATAGACTGATTGGAAGAGTTCTCTCCATTATTGCGTTATCAATGTGCGACCACTGTTAATAATTGTTTTTTTTTTTTACAGTTTACAGCGAATTGAATCCATAAAACAGTGTGGCCAGTCATGGAGATTGAGACATTCCAACTTTGGTATCTGTATTGGAAATTGCTACTATAGTATTTGACATGAATGCTCTCAAAGAATAATACCTGGTACCAAAGTCGAGCCAATACCATGTAGTGGAAGAACAGCATGACTAGGCTTAAGCCACCAGATCTCTTATGTCATGGTGTTAGATGTCCCCCAGTCATGACCTTTCATTTGACCTTGATTTGAAGTCAGACCAATAGTTCCACAGACATGAACACAAGTGTTTAGTGATTTTAAACTTTTTCACATCCTCTTATAGATAATCTAAAAATGGTAAATCCTCCAAAATCCAATCAATTCTTCTCAATCATATTCGTTGATATGGTAAATATGGAATTCATAAACAGTATTTTTCAAGTTATCACATTGGCATGAAGGATATGTGGCACTGGCGGTTGGACCAATAAATGGTCCTTTTATTCTGTTTAAGGGTGAGCTTGTTGTGTTCTCGGGTGGGATTATTCTTTTCTAGGGTGTTCCATGCATGTCTCCTGGTCAACTGTTCCACTCGGTGCCTCCTCACCCAGTGTTGTCGTTTCACAGGCCGACAGCTGGTACCGTCTGGTTCTGAGTGAGAACATTCTGCAGGAGCTGCTGTCGAATGTTGACGGAAAGTCTAATCCCAGACAGAACAGCGCCCCTGTGTGGAGGAGGAAACAGTCTGCCTTCCTGAACAACAACCCCCCCCCAAACATGGAGGAGCTGCTGCATCTGACTCATCTGTCCAGTGTCATCCCTGATGGACACATCCAAGAAGAAGGAAAACGCCTGTCCCAGAGGTAAGGGGGGTGGACATGTGGGTAAAACACTTGTCATACATGTACAATGTATGAAAAGTGTTAGAGTAATAGTTTTATAGTTTGTCCAATCACCATGAAGATGGCTCGTTTTTTTTTTTTCTTACTCTTCATTTTCTGCTCTTTTCTTTAAATGTATTTGTTCAGGTGTATCAGTCTGAGGAAGCTGATCATCTCTTCTGGGCCTGTAGCTGTGGATCAGCTTCAGTCAGCGCTGCAGTGGCAGTACCACTTCCTGCGGGGTACCCAGGTAGCTCCTCCTCCTTCTTCGGTAGCTCCACCTCCTGGCCATGTCGTTGACGGGTTTCTGGATGCTTACACTGAGCCCAGCTGTAAAAGTCCCTTGGATGCACCCTGTAAAAGTCCCTTGAACATGCCCTGTAGTTCTGATGGTTCTTGGTGCGGTTCAGAGTCGGACTTGACTAAATTGAGACCCAGTGGGAGCGTGACCCCTGAAACTCAGTCTCCACGAGCATCTGCTCAGTGTAACCCTGCCACTCTCTCCTCTGTTGGAGCAAAAAACAGGCATTTAGATGAAACGGAGGGTATGTCCAGATCAGGGGGTGGTGGGGACTCTGTGAGACCTGCTTTGAGCTGGACTCGGATCAATGAGGAGAACATGGTGGGTTTGTGGGGTTCTGAGGAGCCCACAGACCCCTCTAGTCCCAGTGTTCAGGTGGTCTCTAAAGTGACAGCAGATTCCTTGAACTTTGAAATCAAAGTGAAGCGTTCTGCGGCTCTGCCCCAGAACCCCTGGCTCAGTTTGCCTGTAGAGGATTTGGAGAATTCGTATACGGTCACTATCACGCAGAACCCACAATCACAACTTGGAGACCCAAAGGTCCACAGAACAAGCAGTTGTCAAGACCATCAGACCAGGGACTGGACGTTCTCTTCGCAAAGCACTTTGGAGGACTCTGAACTGAGCCCCATCCATGATGTTCTGTCCAGCACCATCAGAGACAAATCCAGCTGCACAACAGACAGGACCACTACCATGATCTGGGACTCGTATGACCTGCATGACCAGTACACAGATGGGTAATGTTTGTTTTCTTCTCTAGAGAACTCTGGATTCTCACACCTACTAACCAAATAAATATGTACAGCTTAATGTACCTAAGGTGTCCAGTTGGGACTCTGTTAGACAAATGTGGGCTAGTTTTCTAGGGTTGGTCGGGACTCAGGCTACTTTTGACACACTGTCCTCTGGTCTCTTCAGTGTTATTGACGGTTCCCTGAAGGACTGGGACATAAAAGAACAGGAGGGTCTGAGGGAGGTGGAGAACATCCTGGACAGGGCTGACCACATACTGCAGGTAAGATCTTTTGGGGGGTGGGGCAGGGGGAGTCCAAATTATCAGAAGTGTCATTCATTCTTTCCTCAATGTGACCAACACCACAATCACCTTGTTTTTCTCTAGGAGGAGGAGAAGGTTCTGGATCAGGAGGCCATATTGAATGTCCTGCTGGAGGACAGTCCTGGTCAGTGGCCTCCGTGGAACACTGAGGTCCAGCCCTGTCAGGTTTGTTAGTGAGAGCCACACAGGACTGAAACCATCTGCAGTAGAGGAGTTCTTCTGAGATGTCCTAGTCCAGGGGTCTGCAACCCTGGTCCTACAGAGCTGCTATCTTGCAACTTTTAGAGTTTTCCCTCTTCCAACACACCTCATTCAAATGATTACCTCTGCAGAAGATTGAGAATGACCACCAGGTGTGCTGGAAGAGGGAAACATCCCAGTCTGCCGCACACCAGAGCTATCTGCTGAGCTAGGTTATTTTAGACAATTAGCTTGGTGCAGAGCTTGTTGTGCATGTCTAGTTTTCAGTGAGTTTTCTGCCTCACGAGGCCTTAAGATGAAATTTAAACATGTTTTGCCTCATGAAGTGAAAAAATCAGTGTGTGCATTTGAGCTGTGGCTGAGGACCAAAAGTCAGGTGACCAATCAATATGCATACTGAGTACACATTCACACACATTTTTCAAAATAAAAGCCTGATTACTAAATGACTGATTTCAGCAGAAGGGTGTTGGTGTTCTTTAGGGATTAAAGGAGGATGGACACAAGGGGTGGGGACTGGTGACTTGAAGGACAATGTTGTGTTTTTTTGCAATTGCGGCCTGAATTATTTAATTTCAGTTGTTCTACTCGCCCATATTACTTTTTTCTATTGTCATTCATCAGGAAGAAATTAGATTTGCACAGATATCCACAAAATGGCATACAAGAGTCAACAGGGCACAGATTGCCAGACAAGATATTAGTTATTTTATTCAAATCAGTTAATACATCCATTGTGATACAATAGTGCTAATTCCATTGCAGTACCATTTTAACTTTGAAACTCCTGGGCTGGCAGGCTGAGCTAAAATAAATAATGTAACCTTAGACACACACGTGACGCCATATCTTTGCGCGCCCATTCTTTCATTCGACTATGAGCTGTTGCTTGTTTACACCGCCAGTTGATAGTGAAGTCACGTTGGCGCTCTCATTTTCATTATCGCTACAATGGTTCGACTGTGAAACAAAATATCCATCACAATCTGATAAACTATGAGCCTACATTGCCTATAGGACATATAAATACACAGTAAGAGTGGTCATCTTTTTTGCCAATTGCCACCTCTAGTGGATCAGTAGTTTGTATTAGAGTTTGACATGACTAGTCTTTGGCGTTGTTTTTGTGCAGATGTCCTCCTCTGAACTGGCTGAGGCTGGGGTTCTGGGTCTGGAGGACTGTCCTGTTTCTGCAGAACTGCACACATCTGAGGTGAATGTAAATCACAACGGAGCCGACCTGCTGATGGAGCTGCACGAAGTCCACCTCCTGGATCAACTGATAGTGGAGGAAAACTTGAAGATCCATGAGCTCAGACAGTGCAGCCAGGAGGAAGCATCTAGAACCAGTGCTTCTGATCTGAACAGAACATTCACTCTGAGGGATGAGAGACGGGTGTTTGGGCAGGAGGAGGAGAGGAGCCTGGAGGAGAGGGATGAGAGACATGCGTTCAGGCTGCAGCTGGAGAAGGAGAGGAACGAGGTGGAGGAGCTGGAGAGGAACAGGGTGGTGGAGGAGCTGGAGAGGGACGAGGTGGTGGAGGAGCTGGAGAGGGACGAGGTGGTGGAGGAGCTGGAGAGGGACGAGGTGGTGGAGGAGCTGGAGAGGGACGAGGTGGTGGAGGAGCTGCAGAGGGACGAGGTGGTGGAGGAGCTGCAGAGGGACGAGGTGGTGGAGGAGCTGCAGAGGGACGAGGTGGTGGAGGAGCTGCAGAGGGACGAGGTGGTGGAGGAGCTGGAGAGAGACCAGGTGGTGGAGGAGCTGGAGAGAGGAGATAACCTGAATGGAGCTGGAAAAGAGCTCAGATGTTCTCCAGTAGAAGATGGAATGCAGAATGAAGCTGGAGCATTCTGTGGAGGCAATTTAGATGATGTGGATCAACTGGAACCAAACACAAAGAGCAGCTGGAACCTGGAAGACCCCACCCCCAAACTGTCTTCACTGGATGAAAATGTTTTCAGCAGTGACTCAGAGGTGGACTTGACCGTGGATAATCCACAAAGTTCTTCAACACTGGAAACGCAACTGAAAGATGGAGTGTTTGACCCAGGTGGCGGAGACAACTGGCATCAGGCTCCTCCTTCTGTTAGCAGTAGCATCACAGAGGAGGAAGCGCCTCATTCCACTGAGGTGACAAGTGCAGACGTGTCCTCATGTGATCCTCCAGTCCAGGACCGCCTCCAGGTTCTTTGTCCACATGCGAAGGAACCTCCAGATCAGGACAACTTCCAGATTCTTCGCCCACATGCAAAGGAGCCTCCAGATCAGGACCAGCTCCAGGTTCTGTGTCCAAATGCGACGGAACCTCCAGATCAAGACCAGCTCCAGGTTCTGTGTCCAAATGCGAAGGAACCTCCAGATCAGGACAACTTCCAGATTCTCCACCCACATGTGAAGGAACCTCCAGACAAGGACCAGCTCCAGGTTCTGTCTCCACATGCAAAGGAACCTCCAGACCAGGACCAGCTCCAGGTTCTCCATAGCAACAACAATAACAACAATGGGATGACTGTATACCCCCAAATGGTCTTGGAAGAATTGTCCGTGTCCACAAAAGGATGGACAGATGAGTGTCCACATCGGTGTTCTCCTGATGTTCCTCTAGAGTTTGACCCTGGTGGAGCAGATGTTCTGCAGGTGTGTGAGAACACCAGGATGTCAGCCAGTGGGATCCCCAACCAGTTAAATGGCGGCATCACACAGGTAAAGCCCAGTGCATAGACCATATGCAAGTAAACTTTATTTATATAGCTGCTTTCACAAAGAGTCACAAATACAATAGAATACAGATAGAAATAGTCATAAAAAATAACATAAAAGCCATAAAACATCCCCTAGTCTGCAGTAGATTAAAATACTTAGAGGAGCAGGTGGGTTTTCAGACGAGTTTTAAAAACGGTGTGTAATACCGCTGGAAGCTCATTCCAGAGCTTCAGTGGAACATCCTGGAATGAGTGCTAGCATCCAGTCCTAAAGCGGGTATGAGGGACCATCGGTAGGTTTATATCAATCCATCTCAGCCTCAGGCGTGGGGGCGTGGCCTCTGATGTGTGGAGGAGCCTGATCATGCAGAGCTCTGAATGTTGGTGCCAGAATTTAAAAATTAATTATGCATGTGAGTGGGAGCCAATGGAAGGACCTTTGGAACTGTCCTAATGTGAGCCTTCGGTTGAACTGAAACAGCCTTGCAGTGGAATTCTAAGTTTGCTGGAGTGATAAGTTATTTTTTTGTGAAGGCAGGACACCAGGCCATTACAATAATCTAAGTGTGAGGATATAAGGGGTGGATCACTAACTCTAGATTTCAAACTCTCTTTCTTCTACGGACCACTTTCAGTCTGATTTGATTTCCAGTGGACCAGACCAGTGAAATAAAAGAATAGCATGTAACACCCCCCCCCCCCCCAATGTTCAACCTATTTTTACTTGTTCAGGTTTTTCCACATTGTTATATTATCATATGTAAATATTTCCATATTTTCATGGGTTTTTTAAAAAACGAAAACGATGAAAATTTGAAGTTGTCATTATTGGCATAATGTAAAATGTTTTTCACATCAAACCCAGAAGAAAATATAATTTATTTTTTGTAGATTGGTTGATTGGGTTTTATTAGTCTCTAGATAATATTGGTTTGTATATGGAACCTGAAGTAAAATGAGTTCCACAGCCTTGACTGTGGAATTATTGACCTTTGCAAATTCATCCCAGGGGCCGGATTGGAACCTTTGCCGGACTGCATATAAACAAAATGAATGAAATTAACAAATGTTGACCCAACGTGTAAGTATCGTGATCTTTTTAACACGTTTTTGTTTTCCTGAATGGTAATCCAGATGTCTAGTTTCCAGACTCCTGTTGTCCTGGACACTGGCTCTGGTTTGATGAAAGCTGGGTTTGCAGATCAGGACCTTCCAAGTGTGATTTTCCCAACCGTTATCGGACGACCCAAATATGAGGTGAGGGGTCTGAAGGCTTAAACCCCCGAGAAAAACCCCACTTGTGTTTTCATGCGATTGTGCTTCTGTTTGATGTGAGCAGGAGATAATGAACAGCAGTGCTGAGCGGGACGTGTACATCGGCCATGAGGCGCAGCACATGAGGGGGGTGTTGGCTCTGAAACATCCCATCAGGAATGGCATCATCCACAACTGGGACGACATGGAAAAGGTGACACACTCACACTGACTGCTGTTCTACTTGTGCTCCATAACGGAAAAACATAGACTTAACCAGGTCTGTGTTTGGAGCAGGAGAAAAGGTTGAAATAAAAAAACATACAGTTGAGGGGAAAAAAAACTCTTCTCCAGCCTTTGTTTAGATCAGTTTGTTGGTCCAACTAACAGTAGAGATGTGATAGAAATATAATGCTACCAATAAGTATTCAGAAAATGCCTAATCTTGTCCCCATTTTGTGCCAATCTCAAGTATGTGTGTGTGTATGTATGTATGTATGTGTATATATATATATGTATGTATACATTCATTCATTCAGGCTTCAGTGCATGTAATGTTATGACAATTTATCCAGTATTGGTCAAGTTACAGTGTGAGGTCTATGGTTGACACCCCCCCACGCACACACACGGTCACAGGATGGTTATCACACTGCATACGCATCTTAATGTGTGTGTTTTGTGTGTCAGATCTGGCATCACACCTTCCATCAGCTGGGTGCAGACCCTCAGGACCACCCCGTCCTCCTCACAGAAGCTGCCATGAACCCACTGAAGAACCGCCAGCGCACCGTAGAGCTGATGTTTGAATGTTTCGACGTCCCCTTCACCTACGTGGCCATGCAGGCGGTGCTAGCACTGTACGCCGCTGGCAGAACGACAGGTGACGTGACCAGGGCTGGCCTGTGGGGGAGGCGGGACCTGTGTGTGTGGGTGGGGCTTGTGGTGTTGATACCTGTTTGTTCTTCAGGTGTGGTACTTGACTCTGGGGATGGGGTGAGCCACAGTGTCCCAGTGTTTGAGGGGTACTGTCTGCCTCATGCCGTGCAGCGTTTCCCTCTGGCTGGGCTCGATGTTACCATCAACCTGAAAAAGGTAATTTTATTTACAACCTACACTGACCTTCAAGATTCCAGGTCAATGTCTGGAGTTTGATAATTGTCTTCTCTGAAAGTACAGGTCAGATTGATTTAAGATTTTATAGTGGTGCTGTCAAATGATCAAAACCACCTTGTGACTAATCGGATTAAAATGTGAATCATTTGAGAACAGTAATGGGTAGATGGGGTATGTGGTTGATCTGTGCATGTGTGTAGCTTCTACAGGAACAGGGCGTGTCCATGCGTACAAGTGCAGAGCTGGAAATCGTCAGGGAGATGAAGGAGAAGTGCTGCTGTTTGGCTCTGAACTATGAGCAGGAGCTGAGGGAGGGGCCGTCCGGGTCCGAGGGGGTTATGCATTACACCCTGCCAGACGGACAGGTGGTCAGCCTCGGTACTGAGCGCTTCAGGTAACACACCTCCACCTGGAGGATACATGAGCCACTGCAGGAGGCTCATGGGAAATCTACACCAACACTGGAGGCTTATGGGAAATCGACAGTAACTCTATCAGGTTTCGAAGATGAAGGGTTAATAATGAACCAGGTTTAGACAGAACTGTATCAAGAGTCTGGATCAGTTATTTGATTGATCTTGGAATGTGTAAAAGAAAACAAAATTGCATATAAATTAACAGAAACTACCTTCAAGTACGTGTTGGTCTGTTTGGAACAATAAGAAGAAGAATCAATAGGCCTTGCACCAGACGTGGTCCATGGGGAAGGCCTAATAAACATTTAATCTGGCCCCTTCAGTGTTTCTGCACATTTATTTTTACCTTAATATAAAAGTCAAACAATAAATTTTTCAAAATATTTGTATTTGACCACAACTAATGGATAAAACTGTAACTGAAAAAATGGTCATAACACTTTATACAGACTCGACAATTCAATAGTTTTGTTATATAAATTTTTTCTATTTCTGCATTGGTCCTAAAGCTGCTAATGCTGCCGCCGCTGCTGTTTTGGGTTGTCAGAACAGGAAGTTAATCGGTGAACTTGTTGTTCTTGTCACTGTCAGTTCTGAAGGCCCTAAAATTTTGGTCCACTCTCCTTTGTCTAATCCAGAGCTCCTGAGATTCTGTTCAAACCCCAGCTGATTGGACAGGATCATTATGGAATGCATGAGAGTATCTTCAAGTCCATCCTGAGCTCAGACATCGACCTCCGGCGCAATTTCCTGGGAAATGTCATCCTGTCGGGTAACTAACGCTTCTGGCTCATGTTTGTGTGTCTGTGTGTGTGATCTCACCCACCAGGACAAAATCTGACCAATAAAAAAAGAATCAAGAGAGAATAAAACTAAACTCATTCAAAAAAAGTGAAGACATAGCCCCTGTTTCAACTACTAGGTATTTCATAGATGTATCCTGCATGAAAGTAAATCAAATGAATTATAACAAAAAAATTAACAGTCAGGTGGAGGTGAGAGGAGTCTACAGATAAAGGTTTTCTAACATTTGTTTTAATTTGACAGAAAAAAGGTGTGTGTGTGTGTGTGTGTGTGTGTGTGTGTGTGTGTGTGTGTGTGTGCCTGCCTCTATCAGTCCATGGGCATTATGGGTTTGAACTGGTGAGTGTTTTTCCCCACAGGGGGGAACACTCTGTTGGCTGGTCTGCCCCAGCGCCTGGAGGTGGAGCTCCGGGGCCTGGTGACCTCTGACCTTTGGGACAGCGTGCGAGTCTGCAGCCCCTCGGACAGAGACTTCTCTGTGTGGCGCGGCGGCGCCGTTCTTGCCAATGTCGCCACTGGCTCCGCCTCCTCAGGTTTGGCCTGGATCAGTCAGGACGAGTACGAGGAGTGTGGTTCGCAGATCGTCTTCAGGAAGTGTTTTTAAAAGATGTGAAACAGGCGATTTATTTATTTTTTTAAATGCAATATGTGCAATAAATAGACGAGGATGGAGTGTTGAAACACATCTGAGGTCTACGGGAAACCTACGATAAACAGAAAGTAAATGTAAATGGAAGAAGCTGGAAAGGGCTGTATGAGGGGGGTGTCTAATTTCTAACTTAATTCCATCAGTAATAAATATTTAGAAGAATGAAGCAGTAATATTACAAAAATGTAAGATTTTTGTTGGAAGATGTTGGCCTTAGTCCAAACATTGTATAAAACTGTTTGTATTTTAATGTTAATACAAATAGTACAGTTTCATTTTCAGCATATTTTCTAGTTTTATTCTGATATTATGACATTTGTACAAATTTCTCATGTAACGACTCTGTCTTTTTTTCTCTCTCTCCTCTAAATGTTAAATTTAAATATTGTTTATACATGATTTTTCTAATATTCCAGTTATTTGTATAAATTTTGTTAAGTTTCCTCTTGAATTCTAGATCTGTGTATCATGTCAAGGTTTGGATCAAGTGAGTTCAGAGTCAATTTAGTTTCGGGACCTCAGGTTAATCCAGGTCTGCAAGGATCTGTTTGACCCTGGTCTGTATGTGGTCTAGAATTGAAGCTGGTCTTTAAATACTTCAGGGACAAAAATGATGTAAAGTCTGTTTATTATCAAATGTGTTTGTGTTGGCCTGCTGGAGGGGCTATGACCTTTGACCCCTGGATCTGCACTTTTAATAGTTTGAACTTTTTTGTTTCCTATCAGATCTTTAAATATGTTAAATGTCTTCGGTTTCATTGTCATTTGTTTGTCTTTAATTGTGTCTGTTTTTCTAATGTCATTTGCTCTTTAATATTTCAAACAGTTTATAGAAACGACAGTTAAACTTTGTCTTTGAAACTTCTATCTTTTTCTGCATGAGCTTTTTCCTTACATGAACCAGTGGATGGTCTGAGTTAGAGGAATTGTGGGAAATGTAGTCCATATGCAGAGAGACTCACTTAGGTGTGACGGTACTAATGGATGATGGAACTAACGGATGAAGGAACGAAATAAGGCTCAGTCACTTCCTGTGAATGAACAAGTGTTTAATGCAGCTGTGACTTCAGTGTGTTTGTTTTTTGTTATTTTTTGCTGTGTTATTAACTGGAACATGTCATTCCTTGATCAGTTTGCATTTTTAACATTTGTCCAGTTGTTTCTGTAGTTAAAGTTGTTTGGGCCAAAACGACTCCTCCTTATGAGTTCCATACATTTAAAAAAAGAAAAAAAAAATCACATTTCCTATTAGCCCCTGGGTTTTACTGGATTCTGTTTTTCATCTTTGCATGCAGTTTTAGTTGCATAAAGTGTCTTTGCATGTCCTGGTGTGTCTGTAAAACCCTAGGGTAGTCATATGACCTCTGACTTTCCATGACTTCAGGTAAAAGTGCCATGTGACTGTTGTGAAAGTTCTGGAGTGTGTTCAGACTGAGCATTAAACTCTTTTTATAATAAATATATTAATCTTGAAAATGAAACTTTTGTCACCTCTTTTCTTGATTTACCTAAATGTTCTTCAGTTAAAATGGTACAGCGGTCCTCCACTAGAGTGGAATCGGCCCCATAGACTCATGTTTTTCCAAATTTTAAATTTAAAAAAAATGTATGAAACTCATTAAATGGAAAAATAAAAACGCACACAAGATGTTCACCCCTCATTTAATTTATTGTTTTTAATGGATATTGAGAATTAAAATATCCAAGATGTGTAAAATGCAACAAAAATGGAGGATTGTTAATTTAAAGTTGAAGTTTCTTTTAATGACGTTTTATTGAAACATTACAAGAACAATAGAAAACCCATTATTTTCGAATTAATACAGGTGTGTAAGATTACTCTACAAAAAGCAATAATTATAACACGGATGATTAAATAATAGGAGTGCAAACAAAACAGAGATTTAGGAACGGTTGCGCTTTGCTCAGTTCACATGTTGTTTACTTGGGGATTGGTTTGTTGTTCAGATGATTAATGCGCATGCGCCCTCTGGTGGTCATAAACTGTGATTACGTTTATGGTTGAGCTGAGATGGTTTCTATAGCAACCAGTTATCAACAAGCAGCCGTGCCATGGATTTGACCGTTAGCTGTTGGTTTAGCTTGCCGGTAACTAACTGATTTCGAGACAATTTCCCGGCTGTGAAATGTCTAGTGCTCGAGCAGAAAATGTGATAAAAACCATAATAGTAGAAATAGTTGAACAGTGTTCGTTGAAGGGACATTCTGTGTCCGAGGCTTTGGTGGCTTTCATGGTAAGACATTGGCTTATTTTACTGTTAAACACAATATTTGTGTGTTAATTAAACCGTAGTATTTATGCAGGGTATTACCACAGGTGGTCTGGGGCAGCCAAAGTAAAATGCACGAAGAATAGCATTAAATTCACTAAAATAGAGCAAAATGTACTCACGGGAGTAAAATGCTGTTGTGAAACAAAAAATGTTAAAATGCACTAAAAATAGAGTAAAATACAGTAATCACTAAAATGTGCTTAATCAATAAGCAAGTGTTCAGAGAATGCGTAATTTCGCCCCTATTTTGTGCCAATCTCAAGTTTCTAAGACAACCTGTTCGTTGTGCTGTGTAATATAATATATCCAGTATTGATTAGGTTATAGCGTGATATGTCTATACTGTTACACAAGTTAATTTTGCGACAGGTCACCTTTGACCCCAAGAGATCTCAAAACTATTGGTGGTAGGTGATAACACCAATTATGATAATTGTAAAAAAAAAATCTTCATTCTGCATCCGTTCTTGAGTTATAACCGATGTGACCTTTAAATGACCTTTATATCGCGCTTTTCCACCTTCATGGTGTTCAAAGCGCTTTACATTAGCCTCACATTCACACATACACTCATACACCAGTATGTTTCTAAGGTCTAAGGTCAGTCCTACTGAGGGCCGAAGTCAGGGTTCAGTGCGAACCGCAAACCTCTTGGTCATTGGGCAACCCGCTCTACCAACTGAGCCACAGCCGCCCATTTACTCAAATGGATCATTGTATCTGATGCGCATTAGCTATATGTATATGACCATGTAATTTCATGGGGACATCTCAAGTATTCATAGAGTTATAGCATATGTTTCTGCAGACACACACACACACTGATTACAATAATCTCTCCTAACCAATGTTGGGCAAGATTTAGAAATATTAAAATGCACTAAAAAAAAGTCAAATTCATTAAGACTAAATTACACTTAAATGTGCTCAAAATGCATTAAAAGCGTATAATGCACAAAACTATAGTAAAATCCATTAGGAATAGAATAAAATGCAGTAAAAATATACTAAAGTGTACTTAAAATGCAGTAAATACACTAAAAATAGAGTAAAATTCTGTAAACAAAATACAATATAAATCTGCTTAAAATACACATAAATGCATTAAAACATAGTAAAATGGTTTAAGTTAGAGTAAAATGCAGTAAAAAAAAAATTGTCACATGAACACTTTTCTAGTTCAGTTTGTTGATTTTAATGTGTCCTTGAGTTTATTACGGTACCCTGTCCTCCAAAGAGGTATTGTGTTGGAGTTGGTTTGTAAGCCAGGTTTATGCAAAAATTACTGGACCAATTTTTATGAAATTTTCAGGAAAGATGCAAGTTGTTCCAAAATAGATCCCATTTCATTCTGATGAATGAAGGTAAAAGTCACAGTCACCAAAAACGTGTTTTCATAATGATAAGAGATAGGGCCAATCAGGTCAAATGTGTGCAAGGGAGGCGGGGTTTGTTGTGGCAGGCACCAACTGTCTGTTTCAACTACAGGACCTTGAGTTTGGACAAATATAATCATAATGTGTCATAGTAGTTGAACTTCAAAGCTGATATGTAAACATTAGTTGTGTTGTGTAGTGTAGGTATGGTGTGTGAGTGTGTGTGTGTCGGTATGTTCACGCATAAAAAAATGAGCCTCATATTCAGTCCAATATAACATGTGAATATATTTGCTGTTTGAGGTCAAAGCTGTTGTGTTGGATCCAGGAAATGGCTTCAATGTAGATCGAGCACTGACCAAGCAGGACGTTCACAAACTTACAGAGGTGAGTACCATCCGCTTTCCAATTCAAAAATTATCTACACAAACAGTGCATATTGAATTCATCTGTGTTTAAGGGTTCAGTTGAACAGATCTAATGATGTGTTCCAGTTGTGTTTGGATAAACTCCTGTTAAAGTTCAAATGTGTATCCTATTTCTGCTTCTGTCCAAATAAACGCATGAACTCAGATTAATTCACAATTTAATCAGTCTGTTTTGACCCATCTGTTTTAATCCATCTGTTTTGATCTGTTTTATAACCCCATCTGTTTTAATCCGTCTGAATTAATCCATCTATTTTAACCTGTTTTAATCCATTTTGATCTGTTTCATAAACCCATTTGTTTTAATCTGCCTGTTTTAATCCTACAGTTTTAATCCATCTGTACTAATCTATCTAATTTAATCCACTTGATCATTCCGTCTGTTTTAATCCATCTATTTTAATCTGTTTTAATCTGTCTGTTTTGATCCATCTGTTCTAAACTGTCTGTTTTAATCTGTTTGATTTAATCTGTTTGTTTTTAATTTTTAATCACATTAATGATGATGATGGATTAATAAACGAATGTGTGAATTTTAACAGACTTAATAATTTTTTCCAGTTGTGTCTGGATAAACTCCTGGAAAAGTGCAGTCCGTCTCTTGACACCATCAAAATGCAGCTTTATTTTGACATGAATTACACCAGTCGAAGTAAGTGACACCTGACTTTTATTCTCATTTTTTCCTCTGGTCAAATAAATAAGTGGTTGGAGGCACAACAATCCCCACCCTCTCAAAAAAACTGGATGAAAGGGAGATTCATGATTTGGTTGTCTTTGTCCTTTTACCAATATTCGCCAAAATATAACAGGATCTATTCTGGACCATGACACACCTTTCCTGAAAATGTTATGGTAATTGTTCCAGTTCCTCATTTTTGCATAAAGATATTGAAAAAGAAACAAACAAACTGACGAAAAAAGGGGTCACAGTTAAGGGTTATGGATTAGAACTAGGGGTTGGGGTCAGAGGTCTGGGTCAATGAAGCTTCCGTTCACATGACCAACTGGTTTCTGAAGCTGAAATGAAGCCAAATGGGTGGTTCCCGCTGTTGCCATCTTGGTAGCATCACACATTTTTGTCAGTCACAGAAATTCCAAAAATGGATTCAGAGGTGGAGCTGAGAGTGTGGGGGAGATTGATTGACACCTATCAAACTGCTGCCTGTAGCTAAGAGCTAAACTGGAACTAACACAGGTAGACAGGCTAAAGTGATTAGTGGTGCAATAGTAGAAGAAGTTCTTTTTGTCCAATAAGTGCAGTAAAAATATCTCAATATAAATTAACATGAACAACACAGACTCAACCAACAAGTTGAAGGTCAGTGAAACCAAAATCTGAGGCTAATACAAGAGCTAGCCACTAGTGCTGTCTGACCTTGTGTCTGACACCAGACACAAGGACAAGCCTTTAATTATGCATGAAATTAAATTACATCTAAACAGATGAGTTATTACAAAAAAAAATCACCCCCCTCACAGTTGTCTTGAAGGTAGGCTGTAAACAGGTTTATTTCTGCCTTTTTAACATGGGAGTCTATGGGGACTGACTCCCTTTTGGATTCAGTCCCTAGTGGAGGACAGGTGAACTGCAGTTTGTGTCACTACACTTCTATCTGCCTGAGGTTGACATTTGGTCAGGGGTCAGAGGTCAGATCAGTGAACATATGTCTGCTGGTTCAGGTGAGTTCCTGCAGGAGATCCGCCAAATGCTGGAGTCCAAACTGAGTCCACTGACCAGAGACATCACTGACACCCGAGTGAGGAGGCGGGACCAGCTGGATGCTCTGTACCAGCAGGTGGTCCGCTATATCCTGCTGCACTCCGGCATGGGCTCCACCTCCGACGCCAACGCCGTCCACCAAACCACAGGTGTGTGTGTGTTGGGGGGGCTAATGTCAGCATATGATGTCGAACAGGACAGGCAAACATGCAACACATAAAAACAAACAAAAAAAACATATGAAACCGGTCTGCTACAAGGGCCAAAACAGTCCAACCCAGTCTTCTCCTACCTACTTTCAGTCCTTCACTGCCTGTCGTTTGTGTTCTACCTACAGTTCTTCACTTTCTGTCATTTGTCATGTCATGTCTGTTCCACACGTTTCTACACCATGCTGTTTATCACCAACTGGACCATATTCACATGGATAACAAACACAGCCAGCAAACTCATTGGTGTCCCCACATCCAACCCCACAAAACTGGATTACGAGTCCAACTGTCACTGAGCAAATACCAGAACACGAGACACTACTCACTCATTACAATATATTGCCCCTCGATGCTCAGGACGCAGATCCAAAGCCATGAAGTTCAAGTCATTTACTTCCTGTTGGTTGGCTTCCTACCTTCCTTCAGTTATTACTTCCTGTTCCTGTTGGTTGTCTTCCAGCTGCCCTGCAGAGCGTCTTCCCTCAGACTGAAATGGGAACATTTATGGTGCTCCTCAAAAAGGACAAGGAGCAGCAGCTTGGTGAACTGGCCTCCATTGTCACTGGGATTCGACTCTTCAACAGAGTCAGTAGGAAGCAGGGCAAGGACATGGACCTCCGAGAACTAAGTACAAACCCAAACACATGATCACGTTGTCTCGCTGTTTGAAAAGTGGTTTAGTGCTGCGTTTCCATTATGAAAAAGGACCTGGGATCTGGTTTCGGTAGTAGTTGTTTTTGGTATCTGGGAGCAGCAGTGGGTTTTTGGAATCTAGTAGAGGTACAAGTTTTTTGGTGTCACTCCACCCAGGTTTCGAGTGATACCAAAAAAGGTGACGTATATGTCTAATCAGTACCGAAACAGTACACAAATTCAAGACGAAAGTATTTATTTAGAATAAATATGCAACAGTTATATCTTGCTTGTTCAGGGAACGTGGGTCGAGTCATCTTCCCAGAAACTAGACCAACTACAGGAGACCGGGTGTTTAGACCCAGAGTGGTCTCAGCTGTCAGCATCTTGGCTAGGAAAAGACAGAGGGAAGTCAGAAAACCAGTACAGTTCATACACAGAAAAGCAGTCCACACAGGTGACAGATCAAAAGGGAATTACATGAACTCAGTACAGTGAGACAGACATGGGTCAGCAATGATGTGTCTAGAAGACCAGGCAGATACACAGACAGGGTTCAGGCAAAGGCACAAACTGAAGACAAAGGCAGCATCAGATCAGATTAGGCAGACAGGTACAGACAGGGGTCAGTGGTCAGGCAGAAACTCACGTCCGGAGTCAAAACAGATCAGAACAGGAAAACAGATGGACAGATGAGGAAAAACACTGGTACGTTCCTCACAATGGAAATAACTACACCATGGTGACAGCCCATAATACTACACCATGGTTGCTCTAGCACATTCAGTCTTTAGTGATGATGTAAAAATTCAGACGAAACACAAAACAGGTGAATTTGTTAACAATCCACTGAACAGATGACAGGAAGTAACACACTGCATCGCTATGACGACCAGATACTATAAAGTTAGCACCATCACTATGATGATCAGGTACTGCAAAGTCAGTACTATCGCTATGATGACCAGGTACTGGGAAATCTGCACTATCACTAATACAACCAGGTAGTGTAAAATCAGTTATATCACTATGACAACCAGGTACTGTAAAGTCAGTACTATCACCATGACGACAGTACTCCAGGAAGATACAGTTGAGTTGAGCCAGTCCCAGTGTTGGTCTTGGTGGTTTAGTGTTGTCCCCCTGGTCTAGTGTTGGTTTTGTGGTCTAGTGTTGGTCTCAGTGGTCTACTGTAGACTCATGTGACTGTAGGTGTCCCAATTTCCTCTTTCTAGTGTTGTCTCAGTGGTCTAGTGTTGGTCATAGTGGTCTAGTGTTGGTCATAGTGGTCTAGTGTTGGTCTCAGTGGTCTACTGTAGATCCTATGACTGCAGGTGTCTCCATGTCCTCTTTCTAGTGTTGTCTCAGTGGTCTACTGTAGATCATGTGACTGCAGGTGTCTACATGTCCTCTTTCTTCCCAGTGCCTGATGTTCTCCATGAAGTTCTTCCCTCCACCAGTGAACGCATCCAGGCTGAACTGCAGCTTTCTGAGGGTTTGGCCTTCAAGTACAGCCTTCTACTGGACCAACTAACCCATCCTGACAGACAAGGCCTAGGGCGCCACGTGCCACTGGTTCTCCTCAAACAGGCTCTGTACAACGTCAGGCAGCACCAGGTGTTCCTTAAGAGGTTACTGGTGAGATTAGAAAAGAGGATGGATGGATGAGTGTATGGTTTGTTTTGTTTATGTGTTTGTTAACATGTGTGTTTGTAAATATGTGTGTGTGTCCAGGTGGATGTATCTCAGTGTACTCAGAACGTTGAACTCCTCCAGACTGAACTATCGTCACAGATGAATATGCTCAAACAGACAGTCCAGTCCAAGTCTGCAGTTCCCACTGCACGAGTGTATGTAAGTCTGACCCTGGAAACCACCACTCATATCCATTGGTCCTCATGTCCACTGATCCTCACATCCACTGGTACTCAGATCCTCAGGTACAGAGGTCCACTGGTCCTCAGGTCCATTGGTCCACAGATTCTAAGGTCCACTGATCCTTAGGTCGTCATGTCCACTGGTCCTCAGATCCATTGGTTCTCAGGTCTACAGGTCCATTGGTCATCACGTCCACAGGTGCTCATGTCCACTGGTCCATTGGTCCTCAGGTCCACTGGTCCTCACATCCACAGGTCCATTGGTCCTCACATCCACAGGTCCTCATATCTACAGATCTTCAGCTGATACCAGTCTCATTGTAATGGTCTTATAGTTGTATTCTTTTGCATACATTCTCTCTCTCAGCCTCTTTTCAGGTCAGTGTCTCAGGTCTGGTCTGGACTTCAGGACGAAGCTGAACTTCTACACATCCTCAACAACATCTGCCTCAACCTGCAGCCTTTTACCACTTCCCAGGCAAAGATGTTTTCTGAAGCATATCTGGACCAACTGCTGGAGAAGGTCCAGAGTGAGGAGCTGAACATGGACCAACTGCTGGAGAAAGTCCAGACTGAGGAGGAGAACATGGACCAACTACTGGAGAAGGTCCAGATTGAGGAGCAGAATGTGGACCAACTACTGGAGAAGGTCCAGACTGAGGAGCAGAACATTGACCAACTGCTGGAGAAGGTCCAGACTGAGGAGCAGAATGTGGACCAACTACTGGAGAAGGTCCAGACTGAGGAGCAGAACATTGACCAACTGCTGGAGAAGGTCCAGACTAAGGAGCAGAACGTGGACCAGCTACTGGAGAAGGTCCAGACTGAGGAGCAGAACGTGGACCAGCGCTCAGGTGACAAATCCTGAAGACCTTTACAGTCTCAGACAGAAGCCTTTATTCTTCTGTTGTCATTCTGGTCTTGGTGTCTTATTTTGGATCAGGTGAATGGATCGATCCATCTGACATAAAGACCCAGGAGTGGCTTTTCCCTGAAAACCTGTCCAACTTGGACCAAGTTCTTCTGCAGTTTAATGGCTTCTGTGGATACACACTAGTGCAGCGGGACGGGCTGCTTCTGCCAGGTACTGATGACATCATCATTAACCCTTTCACACTAAAGGAATTCAACCTTTCCCAAGTAATTTATGACCATTTAAAGGGGACATATTAAACCCATTTTCCATAAGTGAATACAGTTCCGTGGTGTCTCAGTGATATGTCTATCACATGATTTGTTTAAAATACCAGATTGATGCAGAGATACAGCAGCCCCTTCAACCTGAAAAAAAGCCATTTTCAAAACATTCAGTTTTAGGGTGCTTTCACACCAACATGAGTTGGTGCGCACTAAATAACCCATTCGAACCAAAAGCTCTTGGTTCGCAAGCGGGTGTGCACTAAATCAAGCGGACCGAGACCTCCAAAAAGAGGTGGTCTCAGTCCGCTTGACACCGCATTTGGTGCGGTCCCTTTGGTGTGAATGCGAACTTGGGTGCAAACCATAGACCTTTGATCAAAACTACCTGTTCTTCGTCGCATAGTCAGCATGACCACATTCCTGTAAATAGCGAGTCTCCTCAGCCTGAAATGACACATTTTGTGTCTTTGGTGACTCCAATGCATAAGCACGTTGTTCTCCAGACGCAGCCTTGATTCGCTCGCAAATTGGATATTTTGCCAGAAATGTCCAATACAGAGAATATAATAAGCAACTCTCAGAGCAAGTACCAATGTGTGAATGTGTCGCTCCATTTTGGGTCAAAATTGGCGCTTATTTCTACCGGAAGATAAATGAAACGTCAATTGAACCAACTTTGGTTCGTTTGCTGGTGTGAAAGCGGACCACACTGGAATCTTTATAAACATAGTAACAATTTCACTGGCTAGTGCAGACCAAATAATCGAACTAGTGGTGTGAAAGCGCCCTTAGTGCCTCATGCTTTCATGCAAATGAGCCACAGCTGACTCTGCCCATCTCTTCCGCATTCTACCGAGAGGAAAGAAATGGAACCTGAAAAAGTTGAGGCAGAGAAAAAGAGACAAAGACACTGATGAAATAAAATCAAGTGGAGAGAATCAAAGTGGACCTAGTGCTGTGTTTTACAGCCCTGGTGCCTTCAGGTCCTGGTCTGTTAACAGTGCCGGTGCGCATTTTGGTCCAGTTCGTCTGACCCGGGTTGTTCAGACAAGCCACGACACCACGGTTGCGGGTGCCACCCACGGACCAGCCCATCCGATCAACCTGGGTCAGACTGACCGCAGAGCCAGACGCGTGCACATGTTTGTATGTTTCCAGAGCTTCTACTCCCCCAACTTTTTTTTCTCTCTTGCCCCCTCCATACTGTAGGCTACTTCTGACGTTGTATGTCACCTTCACGGAAATTCAGTTAATAAAGTGTATGTATTAATAATAGAAAATTGTACCTAATGTTTAAATTACAATGATTTACCAGGTTATTTTAATGTTTATCTCAAACGACAAATGAACCTGACCAGCTGCAACCCGAATATCATTAAAAATATTTTTCAATGACCCACAACTGCGGATGACCGTGGGTGACCGCTCACTTCGGGTCAACCTGCGCATCACTGGTACCTGGTCATCATAGTGATAGTACTGACTTAACAGTACCTGGTTGTCATACTGATAAGGCATACTCCCATGTTGTCTGCTCAGAGTTGCTGACAAACTGATGCATGTCATGTTGTCTCATCTGGATTTTTATGTCGGCCACCAAAAACTGAATCTCTTGGACTGACAATGGTGTAGTATTATGGGCTGCCACCATGGTGTAGTATTATGGGCTGTCATCATGTGGATTAATATATATATATATATATATATATATATATATATATATATATATATATATATATATATATATATATATATATAAATATTTACTGTCAACTTCCACATCTGTATGTTTTAAAGGGGCAGAGTCACAGGGAGTGCTCTTGATGTAACAGGTTGCAAAGCATCATCTAATTTCTTCAGGGGGCTATTTCAAATCCTACCCTTGTAACTAATTTTCAAGAAGTATAGCCAAGGGCTAGGGCATAGGAATAGGGGTAAGTCCAAGGGGTAGGGGTGAATTGGGATTGGTGACCCTGCCCGGTTTAGAGGAGGAGGATGGTTTTATAAATCAGACCAGTTCAGTTAATTTCATACCAATTCAGACCAATTCAGATCAGTTTGCTTCAGACCAGTTCACATCAGATCAGAACAATTTGTTTCAGATCAGACCAGTTCAGGTCAGGATATGCTTAAACAGTTCTTTCCCTGACAGGAGATCCTGGTATTGGGATCTTCAAACACCAGGAGCGTCTGTACGTGTTCAGCAGCAGAGAAGCAGCGCTGCAGTTCTCCTGTGCTCCAGATGCCTTCATTTCAGCTGTGGCTGAAAAGGCCAAACGTTCCCCAGAACTGATTCAACTGCTGCGACTGCACCAACACTTCCCCAGCGTCAGCCCCTACACTCAGGTCTGTCTGAACCTCTGCCTACTGCACACATTTTTTTTCTCTCACTGTTGATGTACATTGACATCAGAGCCTTGATGGACAAATTTAAAGACTCTACGTCAAAGGTCACAATAAAGTTCCAAATCAAATTTTGGATATAACTTTTGAATTCTTAATCTTACAGACTTCCGATGAGCCCCAAAATTCTGGTCTTTCAATTCTGCATCTTGTTTGTATAGATTTTGAACAATTGTAGGAAACCTGGCATGGGCTTCAAAATGGTACCATGACCTCTGACCTTGAGTGACCCTGAAAGATTAAAATCAAGGTCACGTGATTTTAAATGGTCATAACACCAAACAGAGTGGTAAGTACTCAGTTACTATTGTTGACAGATAGGAAACTACATGGAGGCTCCAAAATGGCATCATGACCTTTAACCTTAACCAAACCCATATTCTCTCATTTTGAGAGGGAGGTGTCGATTTGTGAGGAATATGATTTGTGCCTGGTACCAGTTGTACTATTTTGTGTGTGTAGTTGCAGATGAAAGCAGGCGACAGTTTGGTGGTGAAGTCCATCTGTAAGTGTGAGAGTGGAACACAGACCGACGTCCACCCACTGGAGCCCAACATCCACAGGACGTATCAGTGGAACGAGTGGGAACTGAGAAGAAGAGCCATCAAACTGGTAAGAGCTGGGAGGGTAACATGGCCATCCAAGAACAGGTGTTTTTAAACCAGGTCAATTTAAACCAACTCTATTTAAACCAGGTCTGTCTAAACAAGGTATATTTAAACCAGATCTTTTCAAGCAAGGTCTATTTAAACCAGGTCTGTTTCAACCAGGTTTAACCAACCCCCACTGAACCCAGGTCTGATGCTTTGTGGTTCCAGGCTGACCTCCGGACAAGGACCACTGTGTCCACTCAGACACCGCTGAGCCACATGAGACGGGACAATGCAACACAGATTTGGACCCCGAAGAATGCTGAGAGCCAGACCCAGAGGGAGGGGGGCACTGGGGTCCCGAGGCCCCTGGTCTACCTGAGGGGTCTGAGGGGCCAGCGGGATGCACACCTGGTCCCCACCCACCTGACAGCACCTGTGGACAAGTAACACTTTCACAATAAAAGCACTCCTGGTCCTTGTGTGTCCCTCAGTTTACATCAATGTCAACAAATCTGTCAACAAATAGTGTTTTCCTGAAAAAAAAATTAAAAATGAAATAAATACTAAACTAAATGAAAACTTCTTTAATTGCAATTAGAAAATATAAATAGTGATGGTTAAACTAATAAATATGAACAAAAGCAAACCTGATGGTTTCTACTTTTGTTCTTTATTTTCTCTCCTTTTTACTTCTTTTGTTTTTATCATCTTTGTTTTTAATTTCTTTTTCTCATTTTCTATATAATATCTCTGAGGGAAAAACAGTCAGACATATTATCATTTTCCCTTTTTGTTTTGTTCTTTTTCTCTTGTTTCCCCTTTTCTTTTCTTTTTTCCCATTTTCAGAATAATAGCATAGTTGAAAAGCCAGACTGTTAACAAAATAAAGTTTATGAAGAAAAAAAAACGAGAAGACACGTCACTGGTGTTTTGTCCAATCAGTGAGATCCGTGTATCAGGCTGTTTGTGACATCAGAGGTGAAGAAGGGAAGATGGCGGCGGGCGGCCGGAGCTGTGTGAACGAACAGACTCATCCGGCAGCTTAGACACAGAACAACTGCTCCGAGACTCGGACGAACCATTCCACCGCTATCCGTTTTACGTTCCGCTACAAGGGTCCAATGGCGCTGCTTTACGGACTGGTGTGGCGGCTGCTGCTGCTCCTGGTCCACGTCAACAGGACCGTGGTGTGTTGGCTCCGTGTCCGGGCTAGGAGCTTCCAGGGCCGGCTGTGGGAGCGGGCCGTGGCCGCTCTCTTGCTGCCTGTGGCGCTCATTGGTTTCCCGGGACAACAGAAGAAGTTGAACCGGAACCGGGACGGGACCGTTTACCAGGTGGTTGGAGCCCGCTCCGCCGCCAGTGGCCGATCCCGGTGGTCGGTGGAGAAGCTACCCGTGCACATCGGCCTATTGGTGGCGGAGGAAGAGCCCAGTTACACGGATATAGCGAACCTGGTGGTGTGGTGCATGGCCCTGGGAATTTCCTACGTCAGCGTTTACGACGATAACGGTAACGTTTCCCAGTCACGTCACATGTGGTTTTATTTCCGGTAAACACGAGCTAGGTGGTTTACAGTATGGTGTAACTTTAAGCCCAGGTATGTCATCACTGCTGTGGGGGTTAACTGGGGTTAAACTGGGATTTCTCAGCCTTCTTTCAGCACCTGTACACATCACCACTAACATGGAGCGGATCCAGTAGTCACGTGACTTTCAGTTTGTAGCACATGATTGTGTGTGTGTCATCTTAGTATGTGGTTGCTCAGTAGAAGCATGTGTCTAAATCAGGGTTGGTATGAAAACTAGACCCATATAT
Source organism: Siphamia tubifer (assembly GCA_020466265.1). Lineage (NCBI taxonomy): Eukaryota > Metazoa > Chordata > Actinopteri > Kurtiformes > Apogonidae > Siphamia > Siphamia tubifer. The sequence goes on from CM035805.1 coordinate 32,889,703, forward strand.
CTGTCTTGTATTTCAATCTATTTCTTGTGTCAGCATAGGTCTGTTGTATAACCAAGCCGTGTTATCCCTTTTAATTTCATGTATGGGTCTAGTGGTGCTTCATAGTTAGGGGAGGCGGGACTAAAAGGTCGTCTTTCAAATCTCTCTGTATGCAATGAGGTAATGCACCTGACGTCACGTGATCCCATGATTCCGCTGCTGAAAACTAATTTGGCGGCTCATTGTGTGCACTACCGCGTTCTGTACCTTTCATATTTTAGTTCCAGCTAGTGTATAGAGAAGCATCTTGCTCCGACCCGTGGGAAAGGAAGATACTGAATCACTATTAGGGATAGCGAAAGAGAAAAGAAAATAATTGCTTTTCCGGCTCACACACACACAGCCATTACACACCGTGCTCCCGTTACTTAACTTTTTAAACACAAGTTTAAAAAGTGCGAGGTTGAGCAATGTTATGCCACTAATCATCTGTTCCTTGTGTCAGTATCAACATTTCCTGAAAACTTCAGCTCAATCAGTTCATAACTTTTTGACTTATTTTGCTAAAAGGCTGATAAACAGACAGATCGTGCTGTTCCTTGGAGTAATTATCTTGCTAACAGGCTGACTGACTTTACACTAGTAATGGCTCGACTCAGTATTTTCATTCCAGGATGGTACTGACTTTACCTGGTTCTCATGGTGATAGTATTGACTTTACAGTACTTCGTTTTCATACCAGTAGTACTGATTTTACAGTACCTGGTCATCATAGCAATAGTACGGACTTTACAGTACCTGATTGTGCATTACTATCTGTCGTCTGTTTAGTGAATTGTTGATAAATTCACTCATTTTGTGACTTGTTGGAATTTTTGTCATCACCAAAGACTGAATTTGCTGGAGTGACCATGGTGTAGTATTATGGGCTGTCATGGATTAATGTACTGATATATTTACGGTCAACTTCCACATCTGGGTAGAGTCACAGACACCGTCTGACCAATCAGTGTCTGTGGGGTTTCTCGTCACCTTTTAGTATCACTGGGAACCTGGGTGGAGTGATACCAAAAAACTAGTACCGGGTCCTTTTTCATAAAAGAAATGCACCAAAGTGACTTGAGCCAATACTAGTGGAAATGTGTCATAAATGCAACATGAGCAGTGAGAGGATCTGGAACAATGTTTCATATCGCTGTGACGAGTCGGTAAACGCAACATGAGCAGTGAGAGTCTCCAGATTATTGTCAGAAGATTTGTCTGAGGAATCTGAGAGGTGTATTACTTTTTTTTTTTCCCTGGTTGAGACTGGTGGGGTGGGTGTTTCCTTTAACGCTCATGTCTTGTTTTCCTGTTCAGGTCTTTTCCAGAAGAACAACTGTCGTCTACAGGAGGAGATCATACGTCAGCAGCAGGATTTACTGGGAACGGAAGGTTCGAAATGTACCGTAGAGTTCCTGAGAAATGGCAGTGAAACGCACCAACACCATGGTAAGATTTCACTAGTGTAGACCACAACCACCCTGAGTTCACTAGTGTACCACAACCACCCTGAGTTCACTAGTGTAGACCACAACCACCCCGAGTTCACTAGTGTAGACCACAACCACCCTGAGTTCACTAGTGTAGACCACAACCACCCTGAGTTCACGGTTTTAATATGTAACATTGTTTATTCATGATGTTTCATTGTGGTGTTGTTTGTGCTGTCAAATCATTCAAATTTTTAATCAGATTAATCACAGGTTTGCTTTGGATTAATTTCAATTAATCACAAATAAATATTCATTTTAAATCTATATTGGTTCATTTTTCATTCTCAAACGGACTGCTCTGCATCCATGGTGAATTTATGCCTTACGTTTATGTGGTATTTTAATCTGGACGTGCTTCAGTGAAACACTTGTTTAATTTTTTTTTGGTTCATTTCTTAGTGTTTTGTTTTATTGTTTTTATTCTATTTGTTTTCTTCTACAACACTTTGTAAACCTTTCTGAGCATTTAAATGTCTGCTCTCTAAATAAAAGTGGATTATATAATGTGACCAAACTCAGATTTCACCCAAAAATCCAGACCTTAAGGCTTTACAATGAACTGTGGAGGTAAATAAAGACAAGACCTGTGTGTTTAATAAAGAACATGTGATTGAGTTTAATATGAGCTACATACCAACATATGTGTTTGTGTGTGTTTTTTTTCAGTGTTGTCATGCAGACCTACAGTGAAGGTTTTGTCTCCAGATGATGGTAAACCCAGTATCGTTCAGGCGGCTCAGCAACTCTGTCGTTCTGTGGAGAAGAAGGAGAGCACGTCCAAAGACATCAGTGTGTCCACAGTGGACACTCTCCTCAGAGGTAACCAGTGCTGGGAATAACCGCGTTAGAGTAAAACAGTGTTACTAACACAGGCACATTTCGAGTAATGGAGTAATTACTTCATTACTTTATCCATAACTATATCACCCGTTAGTGTTACTCTGGAAAAAATGTGACTCATTATAATTTGATGAATTGGGGCGCAAGTGTTCCCCAGGTACAGACAACTTGGAGTTTTTGCAACACGTCAGTGCCGTATATATCTGCACCAAGCTTTCATTCTGCTCGGTGTAGAACTCCACTTGCATGTATGACAAGAAAATTGATCCTGATTTATTCAGAAATTGGATAGGTGGAGTCTCAACTGTCCTCTTTCCATGCACACACAGAAGTCAAATACACACTCACACAGATGATGGCAGCACCAAGTCGCAAGGTCACATTTGAGCTCCATTTGTTAAAAGTAGCAATTGCAGTATGAATGTTTGCTTTTCTCTTTGATAATATCTTTTCTAAGCAAGTTTCTGTGCCTAAATAGAAAGAGTGTATACATTTGAAATGACTGTAACCTAATAAATAGTCTGAGTAAGGATAAGTTACAGCTGCAGAAAAGAACACTAACACACATCAGTAGATGTCCTGGAAGGTAATTGGACTGCACTACTGTGGGCGTGTGTGGCTGAACAACTGGACTAATGCAGGCATGTGTGGCATGTTCTGAACAAACAATGATCCATTCGGAAGAAAACAGATGTTTTAAATGGCACAATAAACCATTTAATGCGAAAGAGAGAAGTAGAAGGAACAACACAAGTAACCAGCTTTTATAATGGCTTTTTATTGACTCTGTATTTGATCCTGAAAGAACCTCAAATGTCTGCCTTTAACTCTCAAAGACCAAAACTTTTTTGTAATGGGAGTGTCATTATAGCCATCATCTCCATGACAACAGAATGTGTTTTTTTTTCTTTCCAGAATCTAAGAACATTCCAGATCCTGAACTGGTGGTGAAGTTCGGTCCCATCGACAGTACGTTGGGTTTCCTGCCCTGGCACATTCGACTGACAGAGTTCATGTAAGAGCCTAATCTTAGTCACATGACCTCAGACTGGGACAGGCTGGATTTGAGGGCAGGGCCATCACATGACTTCAGACTGGGGTGGCTTGCACCCGAGACTGAGACTAACACGAGTTCCCACATACCTTCACCCAACTGTCAATACTTGCAGGTTACAACCAGTATGACCACATATGTACAAGTCATAATGGTTAGCATAAAGGTTAGTATAACCGCTGGCATAAATGTTAGCATAACTATTAGCATAAATGTTTGTATAACAATTAGCATTAAGTTTTAGTTGGTTACCATAACAGCATAATGGTTAGCCTAATGATTTTAATACAATTCACAGTACATTGAAAATATTCCAATACTCAGGTATGGTACCAATTAACTCTACATAAGATTTGTAATTATATTGTTTTTGAGTTGGTTTGTCTGTCAGTAGCTTTACACAAAAACTTCTGGACCAGTTTCCATGAACTTTTCAGGAAAGGTGTGAGGTGGTCCAGAATAGATCCTATTAAATTTTGAATGCAGTGAGAGTGAGTTCTGCAGTGTTTTTAACATTTTAAGGGTCTTTTTCTTATTCTACTGTTCTGAACAAAGTGATCTAACAATGACCACAAGGTGGTGTTTCTTGGTAAACTATGAACATGACTATGCACAGTGAACAGGACAGTCAGAATATTAACAATAATACTAGTAATAATCATAATAATGGTAATAATAATAGTAATGATATTAATAATCTTAAATGTGGTGTGTTTGTACGTCTTTCTCCAGTTCTCTGCCTTCACACAGAAACGTCTCCTATGAAGACCTGCTTGAGGCTCTGCAGCGTTACGGAGCGTGTCATCAGCGACTCGGCCAATGAGGAGCAAGGCCGCCGCCCACCAGATGTCACATGGTGTGAGGTCAATCACTACAGCTGGCGCCGCTTTCGTCAACTCTTGACTATCTGCGGGATTTTGGCCCAACAAAAACATCGACTAATAGACATGAAAACGGCTCCGCCTACATCCTGCCACCATCTAATAATAGACATGGAAACGTAGCCCCGCCCACTTCCTGCCGTCGGCTCCTCTGCCATCCAACGTGCATTCCAGAACCAGAACCAGCGGAATGGGTCGGCCCAGGACAGAGGCCGTCTAGACAAAGACTGTTTTGTGTGGATGGACGAACGGACGGATGGGTGGGCGGAACCATCTGCTGTTTACTGGACTGAGGAAGAAATGACTGCACACAGAAGAAACTGGGCTTTGTTCTGCTGGGTTCTGATGCAGTGGTTCTGCTGGGTTCTGACCCGGTGCTTCTGACCCAGCAGACCCTTGGACATGTGCTGATAGAACCCAGTCAGCTGTAAATATGTGTGTGTGTGTGTGTATGTGCGTGTATTCCATCAGTTCCATCAGAGGAAACGGTTCAGTCTGAAATAAATAAATGCACTGTTTGTGTGTGAGTCAGTTTATAAACTAAACCATATTTCCACTGGTACTGGTTCCACTGATACCGTTTCCTGGTACTGGTTCTAGCAGTGGTTTTCAAGGTGTGAGGGTGGGGTTCCCCTGGGGAGTGTCAGAGGACTTCAGGGGAAGAAAAAAAAAACCTGAATAAAAAAAAAAGATAAATACAGAGTCTGAAATGAGCAGGAAAGGGGAAGCGTTTGGCAGATTTCTAAAAAGTTTGGCTTTTTTATTTAACCACACCGAAGCTCCCGTGGCAAACTGAAACGGAGAAAGTCTGCACAGTGTTTGGACAGGAAGGTGGATGAAGGCCAGATGTTTGGAAAGGTGTTAAGGTGTTGAAATATGAATAAAACTTGTTAAAATTTGGATGAAAATATTTAAAACACACGGAGGTATTGAAATAGGTAAGAAAAATATTTAAAACCCAGGTGTTTATGGACAAAAAAGATGTTTAGAGGCAGAAGGGTTGGGGCTCCAAAAGTAGGGGGTTACTAATGCAGTGTTCTATTGCAAGTTTTTTTTTTTCTCACAAAAAAGTGCCATTGTTATTGACGAACATTTTGACACCTCTAGGAGGTGTCCCTAGTGGGCAGGGCTTTGCTTGTCCTCAATCCTGCCCCTGCATACAGGCTAATGCTAATACTAACACTAATGCTAATACTTATACTAATAGTAAGAAAAAAACCCTACATATCGTGTTAACGCCAATGTTTTAGTTCAAGATCAAAGTGTTTGTTGTCATGTGCAGAGAAAGAAATGTCCCTGTACAATGAAAAGCTGACTGTCTAATAAATAGAACACTACAAGTGTTGAAGTAAAAACAAAAAAAGCATGAAAATATAAGAAATTCTAGAAAAGCACTCAGAGGATGCAGACTCCGCCAAGGCACCCCCCCCCCCCCACACACACACAAACCTCCACTGATCACCACCTAAATGTAATCTATTCCTTGTGTCAGTATCAATACTTACTGAAATGCCAAATCCGTCAATAACTTTTGAGTTACCCTGGTAACAGACAGACAGATAAAAAAAAACACAACTCCGCTGTTTCTCGGCGGATGAATGAATACAACTATTACAAAAGCAAATCTAAGAAGTCTAAAATATTTTACAGAAAAAACAGTATTTGAACTCAACATGAACAAATTGAAACAACCTGAACGAGGCAATAAAAATATAAATAAAAAATAAGACGATAGATAGTGTCAGACTTGCTCACATTCATAAAATCATCAGGTTAAAAATGTGAAACTAAAGTAGAAATCAATCAATCCTCCTGCTCCTCTTCTTCCATCTCCTCCTCCTCCTCCTCCTCCTCCTCCTCCTCCTCCTCCTCCTCCTCCTCCTCCTCCTCCTCCTCCTCCTCCTCCTCCCTGGAGCAGAATGCAGTGATCAGTGTAGAAGGATGGTTCCGGTCGTGTCCACTGTGGAGAGCCTTCCCAGACGGACAGACATCCCGGTACAGAACCTTTACCGGTGGACAGATACCCCGGCACCGAATCAGTGCCAGCGGACAGACACCCCGATACCGAACCAGTACCAGCGGACTGACACACCAGTACCGAACCAGTACCAGCGGTCTGACACCCCGGTACCGAACCTTTACCGGCGGATCCGGAACATCTTCACCAGGTAAGGAGGAGAAAGGAGGGAGGAGAATCTGCGGCGGTTCGGTCCCACTGAGACCAGAACCAGTGCACACACGGAGGGGGATGGACGGAGGATGATGGGGGGGCAGAGGAGGTGCAACAGATGGAAACAGTACACGGTGCATTAGTGGCAGATACCCCCACACCCCCTGTGCGTGCCGAGGCTGAAGTGCATTCCAGCACGGTGTGGTGCCAAACTGAACCAAACCGAGTCAAGCCGAACCAACATCTTTCCCTGCAATGTCTGGATGGAGGACAATGGAGGCATCTTCCACATCTTCTTCCTCCTCCTCCTCCACCCCCCCACCCCCACCACATCATTTCCTTCAATGAAAGTCTTTACAGTGCTCTAAAACCTCCACATCCATTGTTGATTTGTTTGTTTGTTTATCAACTTCTTTGTTTTTTTTTAACCCTTTCATACGTACTGTATGGTGCCATTGCTTACTACTGAAAACAATAAGATATCCTTGGGGGGTGAGGTGATGAGTCTTTGGAACTGAACTTTAGAATCTGGGTCTCTAAGACCCGATCGTAGGACACCAGCCTGTGCGCCTTGTACGGAGGACCGCATGCAACATTTGGCCATCTCTGGTGACTAAAAAATTCATTGTCCCGCGGCAATGAATTTGTATCAGCCCTTTTCACAGGTGAGAGAAACGCTGCATGGGGAGGCTCAGTCACAACCTTCTACTTCCGGCCCATGGGTGTGAATGGAGCGAATCAAGCTAAATTCTGATTCTGTTTTACATGTGCTCTGAAATTCACATATGATACCTGTTAATAAGAAATATTTGATGTGGCATAGGCAGACCACCCGTTTTTGATGGGAAGCAAACGTGACGTTAGGTTTTATGTGGTCTTAGTAAGAGACTACAATGCATCGCGTATGTGACGTCACACTCCACTCTGCTCAGCTGTGGAGTCTGTTGTGACGTCACATGTGCGCCAGGTGTGTAATCCAAATTATTAATGGGTTTTATTCGCAAATCAATCATCCATTGGTTAACATAGGCAGTTGAAACGCACATCAAGAATTATCATTTATTATGAGGTACAACATATGTGTGATTCAGGGCACATGAATGAATACCATTCATTAATTTTCCGATCTCAGGCCCCATGAGCCTCCGGGAAGCAGCAGTCTCAAATGAGCTCTGATCTGTACACAGTACTTTTAGTCATGTTTCCACTATCAGAACTTCCAGGCCATTTTACAGGAACTTCACGGTATGCACGCATTTTCATTCCGACAGAGCCACCTTCTGGAACTTTTACAGGAACCAACAGAGTTCCTGCTCGAGGGTACAATTCTCGAGAGCCGCTATCCAGAAGTTGTACAGATTGATTGTCCAAAATAACATCATCAGATCATGACAAACAACTGAATAGTAGTTGCTGGAGGAAGTTTACCACATGACGAAGCAGAATAATTTCTCATTTTTCCAGCTCTCTTTCATTAATCCCTGTGAAATTCTTCCAGAGAAACTCTTCTTCTTTCATTCTTTGATACCATTACTGTGTAAAGCAACAGCACAAATGTGACAGTTGTTGGGTAGGAGATAAACATGAACAGTACAATAACAAATGAATGAACATGTCCACAGTGTTTTTCCTACAGTGTCAGATTGTCCTAAACTGTGTCACACAGATTTCATGTCACTATGACAACAAAAGCATTTGGAACAAAACGCACTGGTAAAGTGGACAGCACCTGAAGGCACCATTTGTAGGGACGCACCCAACACCAGTATCAGCTACCGGTCTGATACTGGGTGTGTGTACTAATATAATTTCTAAATGTCTAATGTGTTCCTGTGCCAAAGGTGTGTGTTTATTTTTGAAAACTCAACAACAAACAAATGTGTATGCTGGTGATTTATGTAAGGTATTTTTCCAAAAACATGTGTGTGTGTGTTTGTTTGTATTCCTATTTTATGGGGACATTGATATGTTTACACAGTCACACCATGGGCACCTCTGACACTATGGGCACCAAAATGCAGTGCCTCATGAAGCCCATGAAGCTATAAGTAAAGGTCCCCACTATTAAAACAGAAATGATGTGGCCCTATGAATACATTAATTAGTTTTTTTCTTAGGAAGTCCCCATAAAGCATGGGGGAAATTGGTGCAAAGCGAAACATGTATTTTTTCAAACATTTGAAGATGTATTTCCTTTTATTAATGTACTGTAATTATTTTTGTCTTTATTTCATTTTTAAATTAGTCTTTTTTAATTAAATTTTTTTATTTAATTCAGTTTTCAAAATGTTATTATTAATATTGTTTTTGATTTTGTTGTCTTTAAAAAAAAAGTGTTTCCACTCACTACCCAAGCCCTACTTGATTACAAAGTTGGTCCTCATGAGACATGTATGTGTGTTGTCGTCCACAGGGACCTGGTGTTCACCCTGGCCCTGGGACAGCTCCTGTCTTTGCTGCTCTGTGTTCTCAGTCTCATCAGTAAATACTTGGCAGATGATTTCCACTGTAACACCCCAGTGTTCCAGAGCTTCACTAACTACATCCTCCTGTTCTTGGTCTACACCACCACACTGGCAGTGAGACAAGGTACAGATGCTAGCATGAGGGAGCAGCGCCTCCCTGCCACAATCTATGCACCTCCTTGCCATTTTTCAACCCATGCTAACCCATGCATCATGCTAGTGAACTAAAGCACTGTCATTGGTGAAAATAGTGACATTATGCTAGCATTTAAAACACAAGTGTCAAATACCAGTCCTCAAGGACCAGTGTCCTGCATGTTTTAGATATTTCCTTCTTTCAGCACACCTGGTTCAATTAATGATTGATTCTGTGACCCTCCGTTATTGAGTTATAACTGATAATGTGATTTTGACATTTTAGTTAATTGTGACCTTGACCTATGACCTTTACTCAAATTGATCATTGCATCTGATGCACATTACCTATATGTATATGCCTATGTAATTTCTTGGTGATATCTCAAGTGTCGTTTGAGTTATAGCATGATATGTCTCTGCGGACACACATACACACAGATTCAGACAGACAGACACAAAGTGGTTAACTCCCCCCCCCAAAAAAAAACAAAACAAAAAAACCTCCCAAAAAAACGTCTGCAGGCTGTCATAGCAATAGTACTGACTTTACATTACCTGGTCGTCATAGTGATGTGGTACATTATTTCCTGTCATCTGTTCATGGAATTGTTTATTTTTTTTTTATTATTATTTATTGTTTTTCCATAATCACATTACAAAGACAGACAAACAATAACAAGTAATGAAAATACAAAGATGTGGGGACAGAAAACAGGGGTGGGGGTGAGGGGGGGGGGGTTGCTGCAGTAAATTACATTCATATTTACATCATGTGTAGAGTTCTTAGGCCTCTCTGTTGGATTGAGAGACAAGGCTGCTTGTTCCATAGCAAGAATGTCCATGAAATCATTTCGCCAGAAATCCATGAATTGTTGATAAATTCACTTCGCATGTTTCCATGTGTTTGACCTTTGACCCTTTCCCATGTGTTTGACCTTTGACCTGTTTACATGTGTTTTCCCAGGTGAAGGAAACCTGTTGGTGATTCTAAAACAACGCTGGTGGAAATATCTGATCCTGGGTTTGACCGACATTGAGGCCAATTATCTGGTCCTGAAAGCATATCAGTACACCACACTGTCTAGTGTCCAGGTGTGTGTGTGTGAGTTTAACGCATGCTCAGACCAGGTTTAGGTTTATTTTCTAAACTTAACTTGAAAAGTCCTGAATTAGTTTTTATTGGTTATAAATATTACTTTCCTATTTTTATGAAGGTGGATTTGTTTCTTCATTGCTTTAACAAGAAAGGATTTTTTAAAAAATAAAATTAAAAAAAATTCTTTTATTACAGCACAGTTCTTTTTATTGATTTATTTTTTCAATTTATTGTTGAAATTTAAAAAAAAAAAGTTTTTTATTGAAGTTATATTTTGGGGTGATTGAATACTAAAGAAACAAATGTATTAACCCTATTATGGATCAATTAAAAAAAAATAAAAATTTTTTGCATATGAACTTTTTTCTTGTATTGACAAGGTTATTTTTATTGAAAATTTTTTTTTCTGAAAATATTTTTGGAGGTTAAAGTGATAAAGAAAGAAATCTACCTTTACATTTTTACCCTTTTGTAAAGTTTTTCTGACATGTTTTAGTTAAACACAGCAATATGAGGACTGTCACTTCACAGCAAGAAGGTCCTGGACCACATTGGCTCTCAGAAGTGGACCTTACAGATCCTGGAAACATGTGACACCCCATGTGTCCACACGTGCCCTTTCTGAGGGTCTGTGGACCAAAGCTGGACCCTGGTCACCTGGGGGTCCTCACTTTGGTCTCTTGGAGGTCCTCACCCTGTAGGTCCTCACCCTGTGGTGTCCCCTTTAGTCCTAACCCTGTGATGTCCCCTTTGGTCAGTCCCATTTGGTTCTCACCTGATGGAGTGGTCGGTCCTCGGCCTGTGATGTCTCCTTTGGTCCTCACCCTGTGGTGTCCAATTTGGTGCTCCCTGTGGTGTCCTCTATGGTCCTAACCCTGTGGTGTCCCCTTTGCTCCTCAGCTCTTGGACTGCTTGGCCCTCCCTGTGGTTCTCCTCTTGTCGTGGTTCTTCCTGTTGGTTCGGTACAAGGCGGTCCACTTCTTTGGGACAGGACTGTGCCTGCTGGGGATGGGCTGTATGGTGGGAGGAGATGTTCTGTTGGGACGGCAGCAGGGCCTGGGTCAATACACACACACACACACACACACACACACACACACAGTACACAAACACACACACACACACACATAATATATGTGCACACACATGCACAGACTTTTCTGTGTTTGTGTTTCCTACTTTCTGTTTATACTTCCTGTGTTTGTACTTCCTGTTTGCTGTTGCCAGGGGAACAGAAGCTGTTTGGGGACCTGCTGGTTCTTGGTGGAGCCACGCTTTATGGGATCTCTAATGTGTGTGAGGAGTTCATAGTGAAGAACCTGAGTCGTGTGGAGTTCCTGGGCATGATGGGCCTTTTTGGATCCTTCTTCAGTGGAATCCAACTGTAAGTTTGTCTGCTGCACATGGAACCCATCAGCTGTTTGAGGATCAGTTAGAACCCATCTGTTCTTCCATCGGTTTTGACTGAAGCACTTAAGTCGTGATGCTGTTTTGGAGCCTACATGTAGTTTCCTATCTGTCAACTATAGTAACTGAGTACTTATCACCATTCTGCTGTGTTCAAAACCACATACATACCTACTACTCATACTAACTTTTTTTAGTATGCAGTGTTTTTACACTGGCAGTATGCAATTTTTTGTATGCCAGAATTTCCCGGATGCATACTAGATTCAGCAGAAATGTTGAGCATGTATCAGGAGTATGCTACTCATATTGACATTGCCCAAGATGCAACACAGTGTGACATGTCGTCCGATCATACAGCCTCCTGCACAAGAATGTGTTATACATTTGTTACATATAGTTAATTGTATGGGCATTTGTATTAATAAACTCCATTCAGTTATTCAATTCACATGACTTTCTTTCTTTATGATGAGCATTTACAAAGCTGGAAAAGATTTTCCCTTGAATTTTCATGCTAGGTGGTGTGTGGTTTTAGTGATTTTTGTCATTGGATTTACAGTGATTCAAACAGTTTGAAATATCCAGTAAATACTTTAAACAAATATAAGTCACAGTAAGTTACATCTGACAACAAACCCGACTTAATAGTGACCATGATGCACCGAAGACAGCGGGATTATCTCCGTCTCCTTGGCGACATGACTCTCCACTGGTAAGGCATCATGATCTGATCATGACTGGTCAAATTCCGTAAATGGGACGGGGTCAGTAATGGTGGTCTCAAGTTAGTAGTTTATGCGTAGATGTGCTTCTTGTTTACAAAGTAAAAGCCTAGATTTATCAGTATTGTTTTTTGTATAAGAAAGGGAAAGGGGTAGCTTTGTAAACTAGCCCGTCTCCAGTGGCAAAGAATATTTTTGCCTGAATCGTTGGTCTAGTGACACTCCATAGAGCCTCAGCCAGGACCGGTAACATTTTAACAGTCCAATCACAACGCTCCATTTTTGTAGCAAGGTTGTAGGGCAGGCTTAGCACAATGAGGACAGGGTTGAAAAAGTAGGAAGTCTGTGGTTGGATAAGCAACATGTAAACTGATCCAGTTGTATATTTTTCTTCCACTGTTACTGGTGTGTTAACATTAATTAGCCTAGCCTATAAGATGTGAAAACAACCAGATAGATGCTAGTTTAGACTTGTTTTCATTTCTCGGTATAAGTCACATTGTTAATTTTTCTGACTGGTCATAGCACTGGCTTATTACTTGCAGAGCAGTTTGAAAGACAGACATTGATCCCACCCATGCGTCTATGGATCATCTCCAGACTGATTGATTCATATCATAGTCGGGCTTTCCAGGCTAGGAAAGGGGTGTTTTATTTTGTGAAAATAACCAGAACTGTATTGCTTCATGGAAATGTTGGTCCAGTCATTTTTGTGTAAAGTTAAAAAAAAAACATCAACGAGGGTTTCCATTGTGTTTGACTTGAAAACAGTCACTACAGTTGAAGACTGAAGTGGTGTTGTTGTTTTGTTCCAGGGCTGTCATCGAACACAAGGAGCTGCTGAAGGTTCCATGGGATTGGCAGATTGGTGAGACCACACCCACTTCTTTCAGACCACTCCCTTAAACACTGTTTCCTGTATCTTACAGGTGTTCTGTACAGTGCATTCAGTGTCCTCATTTTTACCCTGTACATGTGTATCTTACAGGTCTTCTGTACGGTGCGTTCAGTGTCCTCATGTTGGCTTTGTACAGTTTGATGCCAGTGCTGATGAAGAGGACGAGCGCTGCCTTCCTTAACTTGTCACTGCTGACAGCTGACATCTACAGCCTTTTCTGTGGACTCTTCCTGTTCCACTACCAGGTAAAGACCCTTAAACCTCTGCCCTTAACCATGAAAGACCCTTAAAGGGATAGTTTGGTATTTTTCTGTATGGGATCAGCGTCTTTACTCTGGTGCACTTACAGTGACTTACCCCTGACAGTGTCCTGTGAGTCGAGTTCTGATCTGGTTTGGGTCAAAGCAAAAGTAGTCCCGGCAGGTTTCCTGGGGTCAACAAAACAAAACATGTTTCTTCTCAAAACAATATGTGTTTGAATATGTGATTTATTTGCATAACAATCCCATTAAACATCTCATTATCTTTTAATCTGATAATTGTGATTTTTAATGTGACAATATTGATTTTTAATCTGATAAATGTGTCTTTTATTCTGGTAAATGTGATTTTTAATCTGATAACATTGACTTTTATTCTGGTAAATGTGTCTTTTATTCTGGTAAATGTGACTTTTAATCTGATAATATTGACTTTTATTCTGGTACATGTGACTTTTAACCTGACAATATTCACTCTATCCAGTTCTCAGTGCTCTACCTGCTGTCCTTCTTCCTGCTGATTCTGGGTCTGGTTCTGTACTCATCTTCTTCCACATACGTGGTTCAGGACCCGCGGATCTACAAACAGTTCCAGAACACGCCCCTCCAGCCCACTGCCACACCCCCCCAGCATGCTGACGCCAGACTCCCTGAACCTTCCGTCACTTACACCAACCTGGGCCAGGAGACAGGGGAGGAGCCTCCTGTCCACGTAGACTGAGCTGATTGGTGTAGGGGTGGGGCCTGTGGGCGGGTCCTCCGGTATACCCAGTTCCAGGAAATACTAGAATTTGGTGGATTGTCTGCAGTCGCAAATGAAATGAGTATGAAATATATGATTATAACTAGGACTGTCAAAAGTAACGCATTATCTCAGATTAATTCGTCGTCATGATTAATCTGATTAAACATTTTAACACAATTCGATGGAACAATTTTTTACAGTTGTTTTGTTAAAACTGTTGAAGATGTCAAATAAACATGTTAATTACACACACATACAGTATATATGTATATATATATATATATAAATGTGTGTGTTTGTGTGTACATATTTATATATTTATATATATTTTTGGGATATTTTATCACATTTTTGTGTTAGGGTTTGTTTTTGTATGTTTTTTGTTTCTTAGTGTATTTTGACAGTTTTCTTTTCACTGAAGCACTTCCAGATTAAAATGCCACATTATCATGAAGCATACATTGTTTGGGGCTAATGCATCTCCTAGCCTTCAGTGCAGATATATTCACTTATTTATTGAGTCTGTTCATTAAAAATGAAACATAATTAATATAGATTAAAAATGAATATTTAATCATGATTAATCCAAATGAATCCAAAGCAACCCTGTGATTAATGTGATTAATAATTGTAATCATTTGACAGCCCTAATTATAAGGGTTTAAATGAGGATTGTATTGACTGTGTTTGTGGTCAGTGTACAGGATCACTCTTCATGTAGATGTACGGTGCTTTTGTTTTTATTTTTCCTCTTTTGTTTTCTGTCCATCTCTGTTTGTGCCCAACAATCCATGTATCATTTGTTTATTTGGTTTTCAATTTAAAAACAAAAACAAGTACTCAAACAATAGAAAACAATTGAATTTCAAGGCATGTGTTTCTTTTTCAGAGTAAAAACAGATAACCAAATTATTATTATTTTTTTACATTTCTCTTTATTTTTTTTTTAAATTTCAAAATTATTAATTTTAAATTTAACATTTGTATTTTATTTTTTATTTATATATATAATTCATATTAGAAATGTATTTATTCTTTATTTAGTCTTTTCTCCCTTTTTTATAGAACAAAATAAAAAAAACATTGATTTTCATTTTCTCTGATAACAAAAGGAAATGTTACTTCCTGACAGAAATGGAAAAATGAAATAAAACACCTGTTTTTTCATTTTCTGAGAGAATGTTGTCATGTTCAAGGAAAAAGTGCTAATGCCTTGGTCACAAAGATTCTTATGAATTATGGATTACTGTAAAATCTGGACAAGGCAGTGTATGTTTTGGTAATTTTATGTTCCTATAAGAAACTATTGAAAAACTATTGTTAATTGAATTGAATTTGAAGGCATCTCTTTTGTCTTTTTCAGTGTCTAAACAAATAAACCAAAAATCAAGTTACTTCCTGACAGAAATGGAAAAAAAGACCTTTTTTCCATTTCTGTCAGGAAGTAACTTGATATTTTTTTTCTCAGAAAGAAAACTAAAGTTAAATCATTTGTTTGGTTTATATCAGAAAACTTATCTATATTAAAAGTAGGAAAAACATTGCATAAAACTGTAATTTTTCATTTGAGTATAAATGTAGGGAATGAAAAAACAAAGTGTTATTTGTTTTTCACTGGTTTTAAAAATGAAAAGATTATTGTTTTTTTGTTTTTTTTTCATTTTTATTTTTACATTGAAAATGGAATTAATCAATGACACACAGATAATTCCAAAGCCCTTTGTACAGTCGTGTGTGTATTTGTTGTATTTGTACAGTCAACAGTGTTCATAGGATGGACAAAAACTCGCACAAATGTCCAAATGTCTGTGCAGAGTTTATTTACTGAGAAAAGCATCATCGTTTGTCCTTTGATAGCATTATTTTTTAGATGGAATACATTTGATAAATACATTTGACTATTTTACTCCAGAAAAGGGAAAAGAAAGCTCTTGATGCAGTTTGATGTCATAGGCCGGATGGAATTGTGCTTTGAACAATCTGTAGATCCATTAAATAAAAATAAAGTCAGAATTCCAAAGTTGTTAATTTTTACATGATCTTTAAAATTCTGGAGATCAATTAAAATGCACATATTATAAATCAAAGAAAATGACAAGACTACCATCTGTCTTCCAAGTGTGCATTTGATGCTTCCATTATAACCACTGTTTTTGATCCATAAGACATTATGGCAGAAGTCATGAAAAAAGTGGATTTTTTTGCATCAAAAACTGTAGTGATCAATACAGATAATTTAAAAGCTTAAACAGGTAAAATAAGTGATTATTTGAAATATATCATTACAGTTGAGCTTGATTTAAAAAAAATACAATTACAGCAGAAAAATAAAGAAATGTATATTATTTAATCATTTGTTTTATAGGTGTGCATTTTACACACACTTGGAGACAAATGCTAATATTTATGAATATTTGTCCTAGGTCCAAAAATGATGATATAAATTAACCAATGTTGGTATAAATCAATGACAAATGCAAGGCTGAAAAAACTCTAATCATCTGTGACTTTTTTTCTTCTTTTTTTTGGGGGGGGGGGCATTGTTTTCTCTGTTTTTTACATTTAAAAAAGGGGGTTGTTTACATTCAAAACAGCTTTTAAATGGTTAAAATGTTCCAGTTATTGAGTATTTGTTATTTTTATTTACAGATCAAGGTGGAAAGAAAAACAATCTAGAAGAGTTCAAAACAAACAGAATTTTTAATAATTTATTTACATTATTCCACAACAGTGCATTTTACGCACACATTGGTGCTTAGTAAGGGCCTATGAGGGAGGCGCCTGTGTGGGAGGGGCCTATGTGGGAGGGAAACCCAGAGTTAAATTTAAAACTGTTTAAAGAAGTGGTGCCAGGCAAAAAAAAACACCCCTCAGGCTCAACAAACCCAACCCTCAGGCTGCTGTGAACTTTGACCTATGGAACATGGGAGTTTATGGGACTGACTCTTTTTTGGATCCAGCCCCCAGTGGAGGACGAGTGACTTGCAATTTTTGTCACTTCCTGTTTGGCTTCACTTTTGTCTGACAGACATTAACGCTGGGTTGCAGTACCGATGGCAATACCAGTATTAGTCTGAATGGGATATAGTACCATTACCGGCCTGTGGGGGCAGTGTTAGCCTACTGTGGCTGAACCTATTTATGGGCTGAACTGTTGCAGTACCGGCTCCTTCCTATGGGGGCAGTGTTGTTCCCCCCTGTGGCTGCACTGCGGCGAAGCTCAGAGGAAGAACAGCAGCACAAACAACACAAAGACTCCATTTTGTGACAAATAAAGCAGCGGTTGTTGATCTCACCTCAAGTTCTGGTTCTGGTTTTAAACACACGGCATCGGCATGGGAGCGGTTCTAGGACTGTGTTCGATGGCCAGTTGGGTAAGTAATGGAACCGGTGTCGGTACGGGAGACGGTAGTGGTGTCGGTACAGGGTTGGGTTTGTGTGGCTGTTATGACTGCGCAGTATGTGGAAGACTACAGGCCCCTGTCCAGACCAGGACCACCAGGACACACATAGGACCAGGACCCTCATAAGATCAGGACCTTCATAAGATCAGAACCATCAGGACCGGACAAGGGTTGGGTTTGTGTGGCAATTATGACTGCACAGTATATGGAAGACTACAAGCCTGGGTCCAGAGCAGGACCCACATAGGAGCAGGACCAATATAAGACCAGGACCCAGACCAGGGTTAGGTTTGTGCGGCAGTTATGACTGCGCAGTATGTGGAATACTACAGGCCCCAGTCCAGACCAGGTCCCACATAAGACCAGAATCACCAGGACTCAAAATCAGACCAATACCACCACATCTCAGACCAAGACCACTAGGACCCAGGCCAGGATCACCAGGACCCATATAAAACCCAGACCAGGACCAATACCACTAGGACCCACATATGACCCAGACCAGGGTTGGGTTTGTGTGGTTATTATGACAGGCCCTACCTAGTGTAGACCAGGGAAC
Organism: Siphamia tubifer; assembly: GCA_020466265.1. Lineage (NCBI taxonomy): Eukaryota > Metazoa > Chordata > Actinopteri > Kurtiformes > Apogonidae > Siphamia > Siphamia tubifer. The sequence goes on from CM035805.1 coordinate 32,907,859, forward strand.
ACTAAGACCTGCATTGGTCCCAGTCTGAGGGGAAAAACACAACAGGAAACAGACAATATTGAAAAAATAAAATAAAAAAACAGACTATTTAATGAATATTGTTCAAAACAAACATGAGTTTAAAAATGTAAATGACACGAATGTTTATTTTTTTGAGCCTGTGTTTAAAGCTACAGTAAAGGTTTGTTACTTGTGAACAGACCTGAGGCCTGCTGCTAATGCTAATGATGCTGCAGCTGTTGTTGTTTACAGGTCTGTCTGTTGGTTTAGTGCCAGAACATGTTCTCTCTGCTCTAGTATCTGTTGCCTCATACATGCTCCTTTCGGTCCCTGCCTGTTCTGCAGTTGTTGTTGTCTAAACGACCCCCTCTGGTTGCAGATCCCCTGCCTGTGCGGCAGCGCCCCCTGTCTGCTCTGCAGTTGTTGTCCCAGTGGAAATAACTCGACGGTGACTCGTCTCATCTACGCTTTCTTCCTGCTTGTGGGCGTGGCCATTGCCTGCATCATGCTGATGCCTGGAATGGAGGAACATCTGAAGAAGGTATTGGTTCCGCTACTGTTTAAACCTACTGGTCCCTCTGGTTCTACTCAGGTTTAAACCTTTTGGTTCCACTGGTTCTATTTGTATGGTTAAACCTACTGGTTCTACTAATGTTTAAACCTGCTGGTGTTGAAACCTTCTGGTTCTGCTGATGTTTAGACCTACTGTTCCAGTGGTTCTACTGTTTCCAGTGTAATCTATTACAGATGGATCTTGTGCTGCAGTCAACATGTCATCAGAGGCTCTTTTTATCTGGACGAGTAAAACGGATTTGTTTATGCCGAGCATCTACATCATAACCACATGACCAGAACAAATAGCAGCTTCATGCGCCACATTAATTTGTAAACAAGACAGCAACCATCATGGTGGACACCAAAGTAGTGGTAGCAGCAGAGCTCCAGTCACTGCTAAGGTTACTTGCGTTATTGAAGGAAACTCTACTGATGTTAAACCAACAAGACAAGCAGCAGAGACGCCTACACAACTTCTTCTGTTGTTCTGGTGGGCCAGTCTTACAGTGCACATAGAGGTGTGTGGCATGCATATTACATGGTATTGCGTTTCATAGCCATGTTTATGTGATATTTTACTGATCCGTTCCTAGTGTGGATGCGATATTTTCTTTCTTTTTGTGCCTGGTAAAAAAAAAACAATAAACCTTGTTGCGTGGCAGACTTGGCGACAATCACTCTCACACCAATGGGCAATTTATATTAAATGACCCTATTTGTACATGTCCTTGGATGGTGGGTGGAAGCTGGAGTACCCAGAGAGAACCCATGTAGACACAGGGAGAACATGCAAACTCTACACAGAAAGGTCTGGTGTTGGAATTGAACCGCAGACCTTTTTGCTGTGAGACACAAGTGCTAACCACTGTGCCACCCCCACTAACAGAATAGAGTGTATAAAAGAGTGTGCACCATAATGATAGTAAAAAAACAAACTACACAAAATAAAACCTTAGTAATAATAACTGTACAGTATTCAACAAATATTTCAGCTGGAATTAAATGGCTTTTTCCTTTAAACAGAAGTTTGGTGGAGAACAAATCCAGTTCCTAATAAAAAATTTTAACAAAAAAACTGAATGCTCGGTTTTCACTCATTCATTCATCTATAGTAAAACATGAGGACATTGGGATACATGTGATGACACACTATGGCATCACATTAGTGACTCAGATGGTGGTTGACTGTTACACATCAGTGACAGGAGTTGCATCTAAATGTAACGTATGTTCATGGTGTGTAGTGTGTAATGGTAGGACTGTATCTGTGATACACAGACACAAACCTTGCTTTAAGTATGTGTGGTTTTAACGCTGCTGTTTGCCTGTGTTTCCTGCAGATCCCAGGTTTCTGTGAGGGCGGGGCCGGCTCCTCCATCCCAGGGGTTGAAGGTCACATAAACTGTGATGTGCTGGTTGGGTACAAGGCGGTGTACAGAGTGTGCTTCGGCATGGCCATGTTCTTCCTGCTTTTTTCTCTGCTCATGATCAAAGTCAAGAGCAGCCAGGACCCACGGGCAGCACTTCACAATGGGTGAGTTACCCACAGTGCACTAGTGAATTACCAACAATGCACTACTGCACAATGGATGAGTTGCCCACAATGCATCACTGTGCAATAGGTCAGTTACCCAGAAGGCACCTGGCCAGGGATTCCACCATATGTGGAGTGTCTGATTGTCTAAGGGGAATATATTAAAACATGGCTTTGACATGATGACAATCATATGTAGAATTATGCAATAATTTAAAAACTGAAAGGGAAAAAAACTTGTGCTTTTTTTCTCAAACAGGTTTTGGTTTTTCAAGTTTGCTGCAGCTACTGCCATCACTATTGGATCTTTTTTCATCTCTGAAGGGCCTTTCACCACCGGTAACTCTTATTTTTATTTATTATTAATAATAATAATAATAATAATAACTTAGTTTTTAATCAACAGAAATTGCAGAGTACAGTAGATTAGCCTAGACTTAATTGTTGTGCTAGTCTAGTCAGACTAGAGCTTAGAGCTTTTAATTAATTGTTTGTAACAAGGGTGTGGAGGGAAATTAAAGCAATATAGTTAAGAAATGCTCCAGAAAAACATGTTGGATCCACATTTAAGGACAGACATGTTTGGACACACATATGTCTTAAGTCATTATGCTTCGAGGCCAATGATGTCAGAGCGATGTCTCTCTAATAAGGTGTGTTGGTTCAGTGGAACATGCGCTGTGGGCTCAGTGCTTTTTGTCTGTTTCCTCAGTCTGGTTCTATGTGGGCATGGCTGGGGCCTTCTGCTTCATCCTCATCCAACTGGTTCTGCTCATTGACTTCGCCCACTCCTGGAATGAGTCTTGGGTGGAGAAGATGGAGGAGGGAAACTCCAGGTGCTGGTATGCAGGTATGACCACCCTATGACCACAACATGATGACCATGACTCCAGAAACTGAAAAATGGTTCCATTTATAGACAGACCGATGTACAGACACAAACACAGACACCTTAGGACACAAATGTCCTAAAGAGAGAAGCACAGACTTTCAAATTCATTCTCAGTATTGGTATTCAGAGAATGCCTAATCTCATCCCTATTTTGTGCCAATCTCAAGTTTATAATATAGTAAGTTTATAATGTGATTTTTGACCTTTCTGCTAAATGCGACCTTGACCTTTTGCAATATTAATAATTTCGTTATATGTATATATATCCATCAGTGCATGTAAGATTATAATATATCCAGTATTGATTAAGTTATAGCGTGATATGTCTATGCTTGTATATAACCATGTGATTTCATGGTGATATCTCAAGTATTCATTGAGTTATAGAATAGAATGATGTCTCTGCAGACACACACATAAACACAGATAACCAGATGCATATGGTGATTACAATAGTCTATCCCAACCAATGTTGGGTGAGATTAATAAAGGTGTTTCCTGTGATGTGACTGTGACCGAAAGTCAGTCTGACTTAACCCTGGATTAAACTTGTCCCCAGCACTGCTGTCCGTCACCACCCTGAACTACATCTTCTCCTTGGTGGCGTTGGTGCTCTTCTACGTCTACTACACACACTCTGAAGGCTGCACCCAGAACAAAGTTTTCATCAGCATCAACATGTTGTTGTGCATCGCTGTGTCCGTTATGTCCATCCTGCCGCAGATCCAGGTTTGTTTACACCCACACTCTCACATGAGGAGATGTTCTGAGCGTGTTATTTTCATCCTCCAACAGTTTCACAGATTTTATGGTTTTGGTCCAACCAAAGCTGGATACTTTTTACAATTTTAATATCCCCTTTATTTAAGCAGCAGAAAAGATCCCATTGGGATTAAGAAGCTCCTATCCAAGAGGTCCTATACAAGAGGAAAACATAAAATACAACACACAGTTAAAACACACAATAATTTAGAGAACAAGCCAAACTATGAAAAACAAGCAGAAGAGTTTGTCTGTAGGATTTAAAAGCATTTAATCAGATCAGTTCAGTCAGTTTACAGTCTTTTAGCAACACATTCCATGTTTGAGGAGCAGAGTAGATGATCCACACGGGAGTTAGAACTGGACTGAAGAAGCAGTGTTTAGGGTGAATTTGGATGAAGAATTAGTGTTTCTGTAACTGTAGATAATGAATCAGAGTTCCACTAATGTGTGTGTGTGTGTGTGTAGGAGTCCCAGCCCCGGTCAGGTCTTCTGCAGTCGTCCCTGGTAACCCTCTACACCATGTATGTGACCTGGTCGGCCATGACCAATGAACCCGGTAGGAAAACACTCACCACTTTTTAGACCTATTTGTTTGTGTTTGTTCTGAGCCTTTGCATGTTTCTCTGTGGATGTTTTTACTAATAAAACTGTGATGCAGTTCTGTCAAATCCATTTGACTTCAACTTCCACAATCACATTCAGATCCATAACCTCTATAAATAACAACTACAACCTTTATGTTTTAGAAAGACAAAAGTCCAATACAGTTATACTGACACCTTTTTTTTATCTGAATAACATGAAATTTATTCATAAAAATCTGTTTGTTTTTTCGATATTCAGTTGGTCATTTTTACATGTTCATTCAAACCAACATTTAATAACAGACAGAATATTGATCCTTTTACACTGATTTACATCCACAGTTCAGGTTATTCACAAAATTCAGCAGGTTAAGAATCACTTTCACTTAGTACCCCCCCCCCCCCCCCCCCCCCCAAAAAAAAAAAAAAAAAAAAACCAAAACAAAACAAAGCAAAACAAAAAAAACATATAGAGGTGCAAATGTACCAAACTTTTTCTAGTCTCGTGTTTTGAGATGTGTGGACCAATTTTTGGCCCGTGGGCCTCCCCTTTGACCACTGGTCTCTTTGTGTCTCACAGACAGGAAGTGTAACCCAAGTCTTCTGGGTATTATCGGTATGAACAGCACCAGTCCTGAGGGGCAGGGCCAAGTGATCCAGTGGTGGGATGCCCAGGGCATTGTGGGATTGCTCCTGTTCCTTATGTGTGTCCTGTACTCCAGGTGAGGACACCTCCTTTCTTCCACTCAGTACGTTAACATAAACTTAGAAATTAAAATGATTGACTTCTGTCAGTCTGACCCAGGGCAGCTGTGGATACAGATATCATTTACTACCACCAGAGAGAGAATGTGAGCGTGAATGAATAATGGGTCACTAATATAAAGCACTTTGGGTGATTAGAAAACACTATAGAAATACAATCTATTGTTATTATTATTATTACTACTACTGTGACATCAACACACAGATGCAATGACATGGCTGGATCCAGATACAGGCAGGGCTTGTGCTTCAGATATTTATACATAATCCAATGTACACTATTGTGATAAAAAATTGCAAAAGCTAACCTTGTGTGTTTTCATGTCTTTGTCCGTCAGTATCCGTAACTCGTCCAATGCTCAGGTGAACAAACTGACTCTGACCACTGACGAGTCGGCGCTGATCGAGGATGGCCCTCAGTCCGGCTCCTTGGAGGAGGGTGGCGGCCTAAACCGCGCCGTGGACAACGAGAAGGACGGCGTCACATACTCCTACGCTTTCTTCCACTTTATGTTGTTCCTGGCATCTCTCTACATCATGATGACTCTGACCAACTGGTACAGGTAGGTGGGGTCACAGTGGGCGGGGCCACACTGTATCTAATTACTATGGATCTTAACGGCAGTAATCTGATTAGTTAGATTAACACTCCAGGATCTGTGTCTGTATATGATTTATTTAGATTTAGAAAACTGTTTTTGTTTAGTCCTGAATGCCTGTTTGTTTGTTTGTTTGTTTAGTCCTGACTCGCAGTATGAGACCATGACGAGCCGTTGGCCATCAGTTTGGGTGAAGATGAGCTCCAGTTGGATCTGTCTGGGTCTGTACGTTTGGACCCTGGTGGCTCCGCTGGTCCTGGTCCACCGGGACTTCGACTGAACTGCTGCTGTTGCTGCTGTGTCTGTGGAACGTCATTAGTTTGAGTAGGTGTCCTAGGTGTTCACCGGGGGGTGGGGGTGGGAGGGGTTCATGTTCAGGTCCAGGTTCTGAATGCAGACCGGACCGCAATGCTCTGACGTGGTTGTAACCAGAGGGGGTAAATGTACTCGCATTCTGTACTTAAATATAAGTACAACTACTGGTGTGAAACAATACTCTGGTAAAACTAGAAGTACTGATTCAACTCATTTACGGAAGTAAAAGTAAAAAGTACAACTTCTCAATAGTAATAAAGTAAAAAAGCAAAACTGCATTTTTTGCTGTGAATGAAATAATACTTATTTAACAAGGAAAAATCTAAGGTTTCAAAAGTATCAAAAAATAAAGCCTTTAAAAGTGACTTCCTGTGTAGGAAATGTGTTTGATCAGATGTCATCATTCTAATCTATAAAGTCCCATTTTCTCTTCTCAATTGATTTTCCCTGTGAAGTGACTTATTTTTCATACCGTCACATCTGTTTAGCTTGGTGGGAAAAGTAAAGTCCAGATATTTCTGAACAAATGCAGGGAGTAAAAGGAAAACGTTTACAGATAAAGCAAAACTATATACAAAAAATCCACTTAAGTACAGTAATGAAGTACTTATACTTAGCCACTTCCGCCTCTGGTTAAAACATCCTGTTGAGCTACATTTTATCATAAATGTCCAAAATGTAATACATTTTTCATTTCATTTTTGTGATAAAGCTGCATTTTTTTAAATGAATTATTTCATTTATTATTAGTCTATACAATTCCAAACCACTGTTATATTTGTAATATTCTGTCATACACAGTACTCACACAGAACTCTTAAGTAAAACTGCATTAAAAAGTCAATAGTCACTTTTGTCTAAATTAATTGAGAACAACGATAACAGGTTTTAATTACATAATGCACCATGTCATTAAATTTACCAGGAAATAAAAACTTTGCAAGCGTTTTATAATGATCTTCTTAAAGTGTAATAACTTATTATGTAATGTGTCAAAATTTACTGCAAAATGAAATGAAAAAGTTACTACATTTTGGATATTTATTACAAACATGGCTCAACACCTGTAAATAATTTCTGTATATTATTATTATTATTATTATTCCTATTCCTGCTTCATTAGTTTGTATCCAGACGCTACTGCATGATGTGATGATGTTCTGTGGGTTTGAAACAGTTCAGCTTTTTCTGCAGTTTTTAGTAATGGAGTCCAGACTGTGGTCCATGTGGGTCTGGATCCAGACTTAATCCATGTAGGTCTGGATCAGACAGAACCATATGTTTGTGATTTCTGCTAAATTTTTTCCTTTTAATGTAAATTTTAAATAGTTTGAAAACTGACGGTTAAGTTATTTAATAGTGTTTAGTAATGGCATGTTTGTTTTTTTTTCAGATGTAGAATGTGTTTGTGGATAAATGTCTAAAAGTGTTTCTTTTATTCTAAAATCATCCTTCTTTGCCATGTCACAGTATAAGAATAAACAAATAAAACAATAAAAACTACAACAAAGATGAGTTTTGTTCAGTTTGATTGTAAAACTGTCCCATTCTGAAATAAAAGTATTTACACCATGCTCAGCTGTTTTTGTGTTTTCAAGGTCTGGAATGGACTTGAAATTCATTCGACATAAAGCTACTGACAGAGATGGTCTAAAAATAGTCTAATGCTGCATTTCCATTAGTATTGGCTCCACTAAATTTTACTTGCTTTGATGCGTTTCCACCATTGCTATGAGAGGCTGTATACACCAAAAATATCAGCTACTCACACACTATCAAACTCTTGGTTTTACCTTTAAACAAAAAAACAAAACAAAACAAAAAACAAAACAAAACAAAACAAAAAAAAAAAAAATATATATATATATATATTTTTTTTATATATGAGGGGAAAAGGGCTCAAAACACCTTGAAAATCTCCTGAAAACATATTTTAATGGATTGACAGTACTAATATTTTGCACCGTCTTCAAATCTGGATTTTAAAACGTGCATTAAATCGAAAGTTACGTATGTAACTACGGTTCTATGAATCCTGGATGACCGCCAGAGTTCTCTGTCACTCAGGACCCTTGCGTTTTCCGCGAGAAGGGTCTCTAGGAACAGAGCCATGGATGACGAGGGTTTATATTACCTCTGGAGTGTCATCCAGGGTCACAGGTGTGACTCATTTGGTATTACTACTCGAACTGCGCATGCTCGAAGGGATCATTCAGTGCTTTCAGCACCGCCCTCTGGCGGTCAGTAGGCCCATCAGGAGTGTTTCAAAGTGTTTTAACTTTTTTTTCCCCAAACTTAATCAGCACCCCCTGGTGTTAAAATGTATGTATAAGGCGATTCCCACCCACGTGACCTCTCCTGGCGTGTCCACCATAGTGAAGTCTACCCTCCTGCATATACTCAGCAATGAAAATTTGTGGTATTAGTTCAGCTTTATTTTTTTTTCTCACAAATTTAGCCCTAGTTTAGCCTCAATTTTCACAGCAATACACTTTAAAGACATCTATGCCAAATAGGTTTTCCATTTAAACAATTAAGTACTTTTGAAAATATTGTAGTATTTTTAAGTACACTCCTAATTAGATCATTTTACACATTTTAGTAATTGTTTGTCCACTCAGTGTGCTGCAGCTTTCACACACAAACCTGATGGATTTCTTTGATAACAGAAAATGTATACATTTTACTCCAACGCCAAACTATATTTGCAGAGAACCCTTTTAATTACTTTCAGGTGTGCAATTTAACTGATCCAAAGCCGCATGTTGCCTGTTAATTGCAGACGACCACTTGTTACTCTGTTGTTTCTTTTGGGATACGACATAAGGCTATTCCCTTAGCAGGATCACGTTTTTGATTGCATCTGACTGTACAACAATGCTCAGACATTGTTGGTTCCTTCCCGTTTCTAGAGGAGTCTAATGTTACTGCCGGTTCAGTAGTTAGCATTAGCACTGTCAAAATGGAGGCGCTCTATGACGTGAAGACAAGTGGGAATCAATTGGAAATATAATGCTAAAAGCGTATCTGGTTCGTCATGTGCGCTGACTCACACATATGTTGTACCTCATAAAAAAAATCATAATTATTGGTGTGCGTTTCAAATCCTTCTGTTAACCAACGGCCGATCCATTTGCGAGCAAAACCCGTTAATAATTTGGACTACACGCCTGGCGCGCGCGTGACGTCACCACACTCCACACCACAGCTGAGCGGAGTGTGACGTCATATACGCGACGCATTGTAAGTCTCTTACTAAGCCCACATAAATCGAACGACACGTTTGCCTCTCATCAAAAACGGATGGCCTGCCTATGCCGCATCAAATATTTCTTACTAACCGCTATCATATGCGAATTTCAGAGCACTTGTCAAACGGAATCAGAATTTAGCTTGACTCGCTCCATTCACTCCGATTTTCTTTTGCAAGCCAAATCCCATGGACCGGAAGTAGAGGGGCGTGACTTAGCCTCCCCATACTAGTGTGAAAACTTGTAGAGCAGCATATACGCGTCGCTTATTCTGACACTGCTCATGAGATCGTAGCAGAATATGGCAAAGTTTTTAAAAATACTAAGGGAAATGTACCTTTGCACGTTAATCTCTTTAATTAACTTCAAATTCGTCTTTGTGCACAGCCTTCTTCACTTTTATTTTGGACTTCTGTTTTGTTGTGGAGGGAATTTGCAGCTTGTCTGTCTTGCAGTTTTGAGAGTTTGCGTGTTTTGTTAGTTGCAGCATGTTTCTTTGGCATATGTTTTGGAGGTTTATATGTTTTTGCTTCTGCTTGGTTTATGTTATTACAGCAGTTTTCTCTTGCAGCTTCACTTCTGTTGTATTTGTTGTTGTGCATCTTTCTTGTGTTTGCAGCGTTTTGTCGATGTGGCGCATTTGCTGCTGTCCACCGTGAAAAGCAATCCGGGCGTTTTTTTATAGAACCAACACAACGCATTCAATAACAATGGAGAACACAGCAATGTGAATCTAATAATGATGGAATTAATCTTTTAATCATATTTGAAGATGGCCCAAAATGAGTGCGTTTGGAGCACATATTTTACCTTTTGGACACTGAACAGTTAAATCTAACAGCATTTGAGGAAAAAACATAATAAACAACAAGAATAACTCAACACCGATCACTGTTTTCTAACATGACATTTTTATTTGCTCAGTTTAACTACAGTTACTTAAACAGGTTCACAACTTTTCTATTTACAAAACAGAGCCAACACAAAACCTAGGATTAATGATAGACTGATATTTAATTTTTTTTCTTGTATTGGTTTTGAACTGTTGTCTCTGATTAAAAGAAAAAGGGAGACAAGAACAGGAAAAAATAAGTGGATGACTACTATATTTCTAACCTTATTTTCTAATTGTAATTGAAGATTTTCTGACATTTGCTTTCATTTGACAGAAAATAAATCTGTATTTTCTCCAAATCTGGGCTCAGGCCTGTATCTGTGGTCGTAAAAAAACAAAAAACAAAAAACAAAACAGTATCAGCCAAAAAACATCCCTACCGGTCAACCAGTCCCCAGGACAAACCCAACAAAAACATTGAGTCCAGATGCATACACAGGATTGGTCGCTTCGGATGGCTCTGCCTCCGAGTGAGGAAATGTTCATATATAGTCACTGTGACTTTAGATGAGGAAGATGATGTCATCGGCCACCATCACCTGGTTGTCGTCCTGCATTCGCGCTAAAGCCGATCGCACCTCAGCCTCTGTGAAAACTGCCTCGCGCTCTTTGTTGACGTCATCCATCAGGGTTTTCATCTTGATGGACTGAGCATGTGCCGACTGGAAGACTGCGAACAGCAATGACTTGAACTCTTTGAGTCTGGAGGAAGAAAATGAAAAGTTTAGATCAGAGGTGTTGAATCTGCTCAGTATTGTTCTTTTAAATCAGGCATGGGGAACTCCAGGCCTCGAGGGCTGGTATCCTGCAAGTTTTAGATGGTTCCCCTCTTCTATCACACCTGGAAACCATTGCATCAGTGTTTCCCACAGTGCTTTCTAGCGAAGGTGGGTGCTCCATCAGCTTGCCAACATTCCCCAGGGGGAAAGAAAAAAAAAAAAGTCCCTCCAGGAAAAAACTAAACAAAAATTAAGTAGTCATACATTGACACTAAATTGTGACAATTCAGAATTGAGTCATCTTCCTCCAACTCCATTTACTTTGTTATTGCTCTACCCCCCCCCAATCCACCCAGCATGCTGTCTGCTCAATGCCGACATCCTGACAACTCACCGCCTTGATGAAGGAAACACTGATCATGAATTGAATCAGATGTTGTGGAAGACGAAAATATGGAAAACACGCAGGATTCCAGCCCTCCAGGATCAGAATTGCAAATCCCTGCCTTAAATCTACTCGATATTTTCCCCTGAAATCTACTCCTTATTCCCATGCTCCTTCTGCACATGCTCAGTTGTGTCCTGGATGTTGCTCAAAAACATCCAGGACATAAAGATGTTCAAACTGTCAATATTTTAGGATTTTTTTTTTCTTATGAACAAAAACTAATTTCCGTTCCTTTGATGCAAATTCAGATGTTTTTTTTTTAAGATAATTTGTGAAACATTTTAAGGGTCAGTGTTTCCACTCACCTCTCTGCTGAAAGCTCTTCAGTTTGTGACGTGGCCTCCATTGGCTCCGCCTCCTCCTCCTGTTGCCGTGGTTTCGGGGTTGCTGCTTGAACTGAGCAGAACAAACAGAAGCAACATTTGTACGGAGAACCAAGAAATACACTGAGGTCATGAAAGCAGAGTTTGAACAAAAATTAAACAATTACACTAACTTTATTTAAATAATAATAACCCCCCAGGCCAAACTGATAAACAGATGCTTACTGTCAGGGACGTCCTGGTCTTCACTGAAGTCATATGGACTGTAGGGTTCACTACCCTGAGAGCCAAGGCGCCCCCTGCAGGACACACAGACAAGTGAAGAAATTTTAAAAAAATACAAATTTTTTTTTGTTTGCTTCTTTTTGTTATGAAGTGGTAAAAAAACAACAACATGAAAGCGGTCCAGACTGAAGACTCAGTAGCCGTTTAGATGTCACCGATACTTTAACCAGTATCTGAAGTAATCAGATTACTATGACCCCACCCCCTAAAGAACAGGAAAGGGCTTTTGTTTCAGCCTGTGTTTATAGGACAGGCTATGAACCTGGACTTGCTCTGATCTGGGTGCAGTAGGTTTTGTGTCAAGTTGCTGATCATTTCCATGACATTTTCAGAGAGTGTGTGAGGTGGTCCAGAATAGATTGACCTACATTCACCAAAATTTAAGACAAAGTCACCATGAATGTGTTTTCACAGTGATCAAAGGTACAACAAATCAGGAATTTCCTTTTCATTCTTGTATACTCAGTTTTACATATAGCTTGTTTTTGTTCTCAATGTCGATGTGCATTGACATCAGAACCTTGAAGAACAACTTCTAATGTGACCTTTGAGCTAGATTATTCAAAGTCTAGATTAAATTTTTTACATAACTTTTGAATTATTAATTTTACAGACTTTCAATGTACACTAAAATGCTGCTCTTTCCATTCTGCATCTTGTGTGTATGGATTTTGACCTATTGTTGACCCAAGAGGTCAGGGGTCACTGGGTCAATACGTAAAAAAAACCCTAAAATGGTCTAAAACAGAAAACAGTGGCGATAAATACTTAGTTACTATTACTAACAGATAGGAAATCTGGCATGGGCTTCAAAATTACATGACCTTTGACCTTTAAAAGGTCAAACCCACAGTTTCTTGTTTTGAGAGGGAGATGTCCATTACGAGTTAAAATGTTTGTGAGGGGGTGGGGTTTATTGTGTCTGGAACCACTTGTTTTGGTCATGTAATTGCCTGTTCGTGGTCATGTGACCATTTGTTCTACCTCTTCCTCTGTGGTCTCTGTGAACTCTGTGAACTCTGCGTCGTCGTTGTCTCCTCGTCCTCTTCCTCGTCCTCTTCCTCCTCTCGTCTGGAACGTTTCTTCTCCTTCTCCAGAACCTGGAAAGTCAAACAGAAAGCAAATGACTTGGTCCATCCTTGACCCGGGTCAGTGGAGATGATGGGTGAGCTGTGGGTCCAAAGATAAGAACCTTTTTAAAGTAGGCGAACTGGACCAGCTCCACCGCCACCTCTGAGTCCTGCCGCTCCACCGCTTTGCTCATCCGGGCTTTGGCGTGCGCTGTGGACAAACGGATCAGAGTCTCCAGGGTACGGGCCGTTACCGGGGAGGTCTGAGGAGAACCAGAAGAACAGGGTCAGAACACAAAAGAACTTAGTCGGAACAGGGAAGAACCGGGTCAGAACAGAGAAGAACTGAAGCAGAACAAGATCATCATCTTGAATTAAGAGAAAAAAAAAAGGCCCAAAAAACCTTTAATGATTCAAAAAAGTTAATGGGAAAAAAAGGATGGACCCAGAAAAACCCACTATTAATCAATCACTAATTTGGCTCCAAATATACAAATAAATAAATGACAAATAATGGAGGGGGCGTGTCCTGCGGTGTCTCCGCCTCCTCACCCTGGCTGTGTCTGCGCTCAACTGCTCCTGACTCCTCAGCCTGGCGTACTCTTCTGCGATGTGAGCGGCCGCCTCCTCTGTCAGCGTTGGCGTCACGGCTTTGGCCAAACACACGTAACGGCGGACGAATTCTTTACTGAGGATTTTATCCCTGAAACCGAAACAAACCAAAATTTAACCCTGGGCTTTCCCTACAAAGTGTGCAGAAAAAACACTAGTGGAATATTTGTTAAAAAAATATTTCTGTCAAAATTAACACATTAACTCAGATTAATTCATCATGATGATTAATCCAATTAAATATTTTAAGACAATTCAATGGAACAATTGTTTTGTTTAAACTGTTAAAGGCATTGAATAAACACGTTAATTGCATAATTTATATTTTGCCATATGTTTTGGATCCGATTAAAAATTTCATGACCCTAAAATTTTTTTTAATCTCGCCCATTGGTTGGGAGAGATTATTGTAATCAGTGTGTGTATGTGTGTGTGTGTGTGTGTGTGTGTGTCTGCAGAGACATATCACGCTATAACTCAATGCTTGAGATATCACCATAAAATTACATGGGCATAAACATAATCATTATACACCTGATGATTTCTCACGGCACACTGTTTGGGAAGCACTGTTGTAGTGTGAACCCCGTGCGATGGCACATATGACCCCGCCCCCTGGCCTTGGAGGTGGTACTTACTTCTTTCTTTTGCTTCCGTGCAACAGGTTGTTGTGTTTTTCATAAACCTGGAGCTCGTCCTGTTCTTCTGCCACAGCGTCCGGATCCTCGGTGGTCAGGACGTCCACCGTCCCCCCCAGAGTCATGGCTGAAAAACCAAAACCACAGATCGGTTTAAAGCAGAGACAACAGTGGCCAGGACGTCCACCACCCCCAGCACCACTCTTTCAGTGTATTTTTAAACCCCGCCCACACTGGTACCTGCTCCTTCCTGTTCCCGTGGGTCCCGGTAGCGATGCATCCTCAGGACGTGGTCTGAGATCTGTCGGTCCTGCTCTGGGTCCATCTGGTCCAACATGATGAACAGGAGGTCGAAACGAGACAGCAGTGAGTCCTGGAGGCCGATGTTCTCCATGGGGGTTTTGTACTGGTCATACTGGGAAAAAACAAACACGCTGGTGGGTGGGAGTGGTTAAGGTTAGCATTAGGATGGTCTGGTCCCTGTGCAAAGGGGGCTGACAGTGGTGTGTGTGTGTGTGTGTGTGTGTGTGTGTGTGTGTGGGTGGGGTAGCATTAGCATGGTTCAGGTCCCTGTGGTAGACTGTAGATCCTGTGTCCCAACTCTCTCAGCAGTATCCACTTAATGAACCATAAGCAACAGGATCTGCAGTGACTCACCGGTGTCCTATGCTGACCTCTGACCCCAGACCTCCTCCCCCACCCTCACCTGTCTGTTGGCTGGACCTCCTCCCCCTCCCTTTCATCTACAAATGGATGTTCATCTATAGCCTAACAATTCATAGGAGTGGATCTGTCCTTAGGTTCCTCCTGTCCCACTGGGTTTGGGAGTTTTTCCTGCTGAGAAGGAGGTTCTAAGGACATGGAATGCTTGGGACTTCAACTATATCTGTGAGTGTTTTTTCTAATCAACTGCGTAAAGACCTGTGAAATGACCTTGTTGTGATTTGGGGCTCTATAAATAAAACTGAGTTGAATCATGTGTGGGCTTAACATTAGCATGGTTTGGTTCCTTACCCTGCCGTAGACTGGGTTAGCAGCGGCTAGCACTGAGCAGCGGGCGTTGAGACGAGCGTGGATCCCGGCCTTGGCGATGGTGACGCGGCCCTGCTCCATCACCTCGTGGATCGCTGTGCGGTCCATATCTGACATTTTATCAAACTCGTCGATGCAGACGACGCCGCGGTCGGCTAGCACCATAGCACCCGCCTCCAGACGACGCTCACCTGTAGAGAATGATGGACAGTGGACTGGTCACATGGGAAATGCCCAAATATGGGAACTGTGCCACACCCTAGATCCCCTTCTTACCCGTTTCCTGGTCAGTGGTGACGGCCGCCGTCAGTCCTACACCAGAAGACCCTCGTCCAGTGGTGGGGATGGCTCTGGGTGCCGTGTGCAGAACGTAGCGTAGCAGCTGGGACTTAGCCACTGAGGGGTCCCCTGCAAAAAAGGACATGTTAACCCTTTAGAGAACCTTAATCCACTAAGGACCCCCATAAACCTGTAAAGACCCTTATCCCTTTAAGGAACCCCAGCAGAACAGGACCACTGTAGACAACTTTTTTCAGCAACAACTTAATTTAATATCTGTCATTAATTATTATTTTATATAATAAATGCTGAAAACAGTTATAATAAAAAAAAAAGAAAAACAAGTGTAAATGTGAGATTATAAATAAACTTTGCTCTATTGTAGTTGTTCTAGATCACTGTGTCCATGTTCCTTTTAGTTCTTTTTTATCTACCACGTATTTATTCATTTATTTTTTTTCTCTTTCATATCTTATTCTCGGAAATCTTTTTTAGATGTTCGTATAAATAAATTAAAAAATGAAATAAAAACATTTTTAAATGTAAAAAAATATAAATACAAATTGGGGCATTCAGGGATATGCCCCTTGCTGTTGTTGTCTTCAGATGGTGTTAAGTTCATTTTATATATATATATAAAAATCTAAAATATATTGCGTACCAATGAGCAGGACATTGATGTCTCCTCGGATGCGGGAGCCATTCTCCAGAACCTTCTCCACTCCGCCCAGTAACATGCACAGGATGGCCTTCTTTATGTATTCGTGTCCATGGATACTGGGTGCCAGGGAGCGGGCCAGTTGATCAAAGGCATCCTGGAAAATAAGCACACGCTCAGTTCAGCCCAGGAACGCACGCCTCATACTTCAGACGTGTGCGATAAAAGATTTGAACGTACGATAGAGCGGGTCTGGCTGAACTTTCGGATCTTGGCCACATCATCGGCGGAAAAATGCGGGGAAACCTCTTTGCTCATCTGTCTGACATTACAGGCGATCATGATGGTCCTGGAATCAAGAAGGAAAGACGACAATGTTCAGTCCAGGCTCCGCCCCCCCAGACCAGGCTCCAAACCCAACAGAAGGACAGAACGTTTCATCTGTAGGTTCTTTAGGGTTTAAGCTCCATGTGAAATTAATTTACAGGACTTTTCCAGGTTCTGACGTCACACACACACACACGTTATAGACAGAACAACTTTTGTTTGTTTCGTCCTGGATTGGACCCTCTGGAGGGCCTGGTTTGGATCCTCTCCTACCATCTCACCTGAAGGTTCCAGAAGTGAAGCCCCCTTTCTTTCCCGGCAGACAGCGGTACGTGCCCACTACCTGGACCCGGTCTCCAGGTTTGACTCGGTCCACCAGGTCGTTATCCAGGATGATGTCCACTGAGCGGGGCAGCTGTCCAGCCGGGGCCTTCTCTGGCATCTCCTGGACTGTGATGGTCTGGTGGTCTTTGTAACTGGACAGACCAAACTCCGTCTCCAGGGGGTTGTTCTCCTCGTCCTGTTGGACCAGATCCACATGTAAGAGTTTGCACACGCTCAAGATCAGGCCCAAAACCAAATTTTGACCCAGAACCAACCCCATATCAAGAACCAGAATGACAAGATAGAACCCGACTGATCAAAGTCCAAAGGCACCGTACAGAGCATCAGAAAAATGAAAACATATTTGATGGAGTGGGTGTGTCAGAGGGAGTGGGCGTGCGCAATGGCACCAGTACCTTGGTGGGGTAAATGGCGCTAGATGGAAACGCATCCAAGGAGGTCATATCAGTGTACTTCCGCTCCATGGTCTTCTTAGTGGTGGGACAGTAGTGGACACTGCGGACCACCTTAGGACGAACCAGAGAACCTACAGGAAGAAGAGAACATATGAGGGGGTGGGGCCTGTGAGAAACTAAAGGAACAGGGGGGCATATGAGGGGGCGGGCCTCTGTGGACACCATGTTACACATCTGTAGGATGTTGGACGTTAAACGGACCAGATTTACTCACATTTGGTCACAATTCCTTCCACACAAACTAAACTGCTCAGCAGACGAGACGTCAACGTCCGCGGTGTCACATGTTTGGCGCCGAAGCTTCCCTCCAAACCCACGAAGAAGTCCTCGTACTGTTTGGCATAGGTGGCGTCCACAGTGGACACCAGGTCCTTCAGGGCGCGTTGGAACGCCAGCAGCTCCACGAAGGCGTTGTTCATCAGCCTGGAAGACACCAAACCAACAGAGACGTTTAAACTCATGATAGAAAAGACACCAAACCAACAGCCCCCCCATATGTGTGAACCCCCTCCTCTTACTTTGCTGCACGGGCCTCGTTGCGTCTCCTCAGGTCATTGATGTTGACAATGAGCCGAGCTTTATTTTCACTGATCATGTCCCGAACTTTACTCTGATAAACACCTTGATCCTGCTGCAGAACACAAACAAAAAACACAAACACATTTATAAAGAAATTAATGTTGGCTCAAACTGTCTCCTGCTCTGACTGAAATAAACACACTATTGATTCTTCTACCCATTACAGTTCTATAGTTGTATCTTTTCTATCTTTATAGCTCTACTGTCATCTCTCTTCTATCTTTTACAGTTCCATTGTCTCTTCTATCTTTTATAGCCCTATAGTAGTCTCTATCTTTACAGTTCCATAGTTGCTACTCTTCTATCTTTTACAGTTCTAGAGTTGTCGCTTCCATCTTTTACAGTTCTATAGTTGTCTCTTCTATCTTTTACAGCTCTATGGTTGTGTATTTTCTTCTTTATAGCTCTATAATAATCTTTCTTCTATCATACAGTTCTATAGTTGCTACTCTTCTATATTTTACAGTTCTATAGTTGTCTCTATCTTTTACAGCTCTATAGTAGTGTATTTTCTTCTTTATAGTTCTATAGTAATCTCTCTTCTATCTTACAGTTCTATAGTTGCTTCTTTTCCATCTTTTACAGTTCTACAGTTGTCTCTCTTCTATCTTTTAGATTTCTATAGCTGTCTCTTCTATCTTTTCATTTCCATAGTTGTCTTTTAGAATTCTACAGTCGCGTCTCTTCTATCTTTGTTTCTCTTTTACACTTCTATGGTTGTCTCACATCTTTGACAGTAGATGATGTAATTTTCTTCTACCTTCCATAGTTCTATATTTGTGTCCTCGTGCTTTTCTCTTCAAGACTAATCTACTAAAAGTCTCCTTAAACCGCCTCTTACATCATCATCCAGGAAGTCCAGGTAGTCCCTCTGCGCTTCTCTCAGTTCCTGGTCCTCTATTCCGTCGGTCGCCATTGTTTCCAACTCTGACTTTTGTCGTTAAATTCCGTAAATCAGCTCAGACTCCGTTAAACGTCTACTCCTCCGCCGACAACAACCACACAATGACGGATTTCGCGCCACTACGTGCCGGTTCCAAGGACAACGTGGCTTCCTATTGGCTGTCAGGGCACGCACGCCGTGGAGAGTCCGCGGGAAAACGTACAGCGGTCCAATAGAATCCTCTGTCAAGTAGTGTGGCTCCGCCTCCTGCAAAAAAATCCCGCGAAATTGGAGCAGGAAGAAAAGGGATGTTGAAGGCGGACATGCGCAGAAGACATAAGCTTTATTTTTAGTGAAGACAGTTTATATGAATCTCTTTGTAGCTCAGGAGGAGTGTAGCCTTTATGGCTTTGGGGTTTGTAGAAACAACTAAAAAGAACTTGACTTTAAAACCAACTTTGGCTGCTTTAACATATCAGACAGATCCAGAGGTGGTAAAAGTACTTAAGTAGAAGTACAGTTACTTGTGTGAAAAAATAAAAGTAGAAGTGCTGATTCAACTCCTTTATTGAAGTAAAGGTAAAAAAAAAAGTACAGCTTCTCAATTGTAATAAAGTAAAACTGCATTTTTTTTTACTATGTATGAAATATTTATTTAATCAAGAATATTTTGAAAAAATGTCAAAATTAAAAAAAAGAAAAAAGAAACGCATTTAGAAGTGAGTTACTGTGTAGATGATGTGTTTTATTGGATCATGGTACTCAGTTTAGTGGGTATGGACATGGCATTAAATTTAAAAGACATAAATAGGAGATTTTTAAAAAAAGCATAATTATGGGATTTTAAAAAATCTGAATCGTGCCAAAAAGTAAAAATTATTAGATACTAAATCACCATTTGTGACTTAATGATTTATTTTTCCATGCGGGCACATTTGTCTATTCTGAGAATGTAAAGAGTATAGTACAGATATTTATAAAAAAAAAAAAAAAAAAAAAAAATGTAGGGAGTAAAAGTAAAAAAGTTGCCAGAAAAATTAATACTCAAGTAAAGTAAAGATAAAAAAATGTACTCAAGTATACAGTAAGGGAAGTACTTCCACTTTATTTCTTCCCCCTTTGGGCAGATCTGAACCTTATGATTTCTGCTGTGGGACAGGTTTGACTAAAAATAATAGAGATATGAGCATTATTCCAAAATGATATTGCTTAAACACAGTTTGTTACTTCTTATTGGACTGGGCTAATTGGGGAAATCACGAAAAAAAGTTTGAACTTTACCACTAAAATATCTTGTCACAAATAAAGTGTGAAATCTCATACAAACCTATTTACTGATACAATCCTTCTAAGAGTTTTATTGTAAGAATAAAAAAAGCACTTGGATGAGTCATGTTCATAATGTGAAGGATCCCTAGAAACAAATGTATATTTATTTTAGTTTTGTACATTTTCTACTAAATGGTTTATTTTAGATTTTTTTCACCACATATAAAGTGCACTAGATTATAACAAAACAGTCAGATAAGTCAGTCAGTCAAACTTTATTAAACACGTTCACAATAACTCATCTTTGTTCAAACGTTAATGAGTGTATTCACAATGACTCCTAAACTTGTTCAGTTGTAACACGTAAAAACACTTATGCTGCGAAATCAAACTTTGGCGTATTCACAATAACGGTCAAAATTGTTCAGTTATAACATGTAAAATACAACAATACACCAAAGTCAGTTTTTCATTGACAACTTTTGAATTCTGACCTTATTTAAAGTCTGAAAAAATGACAAAGTTTTTAAAGTGCAAAGCATGTGTAAAAAGCACACCTGGATACCGGAGGGTTAGTGACCTGTAGAAATCTTTATTTGGTTAAGAGAACAGAATAAACACTTTTAAGCAGATTTATTTATTTTTGTTTTATTTTTTTAATTTGAATTAATAAACAATAAAAGACATGGGAAGAATTAAACAGTGAAACATTTAAAGGTACTGAAGGGAATATTTTACTGGGTTTTGCAGATGTCGTCTTGTTTAGGCGACTTTGGCCACTGAGACCACCACTCCTTTTGCTCCGTCTCCACAGACGCACCTGCAATGCAAACACAGACTAGTGTCAGTCAAAGACAACGTATGCAACAAACGGACATAAATGAGTAAAAGCACAAGTGTAATCCAGTTGTGAACGGTTCAACACAGACGGTTACAAACAGAAGCTGAAGAAACAGTTGCAGTGTTAATATGTATGCTTGTCTGATCATCTAACGATCAAATATTTTTGTAATAGAGTATTCTGCCTTTTGATTAATTGAGTAATGGGGTACATCTGTATCCACATTTACCCTGAGGCAGACTGACAGAAACGTAGCTGACAATTTGTGCCAAATGGCCCCTCTGACACCACTGAACATTCATACACCAGTGTGAGTGAGTTTAGTTTAGTTTGACAGACATATCACTGTTCAATCATTTCATACAAATAGTGGAAAATATGGTTTATCCACCAACTGAAAACTCTAGACTCCAGATAAGTGTTAAAACTAGGGGTGTGACGAGACACTCGGCTCACGTTTCCCAAGATCGAGGCAAGACATTAAGAACATTAAATTACAAATTATATGAATTGACAACTTTTAATGAACTTCTTCCTTTTATTGAACGTCTTCCTCTACAAATTGAAACTAAAATAAAATGTTATAAAAGTTAAAATTAAATAAATAAAATTATACATTTCTCCATTTTTCAAGTGCAAACAATATGTGCAAAACAAAAAGTTCTTCTGTGCCAGTACAGACTGCAAATAGTGCAAACAGAGCCTGACCAAGTATGTCACTTCTAAAATAAAAGGTTATAAAAAGTTAAAATAAAAAATAAAATTGTATGAAGAAGTGGAGAGAAAATCCAAAGAGCTCAGGAATAGTGGAAACATGTTTTTGAAGATGCTCTTTGGGGTGGAGAAAGAAAAAAAAAATCTAATCAAAAAACAAGGGCCCCAGGCACATCATTCAAAAAAGTAAAAAGCCTTTATTAATACATGGCTGCTATGAGTAAAACAATGAACTGGGTAGACACCCACACATAGCGGAGCAAAGCCTTCTTCAGGGTATGTGTTCAATGTAAACAGTGCGTCATGGGAGAGCCACGCTACCCCGGTGTACAGAAACTGAGAGAAAGACAGACAGAGAGACAGAGACAGAGAAACTCTCTGGCAGCATTCTGGGTTTTTGGCAGAAGTGATGAATGGCAAAACAAACGATTTGAAAGCCGCAGGGGCATCTTTTATAGTAAAACTTGTGTTTTCTCCAACGTCATCCTGGCTGCTGCTGGATAACAAATCTCATGAGACAGAATTTTAACGCGATGAGTAATGTCGCCAAATTACATCTTGCGAGATCTCGTCACACTCATAGTAAAAACCAAACCCAAAGTGAAAGCCTGTGAGTCCCCAAAACAGCAGTGATTCAGTAACAGCAGCAGTTACCCGTCTGTGCGGCGGGTTCATCAGGCACTTGGTAAACCTCTGACAACACAAACAGCTCAGGTGTTGAAAAGGTTTTGGTAAAATGTAAAATGACAAGTTTGTGAGGTTGAGTTTGAAGAGGAGCGTTTACCTGGGATGGTTCCGAGGGCGGAGTTATCAAAGAACTGCTTGGGACAGTTCCTGGACAGTAGCTCTGAGCTCCCCTCGGTGTCAAAGATCCTGCTTTTGGGGGAGTTGAGCATGGAGATGTTTGGAGACTCTGGCCCCTTTCGTGGAGACTCCACTCCCTTCCCAGGAGAGTCCAGGATCTGGTTGGGATTAAAGCGGACCTTCTTGGGTGAAAGCAGCAGCTCAGAGTCTGGCAGCAATAGAGGTCTGCGCTTGGAGAGGGGTGCGCAGGGGGACTGAGCCCTGGTGGTCTCCATCTGTCCCTTCATCTTTATGGCTCTGTTCTTCCACTTATTGATCTCAGTTTTTTGACTGGACACCACGCTGAGGGGACAGGAGGAGCAGGGTCAGGGTCAGAACAGGTCAAAGTGTATCATGCGGTGAAATTGAAAACAGATTAAAATGCAGTAAAAATAGACTAAAATTCAGTGAACATAGACTAAAATGCAGTAAAAGGATGCAGGATGCGTCTCCTTACCTCTGCAGCTCAGTATTTTTCAGCTCCAGCTTTGAGACTTCCTCCTCCAGTTTGATCTTCTCCAGTGCGATGCTGCTCTGGACCACCACCCCCTTAGGTTTGATGAGTTTGGCATGAAGGTCCTTCCCCTGCAGGACTGAAGTCACATACAACATGAGGAGCATTCCAATGTCCACTACAAACCATCTGACAAACGCACAACATGTATGGCATCACTGACGTAGGTCCATTAGAAGATAAAAGTGAACTCACTGAACCACACTTCCACTACATTCAGTTGTGATAAAGAAAATGACCATCAGGAGTTCGTCTTTTAATACAACTATACTTTTATGTTTACTGTAAGTATATATAAGTAGAGTAAAATGCATTTTAGTGTATTTCTTAGTGCATTTTACTCTACACTAATACACTAAAAATAGAATAAAATGCACTGAAAAGAGAATAATGTGCACAAAAAAATACACTAAAATGCACTGAAAATAGAAAATGCACTAAAGAGAATAAAATTGACTGAAAATACAATAATTTGCACTAAAAATAAACTAAAATGCAGTAAAATACAGTTGCAGAAAATCTTAGTTACACTTGAAGAAGCAGTGTTTTGGATGACTTTGGATGGAATAATTTTTCAGTCACTGTAATTGAAAACACATGTTAAATGGGCCTTTTTTGAGGTATCTGTTTTTGGGTGAGCAGGTGAATCCAACAGGGACTTACAGGACTCGTCTTGGAGCTGCTGGGATGACCTCAGGTTTAGTTTGAGTCGTCTCAGTGACTCTTCCTTCTCATTCAGTGACGTTGTTAACTTCAGAATCCTGACGGTAACACATGGAATGAAAGGGAGAACGAAGGCAAAAGACTTACAACCAAATAAGGCAGGGATGAAAACACACAAACATTCAGAGCTTTGGTTTGAAAACAACATAGTCAAGTTCAGTGTGGTTTATTAAAGCATCCAAAAGGTCAAAGGTTCGAATCTGCCATAGAAGATAATTAATAATAATTTCGGGATGTGTTGGGAGTGTCGCAAAGAACAAATGACTATATTTGGTGGTGATCTGGAAGAGATCCTGGATCACTTTGAAATTTTACATTGCAGTAAATGGAGAATATATATATATATATATATATATATATATATATATATATATATATATATATATATATATATATACATATACACATTTCCCCCCACAATTTTTTTTCAATTGTTTATAAAAGTAAATATTTTCAGAATTTAATAGTTAGGGTTTTTGCATTAAAAGAAAGACAAAAATTTGCAGTTGTCATTACTTAAAAGGTTATTATGCTATTATTTAACTTTTTGGGCCTAGTTGAGACCAAACCAGGCTGAATGTAGAACCTGAAAGAAAACAAGTTTGAGAACCCAGAGTCACAGGAAGTCAGAACAGAAGGAGGAAACATGAGCTGTTGTCAAACAGGAGGACAGGTCCACTTTCTAGTATCACACAGATGTACTGAACTTTCAAACAAAACATGAGGATAATAAAGTGGAACATGCGCTCCTTACTCCTGCTGGTGTTTGTCAGATGATAAACTATTGTCCGCTTCCATTTTTAACACTTGGGTCTTTAGTTTTTCCAGCTCCACAGCACTAGGGGATGCATTTTTCTGCAACAGAAACAAACAAACATCCAAATTATGAATTTTTATATATATATATGCGTATGTGTAGTAGTTTTGAATAATGGGGTCTAATGATCATCTGTTGTCTCAGTCAATTTTTTTTCTTAGAGGGAACATGTGTAATATAGACAAACTTGCGTTTTTCAATACTGTGACGCTATATTTTTGTCTGAGTGAGAGTTAATGTCCAATAAGTTAATACATTTTCTCAGGATGATAGGTGGCTTACTTAATGATTTCTTCTTTTTTCCCCCATTTTGTTTTTGTGTTTGTTTGGCTCATATGTAACATTTGTGTCTCTTCTCTATAAAAATAATTAATATTGTTTGGATATTTTTTTCCTATAGTAATGATGTAAAACACTGAATAAAGAAGAAGAAAAGCCAGCAGTGGAAGTAGTGTGAGACCAACCTGTAGCTGGTGCACTGTGCTCTTCAGGCTTTGGATCAGCTGGTCCTTGTCTTGAACCTGTGCTCGGCTGTCCTGCAGCTCCGTCTGCAGCAGCTGAGTCACCTGTTTGTGGTTGGACATGCACTGGCTGGCTTTGACCTGGGCCTCCTTCAGCTCCTCGTTCTCCACATGGACACACTGAAAAGCAAAAACCTCACCTTTAACAGCCTCAATTAAGGATGCAAAGTATCCATTAATCATTAGTTGCTCAACCTTAATGATTAACAATTAATTGATAATCTGCGATTTTCCTGAGAACCTGAATTTCTCTTTCAATGGTGTCTAAAAGAATAAAAGCAAAATGTTATTTATATGCTTCATGAAAAATGCATGTCATATTCCTTGATGAATTTATCAAATCATTGGAAATGAAAATTGTGCAGAAAATCTCAATAAAATGACTGGATCTGAAGAGCGACAGTTTAGAAGAAATGGACATTTATGACTTTTTTCTGACATGATAGAGGGAGAGGTGTGTGTGTGTGTGTGTGAGAGACTACAATATGTTGACGTCATATTTTTCTCTCATGAAACGAGCGAGTTTATCAGCAACTCTGACCAGATGATGCAGAAGTAATGCGATTAGGACTGCAACCATAATAGCTTTGTAATCGACTATTGTGTTGATTTTTTCACCAATTAATGAGATGCATTCCTAATATTCACCAGATAGCAATATGTAGAAGCTCTGAGTCCACTTTGAGGAAGTCCTGTTGATGTGTGGATGTTTTTGGTTCAGGTGTTACAGCATTAATGAAGTACTGCAGTGGGAAGCTAATGCTAAAACTGGAGTGAGAGGTTAATGCTAATGCTGCAGTGTGTGTGTGTGTGTGTGTGTGTGTGGGGGGGGGTAATGCTATTTTGCAACGCACAGTATTGTCTGCCTTATGCAGTGTAAAATAGTTCCAAACTTCTGACATTTGTAGTTTATTTTTGTACATGCCTCCACTTTCCTCCATTTCCACCAACAGTTGAATATAGATGTGGTTGAATGTACAGTAGTCATTGTAAATTCAGGGAAATTATTTCTTTGGACTCCAAGAAAACCTTCTGTTTCCACCTTTCCATATCAGACTTTGATGAAAAATCATTTTCATTTACATTTTAGGTGTCAATGTCACAATGTGGAAACCCGTGGCTTAACCATGTATAAAATAGATTTTCTTTCTAAAATTAGTGTCTGCAGCTTATATTCAGGTGTGCTCTATAGACCGACATTTGTGGGATGAGCAGGAGATGGGTGAGACTGTGAGGGGCCAGGCCTTACTTTGTTGTGGTCTTCAGCCTGCTGCAGCTTCAGCAGCAGGTGTTGGTTTTCTTTGAGCAGGTCCAGCTGTGTTTGGAGAGGCGCCCCCTCC
This sequence comes from Siphamia tubifer, assembly GCA_020466265.1. Lineage (NCBI taxonomy): Eukaryota > Metazoa > Chordata > Actinopteri > Kurtiformes > Apogonidae > Siphamia > Siphamia tubifer. Next base: position 32,934,249 of record CM035805.1, read on the forward strand.
AGGGCCTTCAGCAGGGTGCACCTCTTACTCTTCTCCTGCTGGAGCTGACAGTGGCTCTGAGTCTCCAGCTGCTTCAACTCCTGCAGTAGGATGTTGTGTTCCTCTGTGATGACCTGCAGCCGTGGCAGAGATTAACGCTGATTAATAATTTGCACACAATTGAATGGAACACTTTATAGTTGTTTTGTAGAAACTGTTTTGGATATTTGATTAAATTTTTTGGTGTTTTTTCTGTATTTTAGAAGAGTTTTTTAGAATAGATTTTGGATTTGTAATCACATTTTGTGTTAATTTTTTTGCATATTTTCCCCCATACTCTTGCTTCTTTGTGTATTTTGTGGGAAATTTGAAAAAACTGTATACATGTAACTGTATACAACTGTATACGTTTTGTGTTAATGGTAAATGGAGAGAAAAAAGTGTGTTAAAGCAAAGGAAGCAGAATTGACTTGATTCCTAGTTGGTAAAAAGGGGGTGGAGTCTATAAGTTATACTTCTTCCCACTCCTTTTCAAGTGCTGAAAAACTTTGTTGACCAAGTTGGGCCTTGTTTGAGGATTTTGTGTGCTGGAAATAAAACTGAAGGAATGAACTAACTGAAATGAAAAGTACTCTGAAGTATTCCAACTGGACAGTACCTGCAGAGTCCTGGTCCTGGCCTGGAGCAGAGCAGACCTGCGCTCCAGCTCAGAGTTCAGGATCTCTTCCATGTTCCTGTCATGCACCGTCTCCAGCATCTTCTTAAACTGCTCCCTCTCTGTGAGCTCCATAATCAGGTCATCACGTAAAGACACCATGTTGGTCTGCAGCTTCTCCACAGTGCCACCCATTTTCTACAAATTGCACAAAAAGGTATAAAATCAAACCAGAATAAGAAGTATAACCATGTATGAGTACCAGATATAAAAATCATCCATGTACTTTTGCTCTCACTGAACGGTCCAAATTTAATGCGATGGTGATTATTGGTGTGGAAATGCTCCACCCTGTCCCTAAAACCATTCTAACTGATTAATGCCAGGGTCTGGTTCTGACTGTCCCGGTAGCAGAGCCACAGTGTGGTCAAGAGGGCAATCTTCAGACAGGAGTGGACAAGTGGAAAACTCCTCCCAATATTCACCTACATGAACCCCCTACTGTCCACACAAACACCACCACAGCAAAGGACGATTAGCGTAATTTAATCGAGCTAATTTTGATTACAGACCAGGTTTGTGTCAAAGCTCCCTGTATCTGTTGGCAATTGGATAGTGATACATTTATTTTCATTTAAAATACAAGAACAACAATTTGATGTGTTTTTCTGGTTCAGTGTCAAAATAGATTAATCAAATAATAAAAAATTAAATAAAATTGATTGATTGATTTTTGTTTCTTAACAAAAGACAGTTACTACCTGAAAGAAATGGACAAATGGACTGTTTTGTCCTGCATTTTCTGAGCCTGGTTGTCAGCAGCAAATGGCACCTACAGTGGGAAAGTGCCTATTGTGTCTGTTGCACTTACAGGTGAACAAAACATTGATACTAATACTAGCTATACGATGTGGTTCCTAACATGTTTTTATTTTTTTAAATTTTTTATTCCAAATATAGTCACACCTCCTTTCTGTAATTAGACTTCCATCCTGGCACACAGCAGTATGATAACATGACTAAAGAAGTCTGTACTGACAAACCAATGCTAGCCTTGTTTGAAATCCAAGATGGCATCACATGTGGTATAAGCCAACAGGAGTGTGTAGCAGCAGCATTTACCTGCAGGTAAAACTGCCTCTTGTCCAACAGCTCTGTGACTCTGGATTTCCACAGTGAGTGGAAGTCCTTGTCCGTGATGGAGTAACTGGGCGCCTGTGCTTTACACAGAAGCAGGTCCTGCAGACGCCGCTCCTCAAAAATGTCCAGATCTTTGTTGACCAGGGTGTCAAACAGAACCTTGTAGTGCTGAGTGTACGTCTGAAGGTGCACCTGGAAGGATGCAAGTTTTTTTATTAGGAAAAAAACCAAAAGAAGAATAGGAGCCATTTGATTTCCAAAAGAAGGACACTCACTGTGATTTTGTCCAGAGTTTCCAGGCACTGCTGTCTCAGGTGACCCACTGTGCAGTTGAGTTTGGGGGTCGATTTGGGCAGAAGGCTCATAGAATGTGGTGCTTTGGAGGACCTGTCCATGGCCATGCTGGCGAAGCTTGAACACGTCTCTTTGAAGTCCTGGAGCTTCTGGAAGTATGTCTGTACAGAGATTAATGGAACATCATTAGACTCAGTAAAGTGGAAAACTCAAACGTAAAGGGAGTGTGTTCTATCTGGTGCACATATTTCCTCACTTCATCTTTTGTGTGTGTTTTATTAATAAAATAAAAAATATATAAAAACAAATGCATAAATAAAAATCTTAATTTATTTTAAAACAGAGTGTGTTCATCCCCCTCAAACAAGGAATAGATCAGAAGAAAAGGAGAGTGGATGTTTTTACATAATTTAGGGGTCTCCTCACACACCGACCACACATATTTCTGTTGTAAAAACATTTAAAAAAATGCATTTTGCATGATATGCCCCCTTTAAATGAATCCTTGAAAAACCTTTTCCTTTCTTTCATCTATTAAGACAAACAGGGTCACATGCAGGAGGAGGAAAAATAATTTTCCAGGATGTCTGGGAACCATATGGGAGTGTGTGTTCCGATTACCTGAAGCTCCAGAGTGGAATTGTGAAGCAGTGATGATAAAAGCTCCTTGTTGTTGCAGGTGCTCTGATCTGGACACCTGAGCTGCTCCCTGAGCTCTGAGATGGTTCTGTTGGCTTCACTGAGCAGCTGAACACAACAACATCCAAAAGTTATGGAATACAACAGATAATCAAGGACAATTCAACCCAGAGGATGGACCCCCTCCCCCTCAGAGTTTAGGAAGTGTAGACAAACCTGCTGAGAAGCCTCTGCTTCAGCGTGACTTTGTTTCTCTTGAAGCATTTGAAGCTGCTCCTTCGACTCCTGAACCTGTCGACGTGAAGAACATACACACAGCAGTGAATGGGATATTTCAGATAAATATTCAGACCCAAAACTCAACAAGAGCAGTGTGAAGAGAAATGGAAAAAAATGTTAGTTACAATTAGGGATGCCCCGACCCAATAACATGATTTCAGACTTTATCAAAATCAGTTATGACATATATATATGCTTAGTTTCATGTACTACTAAGTACATGGAACTAAGCCAGAGTTTCAATTTAACAATTTACAGCTAATTTAAAATGACATGTTCCCAGTCCACCCGGGTCTTCAGTTCTGCTCCAACTGATGTGTTTAATTGAGCTACAGCTGGTGAATAGAATTGGATTTCTATAGAAGGGCTGTCCCCCTAAACCCAAACATTTGCAATAACACAGACATGTGAAACACAAGGTCATCATTGCATCTGACTAGTTTCCATTCAATCTACCTTACCAGTAGTTTTAAATTTGTTTAATTTGGTTCTCGTATAACGGTACTGACTTTTGAGTAATTGGAGACGTACGATTGCACCATTTTTTCCTACTTTGCACTGTGAGCGGAGAGCACTGCAGCAGTGTCATTGTCTTTTTTGCACAATAACAAAAGAGCTATTTTATTTAAAAAGTAAAGTGTGTCAAATTTCAGATTGTAGTGTGCCTACCTGTTCTTCCAGTTGTGCTTTCAGCTGCTGTTTGTCCTGTCTCAGCTCCTCCAGAATGTTCTGCAGCTGATCTCTCTCCTCCCTTAGAGCTGTCAGTGTGCAGACCAGCTTCTCCATCTCCTGGCTGGAGCTCTGACTGTCATCTTGTTTCTCAGACAGAAGATGGTCCCTCTCAGCTTCAGTGCTCTGCAGTTTCTCTGTCAGTGTCTGTATCTATGACAATGGACAGAGTTAGAATGATGACTGAACATTTAGGGGTCTTAGAGCTGAAGTCTGAGACACCAACCTGTTGCTCTAAGGTCTCCTCCTTGTGTCTCAGAGCTTTCAGATCACAGTTTATCTGCTTCTGTTCACAAAGCTCCTCCTGAACAGACTTCAGAAGCTCTTGAGTTGTAGAGACCTGAAAAACAACACCCTTATTCACAGTACAAACTCAAAAAATGCTGAGAAAAAAAGAAAACTAACACAAAACGCGATGAAAAACCCAGAACCCATTCAAAAACACTTCCAAAATTCAGAAAAACAAACACCAAAAAAGTGATAAAATATCCAAAACATAAGCAAAAATATGAATGTATGTGAAATTAACAGGTTTATTCAACACCTTCAACAGTTTCAACTAAACAACTGTTCCATTTAATTGAGTTCTTTTTATGAAAGATTAAACATGATCATGGATTAATCTGAGTTCATATATGTTATTTACAGTAGAAAGTGCTGGAACATTCATGAGAAGATAATGAAGTAAAGATGCAAAGACTAAAACCCACACACACACACACACACACACACAAAGAAAACACAAATATTATGCACATTTGAGAAAATGTGTCACCAAGAGCAGAAAGTGCAGAATTCATGCAAAAGCACAGAATTAAATCTGTTGAACTGTCAGTGTGTGTGTGGTCACCATGTGGATGTTGTGCTGCAGATCCTCCTCCAGTTGCCTCTTCTGTTCAGTCACAGTGTGGACAGAAACATTCAGCTGGGTTACCTATTCAAGGGGGGGGGGGGGGTGCAAAAATGCAATTATTCCAAACATCTTCATAACAATAGCCTTTTGGGTCAGCTGTATTTTTACTGTCTGGACACAAATACCATCATGACTTCCAAAAGATTAAAATTTTTAAATGGACTAATCACAAGGTTGATTTAGATTAATCATAATTAATCCACTTCATGTCGGTCAACTCTTTTTTATCTCAGGAGTGTGTGTGTTTGTTTGTATTCGAATTTTCCACAAAACACACAAAAAATCCTCAGGCACCTGATATGGCAGCCCACTGCTCCTTGCTTCTAGTTGCTAGTGATGGATTAAATGCAGAGGACATATTTCAGTGTGTATAATACATGTGTGTCATTCTATTTAAAAAATGCACTATGAAAAATCCCAAAACTTCTAAAATACAGAAAAAACTAAATGTGATAAAATATCCAAAACTTAGGCAAAAATATGAATGTGTATAAAATGAACGTGTTCATTCAACAGTTTCTAGAAAACAACTGTAAACAAATGTTCCATTGAATTGCATCAACATTTTTAATGAGATTAATCTGAGCTAATACATTAATTACGACAGCCCTAAAAATAAACAAAGAAAGAAAAAAAAAAAACCCAAACTATGTGTCAAATCTCAGATTGTCATGTGCCTACCTGTTCTTCCAGTTGTGCTTTCAGCTGCTGTTTGTCCTGTCTCAGCTCCTCCAGAATGTTCTGCAGCTGATCTCTCTCCTCCTTTAGAGCGGTCAGTGTGCAGATCAGCTTCTCCATCTCCTGGCTGGAGCTCTGACTGTCATCTTGTTTGTCAGACAGAAGATGGTCCCTCTCAGTTTCAGTGCTCTGCAGTTTCTCTGTCAGTGTCTGGATCTATGACAATGGACAGAGTTAGAATGATGACTGAACATTTAGGGGTCTTTGAGGTGAGGTCTTAGACACCAACCTGTTGCTCTAAGGTCTCCTCCTTGTGTCTCAGAGCTTTCAGATCACAATTTATCTGCTTCTGTTCACAAAGCTCCTCCTGAACTGACTTCAGAAGCTCTTGAGTTGTAGAGACCTGAAAAACAACATGTGTTATTTACAGTAGAAAGTGCTAGAACATTCATGAGGTGATAATGAAGTAAAGCTGCAAAGACTAAAGTCTCAAAACACAAAACAAAGAAATATTACACATATTTGAGACACTGAAACCAAGAACTGAAAGGGCAAAATAATTCATGCAAAAGCACAGAATTAAATCTGTTGAACTGTCAGTGTGTGTGTGTGGTCACCATGTGGATGTTGTGCTGCAGATCCTCCTCCAGTTGCCTCTTCTGCTCAGTCACAGTGTGGACAGATACATTCAGCTGGGTTATCTATTCAAAGGGGGGGGGGGGGGGGTGTACGCAAAGATTCAATTATTCCAAACATCTTCATAACAATAGCCTTTTGGGTCAGCTGTAATTTTACTGTCTGTGGACACAAATACCATCATGACTTCCAAAAGATATATATATATTTTTTTTAATCAGACTAATCACAAGATTGCTTTGGATTAATTTTGATGAATCATAATTTCTCCACTTCATGTTGGTCAACTCTTTTGGTCCTGGGGGGGTTGTACTTCAATTTTCCACAAAATACATAAAAATGCACTACGCAAACAAAAAGGCAGACAAAAATAAACAGACAAAAACAAACACAAAAACCCAGTGAAAAATCCAAAACGCTTCTAAAATATGAATTTATATAAAATAAACATGTTTATTTAATAGTTTCAAGAAAACAACTATAAACAATGTTCCATTGAATCATGTTAAAATTTTTTATGAGATTAATCATGATGATGGATTAATCTGAGTTAGTACATTAATTTTGACAGCCCTAAATATAAACAAACCAAGAAAACCCAAACTGTGTCAAATCTCAGATTGTCATGTGCCTACCTCCTCTTCCAGTTGTGCTTTCAGCTGCTGTTTGTCCTGTCTCAGCTCCTCCAGAATGTTCTGCAGCTGATCTCTCTCCTCCTTTAGAGCTGTCAGTGTGCAGAGCAGCTTCTCCATCTCCTGGCTGGAGCTCTGACTGTCATCTTGTTTCTCAGATAGAAGATGGTCCCTCTCAGTTTCAGTGCTCTGCAGTTTCTCTGTCAGTGTCTGTATCTATGAGAATGGACAGAGTTAGAATGATGACTGAACATTTTGGGGTCTTACAGCTGAGGTCTGAGACACCAACCTGTTGCTCTAAGGTCTCCTCGTTGTGTCTCAGAGCTTTCAGATCACAGTTTATCTGCTTCTGTTCACAAAGCTCCTCCTGAACCGACTTCAGAAGCTCTTGAGTTGTAGAGACCTGAAAAACAACATGTGTTATTTACAGTAGAAAGTGCTGGAACATTCATGAGGTGATAATGAAGCAAAGCTGCAAACATAAATAGTACGCACATTTGAGACAATGTGTCAAAGAGCAGAAAGTGCAGAATAATTCATGCAAAACCACAGAATAAAATCTCCAAATCTGTTGAAGTGTCTGTGTGTGTGTGTGGTCACCATGTGGATGTTGTGCTGCAGATCCTCCTCCAGCTGCCTCTTCTGCTCAGTCACAGTGTGGACAGATACATTCAGCTGGGTTATCTGTTTAAAGGGGGGGAGGGGGCACTCAAAGATTCAATGGAACAATGATGCGCAATTTCTGCCATCAATAGCACAAGGACGTAAAGCACTTGAAAAAAAGGGACTTTTTCATTTATCCTATGAGCAATAATCATTATATGAATGTTGAATGTACCTGTGACCTTATTTATATTTTCTATGACTTGGGCATAAACCATTTTTTTTTTTGGTAAGTTTTAACTATAAGTAGAAGTAACAACTCGTAAGTATCCATGTAAGACAAATTGAAAGTTTACTAGGTGGAGTGAGAGGAAGGTGCACTTCTGGATATCCTTTGAATAATGTTTCAGATTATAGAGAATGTAATTTTAGATTTAGACCAATTACTGGTCTTTTCAGACTCAGAACCCACAGTCAGGCCTTGGACTCATTGATTAAATGCTTCAAAATATCTTGGCTTGTTCTGCTGTGTAAACTTGCTCTGGTCTGCTGCAGCCACAGTTGATGAAACAAATTATTTTCCAAAAGTAAAACTGTAAGTCCACACAACAAACATCTACCAGTTCTAAAAGATGGAAAAGTCTGATTAGATTCTTTAGTACTCCACATATCACTTCTAAAGTAAAGGGACTTTAGTAATTTTGTTGGAGACAATGTAACCATGCAAATGCGAAACACTCTTATTATTTAAAAGTTAGTACATTTTTTAAAAGTATATATAAAAAAAACTAAAGCCCTGTCAAATGATTAACATTTTAATCAGATTAATCACAACGTTGCTTTGTATTCATTTTGATTAACACACTTTATATAGGTCAACGGTTTTGTCTTGGGAGTACTTTAATTTTCCACAAAATACACACTGAAACCAAAAATGTGGAGAAAAAAGAAACAAAAAGTAAAAAGTAAACATAAAAAGGTGATGAAAAATCCAAAACCTATTCTAAAAATCTTCTAAAATAAAGAAAACACCTAACATTTTAATAGAATATCCAAAACGTATGCAAAAATATTAATATAAATATATATATATATATAAATATAAATATATATATATATATGCAATTAACATGTTTATTCAACAGTTTCAACTAAACAACTGTAAACAAATGTTCCATTTAGTCAAGTTAAACTTTTTAAACAGATTAAACATGATGATGGATTAACCTGAGTTTATGCGTTAATTTTGACAGCCCTAGAAATAAACAAAAAAACTGTGTCAAGTCTCAGATTGTCATGTGCCTACCTGTTCTTCCAGTTGTGCTTTCAGCTGCTGTTTGTCCTGTCTCAGCTCCTCCAGAATGTTCTGCAGCTGATCTCTCTCCTCCTTTAGAGCTGTCAGTGTGCAGAGCAGCTTCTCCATCTCCTGGCTGGAGCTCTGACTGTCATCTTGTTTGTCAGACAGAAGATGGTCCCTCTCAGCTTCAGTGCTCTGCAGTTTCTCTGTCAGTGTCTGTATCTAAGACAATGGACAGAGTTAAAATGATGACTGAACATTTTGGGAGGTTTGACCCAGGTCTGAGACACCAACCTGTTGCTCCAAGTTCTCTTCATTGTGTCCCAGAGCTTTCAGATCACAGTTTATCTGCTTCTGTTCACAAAGCTCCTCCTGAACAGACTTCAGAAGCTCTTGAGTTGTAGAGACCTGAAAAACAACACCCTTATTCACAGTACAAACTCAAAAAATGCTGAGAAAAAAAGAAAACTAACACAAAACGCGATGAAAAACCCAGAACCCATTCAAAAACACTTCCAAAATTCAGAAAAACAAACACCAAAAAAGTGATAAAATATCCAAAACATAAGCAAAAATATGAATGTATGTGAAATTAACAGGTTTATTCAACACCTTCAACAGTTTCAACTAAACAACTGTTCCATTTAATTGTGTTCTTTTTATGAAAGATTAAACATGATCATGGATTAATCTGAGTTCATATATTAATTTTGACAGCTCTAAAAAAAAAAAAAACCCAAAACAAACAAACAAACAAAAAAAAAACCCCAACCCAAAACCAAAACAAACTGTGTCAAATCTCAGATTGTAGTGTGCCTACCTCCTCTTCCAGTTGTGCTTTCAGCTGCTGTTTGTCCTGTCTCAGCTCCTCCAGAATGTTCTGCAGCTGATCTCTCTCCTCCCTTAGAGCTGTCAGTGTGCAGAGCAGCTTCTCCATCTCCTGGCTGGAGCTCTGACTGTCATCTTGTTTCTCAGATAGAAGATGGTCCCTCTCAGCTTCAGTGCTCTGCAGTTTCTCTGTCAGTGTCTGGATCTATGAGAATGGACAGAGTTAGAATGATGACTGAACATTTTGGGGTCTTAGAGCTGAGGTCTGAGATGCCAACCTGTTGCTCTAAGGTCTCCTCGTTGCATGTCAGAGCTTTCAGATCACAGTTTATCTGCTTCTGTTCACAAAGCTCCTCCTGAACTGACTTCAGAAGCTCTTGAGTTGTAGAGACCTGAAAAACAACATGTGTTATTTACACTAGAAAGTGCTGGAACATTCATGAGAAGATAATGAAGTAAAGATGCAAACAGAAATACAGTGGAATTCTCAAAGAGCAGAAAGCGCAGAATAAAATCTCCAAATGTGTCTAAGTGTCAGTGTGTGTGTGTGTGTGTGTGTGTGGTCACCATGTGGATGTTGTGCTGCAGATCCTCCTCCAGCTGCCTCTTCTGCTCAGTCACAGTGTGGACAGATGCATTAAGCTGGGTTATCTGTTTAAAGAGAAAGGGACACAGAGCTTCAATTATTCCAAACCCCTTCATAACAATGGTCTTTTGGGTTAGCTGTATTTTTTCCGTCCGTGGACAAAAACACCATCATGACTTCCAAACATTTTTCTGACTTTAAATAAGGTGGAGATGTAAGCGATAAGAAATCAGGTAACGCATTTGCGAGGGGGGCGGGGTTTGTTGTGTAGTATGTGTTGTGTAGTATTCCTTCCTGAAGGAAACTTCCTCTGATCTGCTGCAGCCACAGTTAGAGAAACAAACATTTTCCAAATTGAAAGTGTAAGACAAACCTCAGCCTGTAGTGTGTCCACCTGTTCTTCTAGCTGTGATCTCATCTGCCGTTTGTCTTGTCTCAGCTCCTCCAGGATGTCCTGTAGCTGATCCCGTTCTTCAGTCACCGTGGTCAGCGTGCAGAGCAGCTGGTCCATGTCCTGGCTGGAGCTGGGACTGTCCTGTGTCCTCTCATTCAACACTGCTTTCACACTCTGCAGCTCCTCACTTGTGTTCTTCATCTGTTTAAAAGAAAATGGAACATTGTTGCAGTTAGATGGTTAAATGCTCCAGTAGGAAGATGTTCACTCACTGCTTCAGTTCATAGAGCTGTACCAGAGCTGAACTCTTCTGCTTCTGCTCGTGGAGTTCTTCCTGAAGAGCGTGAAGGCGAGTCTGAGTCTCTAAAGCCTGAAAATAAACAAAACATTATAAACAACATCAACAAAGGATTTGCAGACAAACCTTTGAGCAGTCTTTCTAGAACCAGTGTGCAAACACAACATAGTTAATTCAGCTACAGCTGATGAGTATAATGGCAATTTTAAAAAGTAAAGTGTGTGTCAAAGCTCAGATTGTAGTGTGCCTACCTGTTCATCCAGTTGTGCTTTCAGCTGCTGTTTGTCCTGTCTCAGCTCCTCCAGAATGTTCTGCAGCTGATCTCTCTCCTCCCTTAGAGCTGTCAGTGTGCAGAGCAGCTTCTCCATCTCCTGGCTGGAGCTGTGACTGTCATCTTGTTTCTCAGACAGAAGATGGTCCCTCTCAGCTTCAGTGCTCTGCAGTTTCTCTGTCAGTGTCTGTATCTATGAGAATGGACAGAGTTAGAATGATGACTGAACATGTTGGGGTCTTCGAGGTGAGGTCTTAAGACACCAACCTGTTGCTCTAAGGTCTCCTCGTTGCATCTCAGAGCTTTCAGATCACAGTTTATCTGCTTTTGTTCACAAAGCTCCTCCTGAACAGACTTCAGAAGCTCTTGAGTTGTAGAGACCTGAAAAACAACATGTGTTATTTACAGTATAAAGTGCTGCAACATTCATGAGGTGATAATGAAGTAAAGATGCAAAGAATAAAGTGTCAGGTAAAACACAAAAACATAAATATGACAGGTGATCAGGTCTGAGCCTGAACACGAGAAATTGGTTTGTTTACCAAAGTGTTTGTATCTCTGACAGAACATCATATCACAAGAGTTTCATTTTTCTGCATTCATGCACAATACCTGAATAAAGTTATTGGGGTCGATCATTCAAACAAAATGGACCCGGTTGGTGACTGTGCTGTGATACAAAACCTGTGTGGAAAGGACAGGACTACTAAGGAAATCCATGAAAATAGAGCATCATTTACTTCATGTGCTAACCATGTCTGCAAACATTTTCCTTAAGGGTCCAGTACAGTCCTGCACAGTCACCAACTGGGTCCATTTTAGCCATGTTTTTACTACATGGTATCGACTCTACTCAGGGACCATGTACTATTCCTTGAGAGCAGGTCCATTTTGTTTGAATGATCGACCCACCCTAATTTACTCAGGTATTGTGCACAATGCAGAAAATGAGTCCAAATTAAACTCAAACTCTTGTGATGTCGTTCTGTCAAAAGTTTTTTTTTTTTTTTTTTTTTACCCATTTCTCTTGTTCAGGCTCAGAACGGATCACCTGTCATATTAACCACATTTGAGAAAATGTGTCACCAAGAGTAGAAAGTCCAGAATAATTTATGCAAAAGCACAGAATACGATCTTCAAATCTGTTGAAGTGTCAGTGTGTACGTGTTTGTGTGGTCACCATGTGGATGCTGTGCTGCAGGTCCTCCTCCAGTTGCTTCTTCTGCTCAGTCACAGTGTGGATAGATGCATTCAGCTGGGTTATCTGTTCAAAGGGGGCGGGGCACGTTCAAAGATTAAATTATTCCAAACATCTTCATAACAATGGCCTTTTGGGTCAGCTGCATTTTTCACAAATTTCATCATAACTTCCAAAAATGTTTCTGACATAAAATTAGGTGGAGGTGAGATTATCCTCAGCAAATTGATCATACCTTCAACTGACTGATGGTTTTTACACAGCACATGTTAGTAGTTCCAACACTTATATAATACAAGACAAAGAAAATTTTCACGCTAAAATATGGAAAGTGGTACCTCAGAATACCCCCTCAGACAGGGCTATACACCAAATTTTTTTTTTCCCCCAGGAGCACATGTGACCTTTCACTCAGGGAGTAAATCCCACTAGGATTGCCACTGGTCGACCCTACCCCTTTTCTACCCACACACTACTACAACTGCACTTCAGAGAGTCAAATCTGTTTCCATTCACCAACAAGCCATCAGTGATGCACTCAGTGTAAGGTTCCAGGTGTAAAGACATGGATAAGCACATCTTTTTAATGTAGGTGATAGACAAAAAGTTTATGTAGAGCCTCATTTGATACATTTTAGAATGTTAAACTTGTCGTGTCTGTGCTCAGTAGTTTCCTAAACTGGCTTGCAAACAAGCACTCGTAAGAGTGCAAGTGTTTCCTTTTTGCTGTTTGCATGTCGAAAATCTTGCTCGTAAATGCGAGTAACATGCGCACTAGACCCCCGCCCTCAGCCCTCCCATGTACCACCTACAATCACATTGCATACCCCGAGGGGTATGCATAACATAGGTTGGGAAACAATGTTCTATCAGACTTCCATCCTGGTACACAACAGTACGATGATGTGACTAAAGAAGTCTGTACTGACACAAACCAATACTACCCACCCCAGCCTCATGTGGAATCCAAAATGGCGTCACATGTGAAATACGCTAATCAGAGAAACTGATCTAAGGCTCAAAACATTCTTAGATTAAAACTGTCAAACAAGGTTTAAATTAACTTTATCAATATTAAGAAATAATCCTAGTGTTACCTGTGCTTATTTTTGTTATTGTCACAGCACTTTATGCCCACTATCTGGAAGCAAATAAAAACAGCAGAATCAAGGTTGCTCACCTGTATGTGCAGCTGGTCCAGCTGTGCATTTGCATCTGTGTCTGGACTGTCCTGTTTACAACTTTGTGCAGACTCCAATTCTTCAATCAGTTCCTTCTGCTTACGATTCTTCTCTAGAGCAGCCCTCAGCTCCTCCTGATTCTCAATCATCTGTTGAACATAAGACACGATGGAACAACTTTATTTTGTGCTACAAATGTTACTGCTGTCAAATTATATATATATATATATATATATACACATGGTGGCAATAGTGAAGCGTGTCGCACCATGTCCACGTTCTCTTGCATGTCCACCTTCAGCTGGTCTCGCTCTGCAGTCAGAGCTTCTACAGTGGACAGCAGTTTGTCCAGCTCCTCTGCAGAGCTGTGAGCGCTGGACACCATGGCGCCATCCTGCTCATCTCTTAAACGTTGAAGCTCCTGGGACAGTTGGACCACCTCCTGCTCTAAATCAGACTCTCTCTGCTTCAGGATGTTTATTTGGTCACAGTTGTGTTGGAGCTGTTCTTGATGCAGTCGACCTTCGACCTCTACATCCTGAAAGAGAAAAAAAAACAACAACATTTGCAATAGGAGGAATTTTAACCATTTAAACTTTTATTGGACAAGTGACCATATTTGGTCATTCCCACAAACATTTAATAAGAGTCTAATCCTTTGTCTCAAAGAGCTCATGTATTGACTTTTTTAAAATGTAAAACTATACAGTGACATTGATTTGATAAACATGTTGATGCTATAAATGTGCTGTAAACATATGTTAAAGCATTAACTGATCTTTGTGTCAACATAAAATATTGATGGTGGTTCAGTTTCACTCAGATGTTTTCAGAGTAGAGCTAATCCCCCTTCTTTACCTTCTCCTTCTCCTGCAGGTTGGCCTTCAGTTGGTCTCTCTCTGCACTCATACATGTTACTACAGAGAGCAGTTTCTCCACCTCCTCTGCCAAACTTTGAGCACTGGCATGTTCAGAACTCTTAGACTGAAGCTCCTCAGTCAACTGATTCACCTGCAAACATGAAGAAAACCCTTCAGATTCAGACTTTGTTCGTGAGAAACAGCACCAGTGTCCACACACAGAGGGCCTTTTAACTACTCGCACACACGGGCCTCTGCCCGCATTCACACACAGTTTCTGACCACACACACACACACACACACACACAGTGTCTCTGGTGGTGGGAAGTGTGAGGAGCAGCCAACCATACTTGTTGTTGGAGTTCTTTGCTGATCTCCTCTTCTGTAGTTCTGGACTCCTCAGTGTCAGCCAGTTTCACCTCCAAATCTGTCATGGCCTGCTGCAGGTCGCTGAGATTTTCTGACAGTGATGCTCGGTGATGCTCACTCTCCTCAAGCTGGAATAAGAATATATATTTTTTAAATGTATTATTAATATACATTTTTAATAACAGGCGGCACAGTGGTTAGCAGTCATCCCTCACAGCAAGAAGGACCTTGGTTCAATTCCAACACCAGACCTTTCTGTGTTGAGTTTGCATGTTCTCCTCGTGTCTGTGTGGATTTTCTCTGGGTACTCTGGTTTCCTCCCACCACCCAAAGCCATGTACTGATAGATTAATTGGTTAATCTAAATTGCCCATAGATGTCAATGTGAGAGTGATTATTTGTCTACATATGTTCAGCCCTGCGATGAACTGGAGACTCATACAGGGTGTACCCCGCCTTCACCGTTTGTAGCTGGTTTAGGCCCCCAGTGACCCTAGTGAGGATAAAGCGGGTTCAGACAAGAGAGAGACGACGGATTTTTAATAATAAACAAGCAGCATTGGTCAGGACCTCACACTCCACCCGTGTTCTGCCTCCCATGCCACCACACATTACCCATCACGACTCCCTCCACCCATAAAAACAAAAAAATAATACTCCGTGTTTGTGTGTACGTATATGAGAAATGGAGAGAGAACGTTTTAATCAGTTAATTCTACTCCTAATTTAGCATTATCAACAAAGTTACAATAATAGATTTGATTTCTATAAGTCTCTTCCAGGCATCTAAAGTGCGGCTGTGTGATATGACCTCAACTTATATCACAATAAAGTTTAACCAATAACGATAACTGGGGGAGTTTCAGTCTGTAGCCATGTGTTTCAGTCCACACACATTACTTTCCATTCTACTTATGCAATCCATGCCCCCCCCCCTTGTTTTTCTCTGATTTTTAGTTGTATTTATTCATTAACCCCCTTTGTTCTTTTTTCCAAGATATGTTAACCGCCCCCCAACTTTTCTATTCAACAGCATCATTTCTTCTTCATGTAATATCGTACAGACGGTGTTGGATCGTTGTCTTGTAGTTACCCTACCCCCAAAGGGAGAGGGGTATTGTTTCTGGTTCATTTTGTGTGTTTGTTTGCTGGTCTGTTTATTTGTCAGCAGCTTTATATAAAAACTATTGGACCAATTTTTAGAACATTTTCAGGAAAGGGGCGAGATGGTCCAGAATAGATCATATTACATTTTGGTGAATGTAGGTCAAAGGTCACAAAAATACATTTTCCCAATAAGAGATTGGTCAAATCAGGTAAAATGTGTGCAAGGCGGACAAGGTTTGTTGTGCTAGGCACTTGTTTGATGCAATATCGTACATACAGTGCTGGACTGCTGTCTTAGACTCATGTGGTCTCACCTGCTTGCTCAGTTGGTCCACCTGAACTGGAAGTTGTCTGAGTGAATCCAGCTCCTCCAGTTGGGCTTTGAGGACTGCTTCTGCCTCTGAACGCGCTGCCAGCTCTTTATTCAGCTGACTCACTGTTCTCTCTAGTTCCACACTGTCAATCAGATCTAGAAAAGAGGTGTTCAGGGCACAAAGAGACCAATCATGAAACTGTAAAGGCTTAAAAATAATACTAAAAACAGAGTTCATGAACATTTCAAAGTTGTAAGTTAAAAACCACCACCATCACTCTCATTTGTTATGGACAGACTCAACAGTACATTTAAATCTGCTTTCATTAAAGTTGAACACATTCACCACTGACACCAACTTTCCTCCAGCTCCAAGTTTAAACCTACTTTTTGGAACTTTGCCATCCAGCAGAGTGATGAGTTTGGTGTTCTCCATAAACGCTACATTGAGTTCCTTTTGAAGGTCACTCTGCATCTTCTTAAAGTGCGTCTTCTCAGTCTCTAGTTGACTACGCAGACCCTTCACCTCTGCCTCCATCTTCTCATGGTTGGTACTAAGAGTGACCTTCCAACAGAACATGACAACACACTATCAGACCGAACATCACCAGAACATGCCTTAGACCAAACACCACTAGAAGGTGGTGGATGTTTATGGGTCTTTAAGGGTTAAATGTAAAGCAAATATTTAATGTCATTCCATTCATTCGGCTCATCACAGGGCTAAAATGCAAATAATAGAATTTAAAAATTCATATTTAATCATGATTAAGATGAATCCAAACCAACCCTGTGATTAATCAGATTAAAAATTTTAATCGTTTGACAGCCCTAGTTGAAAACCTTTCTTGTCTATAATCTGTTTAGTCTGTTTTAAACACAGATACTGTCCGTTTGTGTAGCACTTACATCTCTCTCCTCCAGAGCGATGTTACGACTGCGAAGGAAAGCCCACTCCTTCTTTGTGTCTCTGCCCACTCCCTCTGCGTCATCCAGAGAGCGTCGAAGCATTGCCACTTCTTTCACCAAATCCTTTCCACACTGACATGAGCCAAAGTCACATTCATTCAAATAAATCACATTTTATTTATATAGGAAGAAGAAAGTGGTGGAGAATAAACTAAATCATTACTCCCAATACTTTACATCAACTTAGGAGATATTATAAGGTGAATTCGATGTATTTATTTATTTTTTAATTATTTAACCCTTAGGTATACAGCCTAGAAAAGCCCATAGTAATTTGTGGAATATCAAAAAAATACAGTGTTTTTAATGTAAATAAAACTATTTTAATGCCCCCCCCCCCTACTGAAATAAAGTTTAATCCCATATGATTTGATTTTTTTCCCCAGGCTTGCATTTGTCAATAATTCACACAAACATTGGTTAATTTAATTTTTTTTTTTTTTGGAGCTAAAACAAATGTTCATAAATACTAGCATCTGTCTCAAAGTTAAAAGCCCTAAACTCTGGCTTTATACAGATAATTTAATAAATGGCTCTATTTATATTTTAAATTAACGGTTTAAAACATGGCAACTATCACAAAGGAAAAACCAAACATCACATACCATATTCTGAAGCTCCTCAGCCTCTTCAGTTTTCTTCTTCAGGTCCTCAGACATGGCTTCGAGTTTGTTCTACAAGAAAACCAGCAAAGTAATGATATAACTGTCATGTTTTTGGGCTTGCCCAAACAAAAGTCAACATCATGGGTCAAAATTATATTAGTTAAATAGGTTCATCTTTTAGCTTAATTTGTCTAGTTTATCGACCTAATTTCAGCAACACAAGGATGGATGGTTCTAGACATCATCTTACCTGAAGCTCCAAACACTGGATTTCAAATGATTCACTGGCCTTTTTCAAGCTGGAGATTTCATCTTGCAGCTCTGCCTGGAAAATCAAAACAAATTTATGGAAAAGGCCAAATCCAGCAGGTGTTCAATGACATCTGAATGTGACACCATGTGATCGGTAGTGTATCAGGAATGGCACCTCATGGTCTTTCTTGAACTCCTCCTCCAGCTTCTGGAACTCCTCCATCTCCCGCTGCTCCTCCAGCTCCTGTGAAACTGCTGCCTTCTCCTTCTCTAGTCTGTGAATCTGCTCCATGCACATCCCCACTTCCTGCTGCAGGTAGTCTCGTTCAGCAACAATCGCATCCTGTACAGACGTAAACAAGGTCATCACCATCTGACAGCATCACTGGTTGAAATGATTCTAGGACACAGACAGGAAGTTGTACACATAGAGGGTATGGACCCGACATCACAGTAGTGAGGTCAACCCAGTAAAAACCAATTTAAACTGAGACCAACCCTGTTTAAACCAACCTAAAGTGAGTCTAAACTAAATTAAACTGAGGCTAACCCAGGTTTTCAGACATTACATTATACATATGGAGACAGCTCTTTCTAACAGTTTCTTTTGAAGGCAGAAAGGCAACCCCATTATTTACGACCTGTCACTTCAGGGGTACCATGACTTGGGGTTAAAAGCAAAGACATGAGTCTTGTCCATTGTATAAAAGTAGTTTTGTATGCTGATAACAAGGGAGGTTTAAATGTTTACATGTATATTGTAGCCAATACGGAAGTGCGTGACGAACTTGGCAACAACACACGTTCACTCGGGGGAAAGTATTCTTGGAAAGCGACCGGGACACAAGGTTTTTAGCACTCTCTGTGTTAAAAATGCATCCTGTGGACACAGGCCCTTAATAAGTCAAACAATAAAAATCAGTCGTAAAACAAAAACTAAGTAACTTCATAAAATAGAATTGTTACCTTCTCTGAAGATAGTCTTTCACACAACTGGACGCTTTCTGCAAATTCACTTGTCATCTGAAAAATAATAAAGGAAATGCTGCTATTGATACAAGAAAATAAAGATGCAGAAACAAAAACTAAATACAGTGAGCCACAGGCATCAGTCCCACATCTAAAAAGAAAGGATTTATTGTAAAAATCTCACTCTGACCAAGTAGATTTGTCTAATTTCTAGTACAAATATGTGATTAGACTGAAAATCAGACAGAATCACCTGCAGAGGATCTTTTCAGTCAGACGAACTGATTTATAGACAATAGACCTGAAGACCTGAATCTGACTAAGATCATTTTTACAGGTTCCATTGGGAGATTTTTTTTGGCTTGAATTAAGCAAAACAAATAAATATAATTAAGGGAAAAACTGAAATACAATAAAAAAAAAAGCTTGAAAAAAACCTTGAATGAAGCAGAAGATACTTTGAATTAAGAAAAAAAAATATTGTATAAGCCAAAAACTACTGAATTAAGAAAAACTGAAGCTAAACAGAAAATTTTGAATGAAGAAAAAATAAATACTTTAAGAATAAAAACATCTTGAAATAAGCAAAATAAAATATTGAATTAAGAAAAAAAAAACAACCTTGAACTAAGAAAAGAAATTATATACATCTTAATTTCAGAAGAAAAGAAAAAAATCAGTCAATGGAACAAAGTAAACTAGTTCAGATTAGCCTAGATCATTTGTGTATAAATCAGATCTTATTTCTGACTGAATAGTTCCTCTGTAGGCAATTCTGCTGGATTAGATATTTGGAATAGAAATGAGACAAACACACAATACACTTAAGGTCAGAATTAAGATTTGTTTTTTTTTACAGTCATGAAGGTGAGAGTAAAAGAACCATCAGACCTGGTCAGAGTGGGTCTTCTGCGTGTGTCCCTGTTCCTCCAGTCGTTTCTCCAGCTCTATCACTCTGAACTCTAACATCTCCACCTTCTCCGTGGCCTCCTGCTTATGTTGAGCTTCTGTTTGGAGCTGCAGATCCAACTCCGCTGCCTTCTGTTCTGCTGCCTGGGCTTTCTGTGTGACCTCCTGTTGCTGCTGAGCCTCTTCCTGCAGCTGAAGCTCCAGCTCAGAGACGCGAGCGTTCAGTGTTTGTACTTCTGCCATGGCTTCCTCTTTCTGACGACCCTCCACTTCCACCTGGTGCTCCAGACTCGACACTTTCCCACTCAGTTCACATACTCGATCAGGGGTTAGAACATCCTTGGGACTGTTGAGTTAAAAACAAAACAAAACAAAAAATAAAAAATAAAATAAATTGCAGGAATTGTGATTGACCATCCAATATCCAGGTGCACTTTCGAAATATACTTTGTATTTTGTATAAAAAAATAAACAAACCTACCCCCAGAATTGACATAAGGTTACAATTCAAAAGTTAATTTTTACAGGTATCATCACATTTTCTTTAGTTTTCTGTTCCAATATAATCATCTTGGAATTTTACAGTCTTTTTATGAACATCTAAATTAGACATACAGTAGGAAATTAAACATGGGGGGGTACTTTACAGTGAAAATGATAAATATAGAGCAGAATATTTGACTAAATAGTGAAACTAAACTTTTCTTAATTTGTTTGAGAAACGTTAAAATTGAGAGAACAAATTGATTTGGGAACTGACACAAAAGTAGTGTTGGGTCTTTATGGGTTAAGGAATCTCTGTGGGTGTAAACCGTCTTCACTGGTCCCACTTCAGATCATACTGGGCTGAAAGTGGAACCTGAACATGACTTTAACAGAACTGTAACTAATGTGAAATCTTTACCTGTCGCCAAAGCTTCGAACAGTTACAGATGCCTGACTGAAATCCATGTCGTCTGACGGCTCCTCGGGGATCCCCCAGTTAGAGTCAAAGTCTTCATCCTCTGTTCAAAAAACAAAACAAATATTACTTACATTTATTAAAAGGTCCACGTCATTACAAGAAGGCCCTCAGACTTACAAGTGTTAATAACACTTATGTTCAGTGTGTCGACTGTTAGAAATGCATGTTGGTCAAACGCACACATTTTTTACACTTACAAATAAACATAACAGGTTTTTTTTAAAGTTATGTTTATTTTCTTGTCTGTTATTATTTGGTAAGTTATTACTATTTGTGCATTGAAGTTTCTGCAGAAACCCTCAGTTTTTGTTCAGTCAAGATGTCCAGGGGAGGGGCAGGAACTATATAAGGAGGAGTTTGGCCTCTATTATAAAAGCTTTCGGTAAGTACAGAATGGGTCATTTCCCATATAAATATGCATTTGTTTCCCCATTGTAAATATTTTCGCACATTTCTTTTGGATGTAGCCGTGCTAAATAAAACACCTTAAAATAGGTTGGAGACTGAGCCATCTTTTTTTTTTTTTTTTTTTTTTTTTAAGTTTTAAAAACTGAACTTGTGACACCATGTTTTCCATGGCTGCAAAACTGATCAATCATTTCCCAGGACACATGTAAACGCTACTTTGGACATATATTAGTGCTGTACGTTCTTCCTTACCTTCAATCAACTCCAACAAACAGGAGCGGTCAGCTTTCCGTTTCTGAGTGGACAACTCTGCAAAGCTGTGGTCAGATAATCCAGGAGAGCAGGAGGCTTCAGGGGCTAGCCTCAGCATTTTACCCCCCCATGTGACCCTGCGTTTAGGCATCTGAAATCAGGATGAAACGACAGTCACAACTCGGGCTGTGGCACTGCAACAATTTGCCGACAGCATACATCAAAATACATCATGGTACTGTTACACTGTGATTTTTTTAAACTTGATTTCCTGGACAAATGTCATCACACCATAAGTATTAGACATATTTTTATTTGATCATCACAGGATCTAATGTTTGATCCAAATCCTGCATACGGATGTTTTGTGATTAACTTATAACATGCAGAAAAGTTTTGTGATCCTGTTATTACTTGAACCACATAAAGAAATGTAGGCGGCCTGTTGTAATGATAAACATTAAAGGGTTAATATCAGTACTGCATCGTGAATTGAAATATCAAAACACATATTGCGCAATAGATATGTTCTTACAGCCCTTGCCATAATGCCATTCTTCTGTAAACAGTAAAAGCTCCAGTGATTGAACTTTACCCTTTTCACAGGAACCAGATTAGAGCCAGTGACCAACAGTTTGGTCAGGTTTTTAATGCGGTCCTCCTGTTCCCTCTGCAGCTGGTCCTTCTCCTGCAGAAGCTGAGACAGAACCTCCTTCTCTGTGGCTGTGGTCTGTGTGACTGAAGACACCTGCAGTCGAGTGGGGGAGAACACTGCTTAGTGCTTGCTTGACTGCTTGACTGACTGACACACACACAAAAAATCTAAATCTTTCCAAGTATATTTGTCTCATTTCTAGTCCAAATACCTCCTCAGACTTCAATTAGACAGAATCATCTAAAGAGTAGCTTTGAGACAATAGAGCTGGAAAATGCACAATTATTTCATTAAATCTTAACAAGATAACCATCACTTGCTCCATTGGCATGTTTTGCTTAATTCAAGATTTTTTTCCTCCCATTAAATGTTTGGTGAATGAATTATGAGAACCTTAGTGGAGATTTCTTTGAGTGTTTTTTTTAGCCCATCTGTAGGCATGAAAAACAATGTGAATGGACATTTTTGTAATTTCAGGAAAACCAGGTTCATATAAAGAATGTTCACGCAGCTGGAAAATGTGTTTAATTTATGAAGTAAAGAAACAAGTGTTTAAAACTACCATCAGAAAGTGAATAAAAAATAAAATAAAAAATCATTCAGCTAAATCTGATGATTTCTTACAATTTAACAAACTCTACTAGTTGTTACCTACACGGAGATAATATGCAAAAACTTTTTTTTTTTTTTTAAATTTCAACAACAGTAATGGTATGGATGTCAGTGTATTGGATGATATTTAACTGAAGCAAAAATGATCCTGGTCAGAGTAGTTTAATCAGATTTTCCAGATCTATTGTCTATAAATTAGTTCGTGTACCTGACTGAAAAGTTCCGCTATAGGGAATTCTGTCTTATTTTAAGCCTGATTACATATTTGGGCTAAAAATGAGACAAATACACTTAGATTTGTTTTTACAGTACATATATGTTGAACATGAAACACTACTGGAGAAGAAAACAACCACGTGCCTCATTAAGTCGTCGCTTCAGATCCTCGATTTCATTGCGATATCTTTTGAGCAGAGCGCCGTCATCTGAAACCTCTGTAACGTGGGGGTCGTTCTTCATTTTTTTTGCAGTGCTGGCAAACTAACAAGAAAAAGAGAAGGTGTTAAACTCACATAATTTCAACCATTTAGGTGCCAGAATTCAGGTTTCCCCCCCAAAGATATTCCGTCTTGATTTCAAAAAGCTTTTTGTTTAAATCGGTTATGCTGCCAATTGCATTATTATGACTTTGATGCTGAAAGGGATAAATAGGTGGAAGTAAAGACAGTCTGTATGTGACCTGTTAAAGACAGTCTTTGCGTGACTTTGAAAACTAAAGATATTAGTGAAACTATGGTAATTATTAGAATTTGGAAGTTAAAAAGTTCATATAAACATACTGACTGTGATCATATTGATCAGCTGTGAACACATTCCAGGACCGAATGAAACAAACTCTTATGAAGAAAATAAAGTGACGAAATATTTTAATATTGAAAACAAAATCTGTTATAGAATGATTTCTTAAAATGACTGCACCTGTTGTAAATAAATAAAATTTGTATGTTTGTGTAAAACTGTACTGCAAATAATTTGCAAGATTTAAGCTCAATTAGACAAATAATAATGAAATGATTGCATGTATGTTATTTGAAAGCTTATTTGTTGATCTGTATTTCAAACTTCTTGGGTATATAAAGATTTGATATAGGGTTCATCACGCTGAATATTTGACTTCAAGACTTGACCTTCACGATCAATGCCCAAGGTTATAGTGGACCAAATATTGACTTTTTTTTTTTTAACGTTTGCACCATATTGAGTAGTACTTCATATTAAAGCTATTAAAGAGTGCTTTCAGGATCCATGCTCATTTTATCGATAGGACATCATCATCATGACGTTTTGATTTGGTCAAGTATCATGCTATGAACAACTTTTCATTTCTTTGTTGGCTTGTGTACAACACTACTCTAAAACATATGGATGGATTTTAATGACATTTTCAAATGATTACATTTTGGTGGTGACCTCGACCTGCAGGGGTCTGCCTTGGCGGAGGTCTGGGCTCAGAGTGCTTTTCTAGTTTCAAAATTGTATTTATTCTTTTTTTTTTTTTTAAATTTTCAAGATTTTTCACCGATGCCCTTTTGAAGAATAAAAGCACATTAAGTGAAGTCATCCGTTTGATTTGTGAAGTTCCTTCCCTTTCCAGTGTAGGAAAGCTTGGACCAGAACAACACTAGACACTATGCATCCGTGTGTGTGTTGGACCAACCTGCAGAGTACTCAGTGTCTCATCCAGAGCAGCAGCAGTGACTGTGCAAATGATCACCGTTTTGGCATTTCCACCCAGGGAGTTCTGCAGGATACGGGTCAGCTTACTGTCTCTGTAGTTTGTGAAACCCCTAAAGAAACACAAGAATGTGTGAGGAGATCCAAAACTGAAACAGAACCACTGAAGAATATCTGATCTGGTCCGTGTCACTGTGCAGGTTCCATCCAGACCCAGTATTGTATACTCACTTCTGGTTCTCATCAGTCAGTTTTTTGATCACTTGACCCAGTGTGAACAGACTGCGGTTGATATTGCAGCCTTCTTTGAAACGTGCACCTACAAGACCCCAGAAAAACACATTACTTACTCACTAGTGAGAGATGAAAATAGAAGTTGGTTGATTCTGCAGTTTTGCCTTCGCCCATAAGTAACTGGGATAGGCTGGAAAGCACCCCCACGCCCTTGGTGAGGATGAAGCAGGTTCAAAATATGAAAGGATGAAGACTGCAACTGTCGAATATTTTTTAAATCACATATTCTCTTGATTTGTTCATTAATTACATTGAGTAAACGGATACATTCCATTTCTTCATTAAAAAAAAAAAAAAAAAATCTACATCAATAAATGGGGATTGGAGAAGGATGAGGGATTTTCAGGTATGTGTGTGCATTCACGCCTTGATGGATGAAAAGGGATGTGGCCTAATAATTACACTTATTGAGTGAGATCTTGGTATATTTGCTAAAAAAAATAATTACAACACTAAAGGCTACAGTCTAACAGGTGCTAGTATTCACCAGTTACCAATATGTCACTTATACTACAGTCACTTGTAGTGGGTCCGAGTCTGCTTAAGGAAGTGCTGTTGATGTGTAGATGCTTTTGATACAGGTGTTGCAGCAGTGGGAAACTAATCCTATTTTGCCATGCACACACTGCACTGTCTTGTCTGCTTTACACAGCGTAAAATGGTCCCACACTTTAGACATTTTTTATGCATGCAGTTACTTTTCATCTTTTCCATTGACAAGTGAGCGTACCACTCCACCTTAAATCCTCTTAAATCTAAGAAGTGAACTGACGTACATGCATCAGTTGTGTGGAACAATGATACCAGAGGTGTGACAGTGATGCGATAGCAACCAGATGAACTTTGACATAACTTAAACAAATCTTCGAGATAATTAATCTGCATTGAACATTTTTTTGTTCTGGAATTATTGGAATTCCTTGAAGAATAATTTCACCTCTAGAATGAATGGTTCATTCTGAAGCGCTATAAGAATTTTACCCTTACCTTCTGCTCCTGTCTGACTTGCCCTTTCAGATCCAGCCAAGTCAACTAAATTCTGGAATAAATGAAAATAAAATCTGGTGATAAATGACAGCCAATTACAGGGACAGTGAACAGAAAAAAAAGCAACAGAAGTTTCTTACCAGATGGGACACAATAATGGCTCCGTCTGCTGCTTCACTGTCACTCCTCTCTCTGCTCTCCAGAATCTGAGGACAGAAAAATTTTACTTCTGAACCAACTCTCCTTAAACGTGACTCTATGGCTGTGGGATAAATGTTCTTACCATTCGGAAGATGGTGTGTGAGCGGCTGCTGCGCTGGTTCAGTTTTGTCGATCCATAATGACGATTCTCTACAACAGTAATAACATCAGTTGTTAAAGCAGATTTGCAGTGCTGTGTGTAGTTTTTAATGATCGGCAGTGAGAAGCTCATATCGTACTTTCCCCTTTCCTAATCCAGGCCAAGGCTTGTGCAGGAGAAGTAACCAGTTCTTCTGTCAGGTCGGCCACATAGATGTTTTTCTAAACACACAAGTAACACAACATATAAAAAATGACCACAGATGCCTGTAGCACAGGGATCAGGTTCTGAACCCCGACTTTGAGTGACCATTCATCAGGTGCAGATCTGTAAGCAGTGACTGACCAATGCTTTTTTCTTTTAAATTGTTGACGACACATTCATGAATACACCCTAGATATTCAAGTAGCAGATTACAGACTGAATAATGAAGACATTCAGACTGGAAAAACTGTGAAAAGCAATCCCAGCGTCCATTCTAACCAGCTAACTTACATTGATGGACTCTCGAACCTCCAGGGGTTTTCTCTTCCAACTGTCCACAAGCAGATCAGTCACAGTCTCATTGTAGATTTCCATATAAGACACTCTAAGGAGGAATTCCTTCTTGGGAAACTACAGGCAGAGTAAAAAAACGAAACAAACAACATAAGTCCAAAGGAAAAATGTATCATAAGAGCCAAATACAGGGATTAAAGCAAAAAAAAAAAAAAGTCATCTGACTGAACTTTTTACCGATAAGACATCTGATCAAGTATCCCTCATGCCCCAGCACTAGTAGAAATAAATACTCACAGTTTTGATGGTCTGGAAAACATCTTCCACAGCCAGAGGTATCACTCCTAGAATATGATTGTTCCCCATCATAGTGAAAGTCTTTCCAGAGGAAGTCTGCCCATAAGCAAATATGGTCCCTGAGGATCAAACACAGGCAGTGTTCACATAAATGACCCTGAGTATGTAGTGGAAGACCCTATTCCAAGCAGAAGTGACCGAAGTCCACTTCTTACATACCATTGTATCCTCCAACAGTGGAAACCACCAAAGGCTTTGCAATGTTGCGGTAAAGCTGATCCGTGGTTTCATCAGCAGTGAAAACTCTGTCTGTAAACAGCAGAGGAAGCATTAATGTGGCACCAAAACACTTAATTTAAAATCTCAAATACAGGCATATAATTACAAAGTGACTGCTGCACACACATACATTGCGATGTCAATGCTCAAACAATATATTGTTCAGCTCTATATTGTAGTGCCAGATTCTTGCTGATACACAGCTCTAGTCAAATGCATTTAGACTTCAAGGTAAAAGAATGGAAGTACTAGGTTTCAAATGTACCAAAGCTGAAGCTCTTGGATGAATTCCCATCATCAGTCTGGTATATGGACTTCTTATCTGACTTCCAGTACAGCTGAACCGGTTCCACATTCTCTGATGTTGAACCCTCATTTCTGAAAATCACAGAAAAAAAAACAGAATCAGTCAACAGACCGTCTTACAGGTTCTAGTGCAATATGGAAAAAAACTAAAATTACATGTTGGTGTTTTTTCAGTGTTGGAGCAGAGTGGAAAACAACATTAATAATAATAATAATAAAAACAATATGGTCTTTGAACTTAAACACTGAGCCCGTTTACATCCACACTTTTTTTAATAGGTTTTGGATTTATCTATTGCTTTTTGGTCAATTTTAGTGGATTTCAGCATGTTTTGTATATTTTTTACCTGCATTTCTTTTGTTTCCTAGTGTATTTTTGTGGAAAATATAAGTAAAAAAACAAACAGACAAGTGAACTGACAAAGTATCAAACACACTGTGCAAGACAGAGTTATCTTTTCACTGAAGAATTTCCATATTAAAATACTCCATTAATATGAAGCATAAGTTAGTCAGGGATTCTGCTAGTACTAATCTGATGCGTCACCATCTTCATGTATAGAATAACAATACAAGTAAACCTGAAGTGATTAAAAACCTACATTTGTTGAGGTGAACTAAAAAAAAAGGAACTCATTTCACTGTGTCTGATACCGATGATGAAACAGTCATTTCTGTCCAACTCTTGTGTTCATAAACCCATAAAGACCCAAATATACACCAGTGACATAAACCATCGACTGATATAAACTGTTTAATACCTGTTCATCCAATAATCTTATAAATATGTATAAATAATTGGTGTAAAATACAGTTATTTATCATTTCATGGTCATCAGATATGACCCATTTGGGGCTCTGAGGATTTGAAGCTCTGTAGTTACCATGGAAACACCATCACCTTCTACAACATTGATTCACCACTAAAACCCATGGAGTAGAATCAATGACAGTGGATGGAGACACTGTGTTTATGTTCAGTTAATCACATTTTTGTTGAAAAAGTCAAATTTCCTTCACATTTCTGTTGATATAATCATCGTGGGTTGGAAAATAGATGGTGTGAAAACGCAAATATGGAGCGTAACATTGTAATAAATAGTGATAAATTACTTAAGAAAAACTAAAACCAAGAGAAAAATATAATTGCTAATTAACAGAAGTGTAGTGTCGTGTCTTATGTATTCATTAATCTGTTAAAACACAACCACAGAGGCTGAGCAACAGTTCCATTGTTGTTGTAAACGAGCGGGTCCTATTTTTTATGACATTCCTCATATGGTTCCAAGATAACTCCCACAATGTTTGTGATCATACCATTTTACTTCTAAGTGATGATAGACTAATATATCAGCCAGCCAATATATTCGGTTGATATTTACTTTTTAACTTGTATTGGTCTGTTGCATCGGCCAATATGTCCCTTTGTCCTGCCATGACAGGCAAAATTCACAGCCCGTATTCTTGTAGATACTGCAGTCCATACTGGTCAAAAAAATATATTTTTTTGGAGTAACAATATTCATAATTATTAGTTTAACACATAAATAGCCATTGCTACTTTTGTGACAGTTACCAATTAAATTTGTCTCTATTTTTAACCTTTAGCTGATTTATCACAAATTTTGAAAATAAAATTACCCTGTGTATTTTTCTTTTTTTCATGCATTTTCCTATATTTAATTCAAATGTGTTAAACGTTCCAACTGAAGCTCTGTGGTACAGTTTATGTGTCAAATGTTCCAACTGAAGCACTACGGTACTGTTTAACTGTCAAATGTCTCAACTGAAGCACTTTATGCATCAAATGTTCCCTGTAATAATAAACTACACCTGGATTTTTTTTGTCTCCATCCATAATAATATAAATTATATAGACTAAAACAACAAAAATCTGTCTTGAGTCACCAGATGTTTGCGATGTGAAAATGGCGTCAGTGACAAAAAAGGTTGAAAACCAATGTACCATAACTCTTAAAATTACACCAAGAAATAATAAAAAAAAAATAATTTCACAAGTGTTTTATGTTATTTCACATTTTTAAAAGCACAATTTGCAGATGTAAACATTTTCCAAATGTAATTTGATACTTTAACACTTTGGAGTTTATATTATTCGTAAGTTTAATGTTTTTGGTCCAGCCCAGTTCATAGAACATTTTGGGTGGTATGTGACCCCCATGACTTAAGATGAACTGGACACTCCTGCTCTAGACATAATAAAACTGAAGTGTCAGTCTTTGCTTGACTCAAAACTATTAGATTAAAAAAAAAAAAATATATATATATATATATATTTGAAGAAAAACTGTCATTTTAATTTGGGGAGGTATTTTTCAGGTGGTTTAAGCTAAATCACTTCTGAATGGTAAGAAGTTAAAACAAAAATTCAATATATCCTTGCTTACCCATCATTGTCACAATGTAAAGTCAAGTATTGTTAAGGTTTAACATACCCCAGTCCAATCTACACATTTAAACCCAATATTATCTTAGCTTTTCTGCTAAACAGTACACAGACTATTTTTCTGTTTTGTAGGGGGGGTGAGCCGAGTTTATTTCTTTATTGAAAAAGACAATCTCTCAATGATAATTATAATAAAGCAATAGAATGTATATAAATAAAGTGCCAAATGGGGAAATGTAAAACAAAAGCAAAAAT
Source organism: Siphamia tubifer (assembly GCA_020466265.1). Lineage (NCBI taxonomy): Eukaryota > Metazoa > Chordata > Actinopteri > Kurtiformes > Apogonidae > Siphamia > Siphamia tubifer. The sequence continues at coordinate 32,964,021 of CM035805.1, forward strand.
ACATTTAAATACAAAATGATAAGACATTTTAAATGAATGAATGGGAGCAGTGAAGATTCTTTAAATAAAACATACTGAGCAATGTTCTGGGTTATTTCCACCGTGATTTGAGTTTTGTTTTCAATTTTCTTAGGGAGGAGAGAACCATTTTAAATGAATTTGTAAATTTAGAACAGGAGGGCATGTCGGTTCTCAATTTTGCAATGAATGTGATATTTAGAAATAATATTAAACATATACATTGTCACTACAGTCCATCCCACTAATCAAACCAGAGGCATTTTAAGTCTATTTTATCTAACATGACTTTATGCTAACAGTTATTTAGCTAAATGTAGCATTAAGAGTTTTAAAAGCACAAACTCACCTCTTAATAAGCGGACGGAAGCGAACGCAGACTTTTACAGCGGAGTCTTCTGCCATCGTTGGTAGCAGGCAAAACTTAGCATTAAAATTAAATAAAATTAAATAAAATCGCTAACTACATTAATTTAGTCTAGAAACCGCGCTGTAAAGCGAATAACAGTCTCGCACTGTTTTAAATATGTCACTTTGTTTTGATTGGTTAACGTCAGCGCGTGGACAGAACCATTCATGGGTGGAGCTACTTTCCATTTGTTGAGGATATCATATGATTTTTTTATGTTCTAACAAAAATACGTGGTATATTTTTTTGTAAAAAATACAATATAACAAAGACAACGTTTTATATCGTCAATGTAATGTAATTTGAGATATGAAAATCAGGTATAGTTGTGTTGACTGCCCTCGACTACTGACGTAATTATTTGAGACTGGTGACGTAATCAAAATGCGCACTTGAATGGATGGATAACACATGAGTAGAGCCCTTTTGCTGCTCAGATATAGTTTATTTTGTTCTGTTTATTTCAGGAAAAGTTGATCGTATAAAAGGACTTTAATCCCAAGATTTTTTGTAGATTTATTTGCTAAAGAAATACAAGCGATAAAACGTTTGTGTTGAAATGTCTCTGTTTCTTATGAACAGGTAAGGTCTTCAAACTTTAATATTTTCTTTATTTGTTTTTTTTGTATTATTGTTATTGTACATTTCATGTTGGTTTTTCCAGATATCTTGGAGAGGAGGAAGATGGCTGTGCCTCCAAAGAGAGTCGGTCTCAGGCTTTACTGGCTAAATTAAAGCAGAAAGCCAAAGACAAACAACAACAACAACAACAGAGTTTATGTAAAGAAGAGACACAGCAACAGAATGATAGAAAGAAAAGGAAGGCTGAGAAGGACAGCAGCCAGAAGCACAAAAAGAGGAAAGTGGAAATATGTCTAAACAAAGATGAACCTGTGGAGGAAGAGATGATTAAGAAAAGTGGGAAAAAGAAACAGAAGAGGGAAAAGGAGTCCGGTGAGTGGGATTGCAGCCTGGGCTAGATATTAATAACCTCTAAATAAAATACATTAAATTGTGAACGTCAGTGTCAAAAGTAAAAGTTTCTCCTATCATTTTTCAAATTGGCAAAAAATGATTAACTGTTACTACCAGTGTCACTTATAGAAAAAAGAAATAATGATATGATCACTAAAAATGACTCAAATGTGTAACGGCACTATTAAGTTTAATAATATTTGTTCAGACTTGTTTATGTAAATTCACTTTTGACTTTATTAAGAAAAACATTTCAGACACCTATATATAAATGCATTATTAACTTTAATATTTATTCTCATATCAATGATGTTTTGTGAATTCTGTAACTCTGTTGAACTCATTCTTCAACAGTACACGAGTATATATATCATCTGTATGGCTTCAGTTATAATTTGTCTGTTTAATAACATTTTCTGACACAAAATCTGTAGACTGTTGGTCTGTTCATGGACAGTTACTGCAGTTTTTGTTAAGACAAGGCAAATTTGTAATAGTATCATTATACACTAAGCAATTTAAAGTGCTTTACAAAGGCATAGAAAGATGCAAAATTACATTTAAATCATAGGTTAATATTAGGACAATGGCAGAAAGAAACATTAAACTAAAGGATAGTGCCAAAAGATTTTAAAAATAAATAAAGAAATGAAGAATAAGAGACAATTAAACCAAAAGCTAAAAACATTCTTGACTAAAACTGTTGGAATGATAGATTCTTTTTTGACTAAAACAGACAGACACGAGGAAAGAGGAGAAGGTGAAGAAGAAAAAAAAAAAGAAGATGCAGAGACAAAAGATCACCCAAAAATAGAAACCTGTGAGAAGGCATCTGCCCCTGCTGAATTTACAGTTCTGGGAGGATTTGATCTGAAATCTGTCCAAAAGGTAGGTTTTCCATTTGTGAAGGAGGAGAGTGAGTGTGATATGAGAGGCATTTCTTTAATTGAACAATGCCAACACTGGAAGGCTCATCTGCTATTTTCCTTTATTTGACAGAAGCTGTTAAATGTGTCCTTCATTGATAATTTTGGCAAAATCTAGAATGGGGAAACATCACATTTATAATTAAATGAAGTCCATTTGTCTTTTTTTCTCACACTATTTGCTCTCAATAATGTCAATGACCCTCAAATAATGCAAAACTTAAAAAAAATTAACAATTTTCATAAAACCCTTTTATTCAGATTAAAAGTTTTTGCACTGGCAAGAGGTGGTATTTTAAATAGTTTATGACACAAAACTGCAACGGAAAGACCTTTTTCACAATTACTGTCAAATGTCGACGGATGTAACAATAGAATAAGTGTTTTTCCAGTTTAAATATGGTGTGGTATGTGTGGACACACCAGGAAACCACAACATTTTAATTTAGTAAGAGATAAGAGGGAGAAAATAGAACAATAATGAAAATATCTAAAACAACAGCACCATTGGTCCTCATGTTTATGGAATGAGTTCTTGTATCATCTTGCAATAATAAATAAAGAAATCATTGCTTTTGTGATTTAATGGGAAAAAAACATTACGCACTTCTTCTTTTTTTTTACATGTATTAAATATCAGTAAAGTTTTGTATATATATCCAGTGGAAAAGTAACTTGTGTTTAAAAACGGTTTTATCAAGACTAGTTGATTTTTCTTTTGGACAACAGACCACCAGCAAAATTGTTTATATATTGTATTTATTTATTTTTATACATATGCATATTTTTTGCACATTTTAGCACTGTATGAAGCAGTGCTCTAGTTTGGTTGCGCTGTTTACATTGTATATTGGTGCATTGACATTGATCTCATCTCCTCTTATCTTTCAGGTGTATAGAGTTCTTCCCCAGTGGCTCGCTCAGCCTGATGCCATCCACAGCGACGTTAAAAGTCACCTGGTCCCAGTCTCGGACATCCCAGGACTTTGTGATCATCTTGTGAAGAAACTACAAAATAATCAGATTCAACATTTGTTTCCAGGTGAAAAACTGATGCATTTACTAAACTGTGACCTGAGTGTTCAGTTCATAAACACATGACTAACAGAGATTGTGGTGTGTTCACTGACCTCTGACCTGACTTACAGAGGTTGTGGTGTGTTCACTGACTTCTGACCTGACTCACAGAGGCTGTGGTGCATTCACTGACCTCTGAGCTGACTCACAGCGGCTGTGGTGTGTTTGCTGACCTCTGACCTGACTAACTGAGGCTGTGGTGTGTTTGCAGTGCAGGCAGAGGTCATCCCGGTGGTCTTAGAGGGGGCACAGCACGGTCTGCTGATCGGACAGGGAGGATACAAACCCAGAGATCTTTGTGTGTCTGCGCCGACAGGCAGTGGTAAAACTCTGGCATTTGTCATCCCAGTCATACAGGTGAGGGTGTCCGTCAACTACCCCAGTACAAATTACATTTATTTGTGTCTGTCTGATGCAGCCACATCCTTTCAAGCACAAACAAGATTTCCCTGCAAGTAATTCAAGATAATATTTGAGATTGTGTAGAAGTGTCTGACAACTTTTTTCTATTGCTGTATCTCTAAAAAACAAAAAGAAGGGAAAAAAAGATGCCTTGGATTGAAAATGGTTTAGGAATATTGAATTGAGATGGTAGATATGTTTTTGTTTTGTTTTTTGTCTCTTCTCTCTGTTCATGCAGTGAGCGCTCAATGCTGTGCACATTTAATTTAATGTGTATCAGGTGAAAAGGATCAGCACAAAAATAAGCTTTTACTTCAAGACTGTTTTGTTTTTGTTTTGTTGGGATTGTTGTACTGAGTGAAATAACTGATGTACAAACCAAAAATAAAAGTATTCATTCATTCAAAGTAGCCTTCAGCTTTTAGAAGAACTGTTCATTAATACTCCGGCACAGTCAGTACAGTCCAATACTATTACCTAAACGATCAACTTAAAAGGTTTTCTTCCGTCAGGTGCTGATGCAGCGGGTGGTGTGTGAAGTCCGAGCTTTGGCTGTGTTACCGACCAAAGAACTGGCTCAGCAGGTCAGAACGAAAACGCATTAAAGACTGACACACAGATATTTAGACTGTACAGTAGAAACGGAGCAGGTTTAACCTTCACATTCTGTTTGTGCAGGTTTGGAAAGTGTTCACGTCCTACGCTGATGGAACGGCTCTGAAAGTAGTGATGTTAGCAGGACACAAGTCCTTCAGTGCAGAGCAGGCCTCACTGTCTGAACACAGGTACACCACAACTAAGATCCACAGAACTAAGGTCGGTTCTGTTCTGTGTGGGTCAGAACCAGCTGAATCAGGTTCCTGTGTTCGACGCAGATCAAAATCTACCTTTAGAAGTGGAGAACTAGAGAAATGAAATAAATGTCAGTAGTAGTTTTAGAAAAGTTGTTTGAACAAATTGAAACAACTATGTTGATGCAGGACACAGTGCCGTTACAGCTCATGGCCAATGTGACAGTGGCGTAAATGTGATACCAGTAAATGGGGAAAAAATTTTAAAAATCGTTAAAAAATGTGAACTTTGACATACTTTTCCTGAATGTAATGACATCTATTCTGCATCACTTGTAACAAACAAATAAACAAGTGGTGCCAGGCACAACAAACCCCACCCCTTGCAAACATTTTGGTTCTAAATGGACATCACCATCTCAAAACTTGCGACTACAAGCTTGATCATTCAAAGTTGCTCAAAGTCAAAGGTCATAATGCCATTTTGGAGCCTACATGTAGTTTCCTATCTGTTAACAATAGTAACTGAATACCTGTCGCCACTCTTTTTGGAGTTCTGACTTCTCTGACTCTTTTGTAAATAATCCTGTTTTTGCAGAGGGGGGGTGAGGTGCTGTTTAGCCGACATCATTGTTGCCACGCCGGGACGCCTGGTCGACCACATCAATAAGGGATCAGGCTTATGTCTGGACCACCTCAGGTTTCTGGTGGGTTTGTCAAACATGGTCCATTTTCAGATGTTGATCAGTGCTAGTGTGTTCTATTCAGAGCAAACTTCCTCATTTGTGGCAGATTATTGACGAAGCCGACAGAATGATTGACAGCATGCACCAGTCTTGGCTCAGTCAGGTGGTTAAGGCAGTGTACAGAACAGGAAGTGAGCCAGAACCCATGTTCAGAAGGACTGAGCCCACACACATCACAGCAGCCAGGTGAGAATCACCAACGACTAGAAAAGTACTCTGAGACACCAGACCTCTGCCAAGGTCTGTGCCTCTTCAGTCAGTCTGTGGGTTCACTTAATATCTGTCTGTCTGTCAGTTCACTCATCACTTGTCTGTCTGTCTGTGTCTCTTCAGTCTGTCCCCTCCTTCGATGCCTCTGCAGAAGCTGCTTTTTTCAGCAACACTCACTCAAAACCCAGAGAAGCTGCAGCAGCTGGGCCTCTACCAGCCCCGCCTCTTCAGCTCCGCCCACAACCACTGCAGCTCAGCAACTGACACGCCCACAGTCCCACCTCCGAAACATGATGTTTTTGACTTCCCCCAGGGTCTGACGGTAGGACATGGACGGAGCATGTGCACCATACGTCTTTACAACACTGGAAAAAAAATCTAACTCTGACCTTAAGTGTATTTGTCTCATTTTTAGTTCAAAATAAGTGATCAGACTGAAAATCGGACAGAATAACTTACAAAGGAACTTTTCATTGAAATATATGATTACAAAATCTGCCAGTGGAACAAGGGAAAATTTATTGGTCAGATTTCTTGAAAGCTTCCGCCAAAACTGAGGCACTTATAAGATGAACCCACAATGATGGCACTAAACATTCACACTCACTAAACCAGTTTTTCCCAACCCTGGTCCTTGAGGCACACCATCATGGATTAAAGTTTTCCATCGTTGTGGCGGATTTCCCTTACCTGAACTGTCTGGATAATTTATGTCAACTTATTTGCCGTCAACTTAAGCGGGTTCAAATGAGCAGTCTGTCACCCAGCTCTGCAGAAGACTGATAATGACTGTTAGATGTGTTCAAAGAGGGAAACATCTAAAACATGCAGGCTCGTGTGCCTTGAGGACCAGGATTGGGAAACGCTGCACTAAACTACTCACGTCTTTCCTCATTTCAAACCTACCCAAAAATCTAAGTTTGGTGGAGATTCAGTTAAATTTGATTTTTGTGACCAGTTGTGAACCTTTCCTTGACCCCGTTCCTACTGTGTCTTTGCCGCAACCACAGGATACTAACTGTGCTATTGTGTGTTTTTAGGAGTATTACGTTCACTGCACCTTAAGTAAGAAGCCTCTGCTCATCCTCCACTTCCTGCTGCGAATGAAGCTCAGCCCCATGTTGTGTTTCACCAACTCCAGAGAAGCTGCACACAGGTCACAACCACCACTCTGGTTCTTGTCCTACAGTGTCCTCTTGGACCCTCGTACTATTGTGTTGTCAGTTTGGTGCTGTCTAAATTCTGTGCTCTCTGCTGGTTGTTCTTCAGACTTTTCCTGCTGTTGCAGCTCTTCGGTGGAGTTCAGGTGGCAGAGTTCTCTTCCAGACTCTCTCCTGGTGAGAGGAGGAAGACACTGAAAGAGTTTGAGCAGGGGAAGATCCAGATGTGAGTGTGACATGTGTTTGTGTGGAGTTTGAGTCAGAAAATACACATTCATACTTCTGTAAAAAAAAAAAAAAACAAGAGAAGAAAGAAACAGCTTGTAGTTCAGTTTAATATGAAGACATTAAACTTATTGTAGTTCAGGTTCCACTTTCAGCTCAAATACCTTCAGTAAAAAAATACAATAAACAAGTGGTTCCAGGCACAAAAAAAACCCACTCCCCGCAAATATGTTACCTGATTTGTCCTATCAGTGATCATTGTGACCTACCATTTGACCTACATTCATCAAAATGTAATGGGCTCTATTCTGGACCATCTCACACCTTTCCTGAAGATGTCATGGAAATTGGTCCAGTAGTTTTTACATACACCTGGTTTAATAGTATTATGCTGTGTATTGTTTCATGTTGGGTAACTGGTACTATTCCTCGAGAGTGTTTCCATTAGTACCTGCTTCCATTTAGGTACTATAGTACCTGGACATCATTGTGAGGCTTCATTAAACTCACACTGGGTTTTTTTGTTCATCCACCAAAGACGGAAATGTCTCAACCTCCATGACAGACCACACTGTTGTTTTACAGACCGACATTATTGAGTTAGACTGAATTAACAGACTGCTCTGTTTACTGCAACTCTTAATTTAGTTTTTGGTAATGGAAACACACTAAGGCGAGTGAAATGGGGCTGATACTAGTGGAAAGGCAGTGTTAGCCTTGTTAGCCTGGTGGCGTTGCAGCGGCTGAACACGGTGCAGGTCAGTGCTGCGATTGTAGCAGAGAAGTCTAACCCCTATGTCCTGGTGAAGGTTGGTGAGCACAGACGCAGCTGCCAGAGGCATTGACATCAACGGGGTCAAATGCGTGGTCAACTATGACGCTCCACAATACATCAGGACCTACATCCACAGGTGAGGGATGCCTTTACTAACACACACTTCTATTTATGGAGCTAAATGTATATGAAGTATACATTTAATAGACTGTATAAATCTGCTGGTATTTTTGTTTTAATCAAGTAACATTTCCTACAGGTGTGTTATTAGATATTTGGAATAAAAGATTTTATATTATAATTATGGTTATTACACATGGTAATTCAATACTTTGACTGTATCCTATTTGTCATTTTAAATTATTTAGAGTTCTATGCCATAACTAAGTCCAACCTTATTAAACTTAATTCTGTGCTTTGGTTCCAAACATGGTCACATGTTTGAAGGTTCAACAGGATTCAATTTATTTGTGTATGATAAGGAGTTTTAAGCTCTGCCTGTGGACCCCACCATCCTCTACCATCCTATAGACCATGCTAAATACCATCTTAAATACCGTACCAAGACCATATCATCCTATACACCATGTTATATCCTGTACCATCTTGAATACCATGTCATGTCTCGTACCATCCTGTTTCAGAATTGGCAGAACTGCTCGTGCAGGAAAAGCAGGGCTAGCATTCACCTTCCTGTTAGGAGTTCAGGTAAAACACAGAACAACACAGTGTATAGTTTAGTGAATGGACGTGGACGTGGACTCTTTGGGTAAAAGCACTCTTTGGGTAAAAGCACCACATTTTCAGCAGGGTGACAGATGACAGATTTAATTAATCTCACTTAATGAAAGCATGTGTGTTTATGAATGAATATATAAACTAAAGCATGTGTTTGTGTGAAGGAAAAGCATTTCCTTCAGATGGTGATGGCGGCAGGAAGCCCTGGAATTCACAAACAGATCATCAAAGCAGAGAGTCTGAAGGGTATGGAAGAGCGCTACGAGCAGACACTGAGAGAGCTGCAGGAGGCTATCAGGGTACTATACACACACACACACACACTAAAACACATAACACACACACAGTCTGGAGACTATGGAAGAGTGCTACGAGCAGACACAGAGCTGCAGGAGGCTATCATGGTACTATACACGCACTAAATGTAAGGTATAATGTACGTGCATAAATTGTAAATGGAGGCAGAATATTGGTAAAATTACACATATTTTGTCCATTTGTTCATGTTATTCACATTGTTTGAAGGGATAGTTTATAGTTTTAAACCTTTTCACAATGTAATTTTACTTTTTTCACTCTAAAATAGAGAAAGATTTGGAATTAACATTTCTATATTATTTTCCTGGTCTGACCCACTGTAGATCAAATTTAGCTAAATGTGGAACAGAACTAAAATTAGTTTGATAGCTCTGAATTAACCCATAATGACCCAAAGTGTCACCAGCGACACAAACCATCTACTGATCTAAACTAGTAATTCTATCAAAACATGCCAATAATAGGGGTAAATATAGTTCATGTTTTCATGGTCATCAGATATATTTGGATGTTCAGAGGCTTACCATAGAAACACCGTCATCTACAACACTGATTCACCAGTAAAACCCATGGAGTTGAATCACTGACAGTGGATGGAGATTCTTGGTTTATATTTAATCAATGAGAGATTTTGCTGAAAGTCACATTTTCTTTATTTTTCTGTTTCTATATATTTAACTGTGAATTTATTGAGTTACTATGAATATCTACATGACCTGTAAATTAAATAGAGTAAAATTTAGGATTTACACCAAAAAAGCTAAATACTGAGTATAATGTGAAAACAAATGGTGATAATCAGTTATAAAAGGTATAAATAGAGAAAAATTAATGTGGGAACTGACACAAAAGTAGCACTGGGTCTTTATCGATTAAACTGCTTAATAACTGACTGTACACAAATACATTAAACTGTGTGTATTTGTGTGTGTAGGAGGAGAAAGCCAAGTGAACAGAGCTGCACATCCTTCTGCTGCTGTGGATGTTCTTATTCATTATGGGATGGAATGTTCCAGTTGATCTGCTGCTGATGTCACATTAACATCTGAACCCTCAGTGTTTGAAAACATTGGAGTTAAAATGCATTCATGTGGATCATCTCTCATATTTAACCCATAAAGACCCAAAGTGTCACCAGTGATACAAACCATCAATTGATATAAACAGTTTAATACACATTTATCCATTAATCCAATCAATACATGTCAATAACTGGCGTAAATACAGTTAATCTTTTCATGGTCATCAGATATGACCATATTTGGTAGTTCAGAGGTTCCATAGTTACGGTCATCTTCTACAACATTGATTCACCAGTAAAACCTATGGAGTTGGTCTCATGACAGTGGATGTAGACACTGGGTTTATGTTGAATAAATTATAGATTTTGCTGAAAAAATCACTTATTCTTCAGTTCTCTGTTTTTCACTGAATAACCCTCAATTTTAATCTGTTTTTATGAGCATCGACATGATCAATGAATTAAATACCAGATGTTCACTCAAAAAATATTCAACACCCAAGATAATATTGCAAATAATGGTGATAAATAATTTCAGAAAGGTCAATTAATTTGGAGACAATTATAAAAGTCTGCTTGGGTCTTTGTGGGTTCAACAGGTTGATCTGCAGCTATTCCAGATCAACTCCATCCACCACCTGGGACACGCTCAGTATTAAAGGACTGGTATCACTGTTAAACCCTTCCATGTCAGAGTGTCTAGACCTTCCAATAAATGACCTGTGTTCAAATTCATGTGCTTTTATGACACTTGTATCATGTTACCAGGTTAAACAGAGGCCACAGCTGAGTGTATGAACCATAATGTGGCCACACGATACTTACAATACAACAAATGAATATCAGATCTGAAATTAAACAACCAAGTTATTTTTGTTGCCATCATATTTGTCAAAACAAACAGACCTTTAGTTAAACCAGGCATTAAAATGAACAAACTAAACTAAACATTCAAATAAACTGAACTAAACAGGGGCTTAAATAAGAGCGTTTCTGTCACTATTTTACTGTATTTTAGTGCATTTTACTCTTTACTGGATTTAGCTATTTTAAGTGCATTTTAGTCTTTTACTCTATTTTCAAGTGCATTTGACCTATATTTTTTATGCATTTAATTCTAATTTTAGTGATTTTAACTTTTTCAGCTCCATCTATGACAGATTTCTTGTTTTCTCTTAGGCTACGTTTATACAGTGACAATGAAAACAGAAGACGCAAAAGTGACGTCTTGTTTTCAGTTTTTCACCTGTGTTTAGACAAGCGTTTTCAGTAGTAAATCCTGCTCTTATATGAAGACACAGCAGTAGGCGAAATACGATTGGATATGCATGCCAGGCTGCTAGGTGGTACTGTGATAGAATCCAGACATGTCCTTTTCTGTTTTTGACGTATGTAATTGTACACTCGTCTCTGTTCGGCTATAGTATGTGTCATTTCTATACAATAGCTGAAATGACTCCTGCACATTTATTAGAGCTGCTAGTGCAGCTGGAGGATCTGTGGGATCCAGGTTGTCCCACATGTTTGTTGCTTTGTAAAGACGCACGCAACGTGAACATGTGCGTTTCTTGCTGTTTAGATGGAGATGCGACCTGGCATGTCTTCAACACGCTCCACTCTGGAAGAAATCTTCAGATTTTTGCGCAATTACACCCCGCCTGTGCTGTCTAAATGAAAGGCACTTCTGATAAAGTATTCTGTCGTATTTAGCCACAATCGTCCTTGTGTAAATGGCCCCAGAGACATTTTAAACAAACAGTTGTCACACGTCTTTGCTCATTTTATTATTTATTTTACATACTATTTTGTCTGTATCCTAATGTGGACCTAAAGACAAATCTGTCATCACAGTCACACTTAAGTGTTTATAGTAGGAATCCACACCATCAGGATAAAATCAGGAAACAATTTCTTTGAATCTTATGAATCATACATTAGATGAAAAATCCTGTAGGAACCAATATACGATATTCAAAATATTTAAATAAAATATACAATATTATCATTTTCATAGAGACCCTCTAAACAGTATGAACAGAACCAGAACACACACCAGTTCTCTGCTGGGCCCAAACTCAGTCTCACACAGAGAGTTTGGACCATGATGCCTCAGTCCCACTTGGATGTCTTCCTCCTCATGTATCTCTCCCCTTCAGCGTCCACAGCTTCATACAGCTGCTGGTCATTGTCCTTCATGGCATGCAGGTAACCTAGGTAACCCACACACAGCGTGATGGTGACCAGGCCGAATGCCATCACCGGTTTATTCTGGAAAAACACACAGACTCTCATCAACCACAGCTTCTGTTACCATTGGCAATACTGTTCGACTGAATGTTTCTGCAGTTTATGACAATAATAACTAGGGGTGTAATATCATTACAATTTTAATCAGATTAATTACTGGGTTGTTTTGGAGTAATTTTGATTAATTATGACACTGTCAGTCAATTGTTCTCTTGTTTCTTTTTTGTTTGTTTTTTTTTACTCAAATTTCACACAAAATACACTATGAAACACAAAAAATCCAGAGGAAAAATATATACAAAACATGCCCAAATCCACAGGAATTTGCATTTAAAATAGTAACCAAAAAAACTGTGGAAAAACCAAAACATATTCAAAAGCTCCTCCAAAACATTTGAAAAAAAAAAAACACCAAAAAATTTAAAAATATCCAAAAGGTACAAATATATGGAATTAACATGTTTGTTCAACAGATTCAATAAAACAACTGTAAACAACTGTTCTATTGAATTGCGTTAAAAAATCTGATTAATCATGATATGTGAATGCATGCATTTTGACACACCAAAGAAAAATGCAGGATTTTTACTGGAATGATGCAGAACACACAGTAATATTGGAATAAATGCTTAGAAATCACTTCTGAAATGCAATTTTTAATTTAAAAGAAAAAAACAACACATGGGATGTGCACGAACACCTATCAGTAGACTAGACAGAGTGGAAGTGGAAGGCTGTCATGTGATTGAATCAGTTGGTGAGGAAGAAAATATCTGACTTCTCGTGCCACCTTGCGATAACAAATAAAAAAAATAATCGCATTTGTGATTTCACACAGAACACTCTGTTCTTTAACATTTAGTAAATATGGGTAAGGTTTTGCGCAGATACTCGGTGGAAAAGTGCAGTGCCTTTGAAAAGTTCTATCCTTTCTGGCTATTGTTATAATCTTCAAAGCTTAACACTGCCCCCTGTGGTTACTGGTGGAACTGCACCATATTCTGAGTTTGGGTAAATAGTCTTCTACTCCCTGAGAACAGACGACAGACAGACGGGTCCAAACCCAGAGCATAGACAGCACTCCGGTGGAACCTCTTACCGGTCTGATGAAGAGCTCCGGGTTAACGGCTCGGAACAGAGTGGTGGTCGTGGCTCCTCTCAGCCCAGGGCTCCGGTAGCCTTTGTCCGCAACGGCACCGGCCTTCTCTTTCGTGGCCTCTGTGTCTGCCATGTCCGCAAAAATGGACCCACAGCAGCTCCGTAGACAAATCGATACAACTCAGACACGGACAGTGGAAGCACTACTGTGCCTCCTCTAACATCGCCATGTTGGAAAGTCAAAGACAAATGTGAGGAAGAAGAGCAAAGGACACAGTAGAACAGTCACAGCGCTGCCAGTGGAGAATAGTGGTATTACATCCGGACCGGATTTAGTGGCAGAAGTTAATAATAATAATAGAGGTGAAATTAACACACAGGTTAACCCTCTATTTCAGGATTTTTTCCTCAATTAAACTATTTTCTATTTTATTTGATTCTATTCATATTCTAGCCCAGTTTATTCTGTTCTATTCAAATCTGGTCTGTGGGATGTATTTATGAAATGACAAAATTACACTGAAAATACCCATAACTATAACCTTAAGAATGATGTAAAAATAATTTTAATTCAGGTTCCTTATCTTATCTTATTTTAATCTTACCATATCCTAATCTTACCCTTAACCTGGGTGTATATTGTGTACAGACAAACCTGTCCAACCTCATCTTTTATTCAGTGAAAGCTAAGCACAGGCTTGGGAACAGGTGAGACACCCCCATCTCCTCCCCTCCCCTGCCTACTGTCAACAGCATATTTGGCTGCCAATATTTGCATTAGATGTTGCCATGGCAACGCCTGTGCGTACACATGCAGGTACATATGACAGGTTTGTGTCACAGGGAGTGACTGTAAATGTAGTATGAAAAAATACCTAAGTGTAGTCTGAAAAGAGGAAAAGAAAGGCATAAATCAGCCATTAAAAATAAACTTAATTGACTGTTGATTCATTTAACTGTTTTTAATATTTTACTTTAATTAGACTATAATTTAATAATAATTTACACTATATTAATTACAATTTACCTTACTTTATTTTTAATAATACTTTACGTTAAATACGTCACAGTAATATTTCCCATTACTTTCCATTAATAATACTTTATATCACTTTACTTTAATAATAATTTACATTAATGTTTGGCATTACTTTAATAACATTTTCTCTCCTTCAAAAGTGGAGGAAGTAGATGAGTTCATTTTGTCTAACCCTATAAATAAACATAATTAATGTAAACAGTTCATATAAAGAACAGATCAGTCAATAAATAACAGAGGAATAAATGAAACCAAACCATCAGGAACTATTTTGATCCACCTGCAGTTCAACAAAAGGGTGAGGGTGGAAAATAGAGGAGGAGGAAGAGAAGATGCAAATGATAAAAGAGAGGGAGGGGGTGGGGCAGTGGCTCATCCGACAGGTGACAGCGGAGCGGAGGACGCAGCTGCACAATACAGAGAACCACCAAAGGAAACCTGAACTAGAACCAGAAGAACCAGCAGCAGAACAGAAGTCACAGCTGAACAGAACATCAGTGGTCCAGCAGCGGTAAGTTGTCCACCTTTACTTTTATAGGGCGGAAAGGAGGCGTTCAAGGACAACGGGCAAGGTGCGTTTATGGCGCAGGGAATGCGCACTGTCTAAACAAACAAACAAACAAGAAGCAAGTTTGTGGAAAAGTTAAATACAGACACATGATGGAGACATTAGGTCCCTGAACGCACCATGGATTATGTCAGACAGATGTTGAAGGTGTTGAATAAACATGTTAGTATATATTCATATTTACTCCGCCAAGAAACCGTCATAATTATGTTTTCCCCAGCGTGTATGTGTGTGTTTGTTTGTTACCAAGATAATTGGACGGATTTGACAGAATTTTTCAGGAAATGTTGATACTGGCATAGGGGACAAGTGCTAAAAGTTTGGTGGTGATCAGTTGGGGGGTGGTCTGCTTTGGCAGAGTCTGTTTTTCTAATTTTGTATATGTTTTGGATATTTTATCACATTTTAAGTTTTCTTTCTGTATTTTAGAAGAGTTTTTGAATATGTTTAGAATTTTTATCACTTGTGTTACTTTATTTTTGTGTGAAGTTTACTGGATTTTGAAACGTTTTGTATATTTTTTTTCTCCACATTGGTTGGGAGAGATTATTGTAATCACCTTATGTGTCTGTCTGTCCGTCTGTCTCTGTCTGTGGGCATCTGTGTATGTCCGCTGAGACATATCATGCCATAACTCAATGAAGACCAGAGATATTAACATGAAATTACATGGGTATATATATATATATAGCTAATACACATCAGATGCAGTGATCCATTTGAGTAAAGGTCAGAGGTTAAGGTCACAATTAACTAAAAGGTCAAAATCACATTATCGGTGATAACTCAAGAACGGAGGGTCACAGAACTTTCAGATTGGTACCAAATGATGTGGCATTAAGATTTCTACACTTCTCATAATTGGTGTTATCACCTACACCCAACAATTTTTGTGATCTCTGGAGGTCAATGGTGACACGTCACAGAATTAACTTGTGTAACACTATGTATGTCAAGCATAGACTGTGATGGAAATTTACCTTGTCTGGGTCATTAAATGTCATTGATTACCATGAATCATAAACATTAAGCTTATGATTATTCAACAGCTGAAATATTTAAATCACAGGTGGCGTCTTCAAATGGAGAATCAGCGATGGGTGACTAATAATTGATTTTTGATGGCTTGACCAACAAGCACATCAAAAGCAAATAATGATGGATCTTGTAACTCTGAAACTGTGAATAATGATATAATCTGGATGTCAAAAGGAACAATGAGAAGATGTACAGAAAAATAATTATGATTCATGTCAAATATATTCAGGGAGACCAATCATTTCTTGGATTGTCTTATTTTACAATTGAAGCCACAAAATGATTTTAGACTCAATCTATGAACATTCCAGCAAGTCTACTTTTCGCAAGCAGTTTTAACAAGGGAGGGCATTTTCTGAATACTTGTTTTAGTAGTATTTTTTGTTTTGGTAGTTTTGTAGAGTTTTTGGCATTTCTCCACCAGCTGCTGTTCCCTCTTCATCAAAGTCTCCTTTCTTGTCTCTCAGACAATGAACTGGGGTTTCCTGGAGAACGTCCTCAGCGGCGTGAACAAATACTCCACTGTGATTGGTCGGATCTGGCTGTCAGTGGTCTTCCTGTTCCGGATCCTGGTGTACGTGGCGGCGGCCGAGCAGGTGTGGAAGGACGAGACCAAGGACTTCACATGTAACACCAAACAGCCGGGCTGCGAGAACGCTTGCTTCGACCAGTTCTTTCCGATATCACAGGCGCGTTTGTGGGCGCTGCAGCTCATCATGGTGTCCACGCCGTCACTGCTGGTGGCGCTGCACGTGGCCTACAGGGAGCGCCGCGAGGCCAAGCACCACCGCAAACTATACGCAGACAAAGGCAGCATTGACGGAGGCCTGTTCTGTACATACATCCTCAGCCTCATCTTCAAAACCGCCTTTGAGGTGATTTTTTAAATTTTCAATGGGTAAACAACATCAATCAAAAAAATATCTGTAACAAGTGGTTCCAGACACAACAAGCCCTGCCCGCTCGCAAACGTTTTAGCTCTTAATGGACCTTTGTCACAACTTCTGCATTTCGCACCGGACATATGTAAGCGGAGCGTAACCGTGCTTCCACACCGGCAAAAGTTAAATGACAAAGATGACATAGCAATGACCAAAAGTTATTGTAACATACCAGGATGTTCTTGTATTACCATTAACAGTCATATCTTTCATTCCAATCCTTCCCTGTTAATGGCGAAGCTAGACGAAAATGGGTCCAGGCTATTCAGCGGGATGATGGGCCAAGTTTTATAATTAAAAATGGAGCACTTACATCTGCATCAGACACTTCACATCAGAACACTACATCTTGGGGATGACTGTTTGCCGGTTGAAACCAGAGTCTGTCCCTAGCCGTTTTCCTTGGAATGATTACACTCCTACAGGAAAAAGGGAGCCAGTATATGAACGGTGTAAAAAATGGCAGCCGTTAACGTCTGTATGAGTTGAGATAAAAGAAATCTCCATTACAAAATTGAGTCTGTTTGTTCAAATGAAACATTTAATATAGATTTAATATTTAATCATGATTCATCAAAATTAAGCCACGGTAATTCTGTGATTAATCTTGTGAAAAATGTTATTTGACAGCCTTTCCTCTCTATTTCTTAAAAGTTCTGTTTGTGTGCTTTTATTTTGAAGGTGAGCTTCCTGCTGGCCTTCTACTTCCTGTATGGAGGCTTTGCAGTGCCGATATTACTGCGTTGTAGTCAGAGTCCGTGTCCAAATACAGTGGACTGTTACCAGGGCCGCGCCACGGAGAAGAAGGTGTTTGTTTACCTCATGTTCTGCACATCTGTCCTCTGCATCGCTCTGAACGTTAGCGAGTTCTGCTACATCATCTGGAAACAGCTGTGGAGAAGTTTTACCAAACGATACACACCTGTCAGTGACCAAAAAACACAAGGACACGACTACAAAATGCACCCACATGTCAGCAAAAAGACCGACGCACATGGACATGAAGAGAAAACACATGCACACGACAAAACGCAGTTGAAGCCAAACACAGGTTTCTATTGTCAGCAGGTATGTACACAAGGAGGCGGAGCCAGTCCACAGGGAGGCATACCCAAGCCACAGGAAAATGGAGCCTGTACACTGGGAGGTGGAGCCTCTACACAGGAAGGCGGGGCCTGCATAGTTGACACGCCCACATGAAAACCAGCTGATCCTCTCCACTGATTTTCCCTCTGAAGTGACTTATATTTTCGTACTGTCACATCTGTTTAGTTTGAAAATTTAATGAGTCTATTCTGAGAATATAAGGCGTATAAAGTACAGAAATCTATATAAATGTAAGTAGTTTAAAGTACTGATATTTATAGAAAAGTAAGACATTTAAAGTACAGATATTTATATTAATGTAAGGAGTATAAAGTACAGATATTTATGAACAAACCTAGGGAGGAAAAGTCAAGTTTACAGAAAAATACTAAATTACAGATACCTAAAATATCTACTTAAGTACAGTAACAAAGTACTTATATTTAGTTACTTCCACCTCTGTAAATACATAGTGTTGTATATTATTGAAATAGAAATGCACAGATTATGTTAAAGTCATTTCAAGTTGAATTTGGGGGAAAAACAACTTTTACATGAAAAAAGACCAGTGTTTATATTAACTTTTATGCAGAATATTTTTCATGAAATATTATTATTACTATTGAATGTTTCAACTGTAAATGAAATTCAACATTTTAAGTTTTTTCAGATCAGATGTTACTTTATTATTCAGGAAATAAGTCATGTTGTGTGTATAAATTTTCAGTCGTTCATATTGAACTTACTATTAATGTACATAACTGCTAAATCATCTGTTTTTATTTGTGTTTGTTCTGCCATTAGGTTCGTGTACAAAGTGCAGAATTTTTTGACTAAAACCAAAAAAGATTTAATTTACAAAAATAATCTGTACAACTTTTTACTTTAAATTATTTAAAATAAATAATCTTCTCTGACTAGTGAAGAGAGAAGTCTCATTCATTTTCCCTCTGCTCCCTCTATTGCTTATCTCTGCTGCTGCCTGGATTCATGTAACCTGACTGTTGCCATCTGGTATCCCGATACCATCTGGGACCCTTCCACAACCAATACGTTTTCAAAGGAGGGGCCTTATTTAAAATCCTTTTATGTGATTAGATGAAGACATTGGCGTCACCCATTGCAGTGAATCCGAAGTAGCACTAGCACCTACAGGAGAATATGGCACCACAGTAGCTCCACAAGGTTTTTAAAAAATGGGCAAATGAGCAAACTTGTTCATGTGCTCTCTGCACATTTTCAAAAGAAGCGGCGGCACAAAACCTAGCTGGATGCTACTCTGGGATGGTAAACACACACAGAGCGGGATGGGAGGGTTCCTTCACACATTCATTCTCTGAGCCAATCAGAGATGCCTCAATGGATATGTATGAGGAAGGAGCGGAAAACTGTTGGTCGACCTCAAGTCATTTTTCTACCCTCCAAAACCAACTGGAAACAAAACAACCCGGATGTTGTTTTAAATAGAACCAATGAACAATGCATTCAACAATGGAGAACACAGCAGTATTAATGAAATGATGGAATGACACCTTTCAAAAAAAGAATGGGGAAAAAAAAAGTAAAAATGCATTTTAGTTATAAAAATAAAATGACCTAAAAGAACAAATGTATATAGAAGAATTTTTCAACATGTATTAAATATCAGTTAAGTTTTGCACATAGTTACATCTAATGGAATCACAAGTACATTTGTGATTTAATGGAAAAAATGACATTGCGCACCTTTTTCACGTTTGCACATATATCCAATGGAAAAGAGACTAGTTTCAGGGTTTTCCAGGACATGTCACAACCCTGATAAAGTATTCAGTGTTATGACAAGAGCTGGATCAAACATGACCACCCTGACGATATAAAACGACTCAGAAAATTGGTTGGAATAAAAAAAATTGCTTTAATAACAGTAAGACTGCTGGTGGCAGTAGGTGATTTTTCAAAGTATATACACAACAAACAACAGTCAACATCATCAAATCACAAACTACACACAACGATACAATTCATATCAAAGTCCACTTGTCTGCCAGTCCCACAGGGATAATTCAACACCAAGCTGATTTTCATTGACTTACTTTGTAGTTCATAAATAAAAACATGCTTTACACTTTTCTATATAAAAAGGACACATTTTACAGATAATATTACAGTATAATTCAAAAGGGTTGTTTTTTTAAATGTATTTTTTTGATAAGTGTATGTGTAGAAAAACATTTCGTTTGTAGGGCACCGGTCTGCAACAGATGTCACTTGTTCTAGTCCTGAGATTCTGCGAATAAAACCAAAAAGCAAATGGGACAAAAGCAGGTTAGGTGTTGTGTTTCTCCAGTACGACTGTCGGCTGCATGTCGTGCAGTTGTCGCAGCATCAGGTTGTTTCGTTCCAGCTTGACTTTGGGCTCCATGTCCTGCAGCTGTTTTAAAACCTGCTCCATAACACCTGTCACCGCCCCGTCCAGAAGAATTCGAACTTTACTCAGTGACTTCAGGTTCTGCCGGTTGTTGAACTTGACACAGGTTTCTTTGGTGTTCAGGCTGGGCATTTTACTTGTTGCGTCCAGTGACTCAACATTATTCTTCTGGGAGATGTCAGATTTATTTGACTGTTCCAGAAACTGCAAGAATGACATTTCGAAGCCCATGGGTTTGAAGGCGCCTAGCTGGACACTCGGATCGGACACGTCCTGAAGCGTGGGTGGACAGGCAGAGTCAGACTCGTCGTCTCGGCTGTAAACTACGTCGGCCTTTGTCGCGCGTGGGATTTTCTTGCGCTTCACTATCTTTTCGATGAACTTCCGCGGACGTCCTCGTTTGCGTTTGAGCACCACCGAGCCATCAGAGCTGTCATCATTGGATAATTTGCTGTCTAAAAGAACGACTGGGATCCCTGCACTGGTGCGTTTGCGTAGGAGGGGCCTAGAGCTGTTGAAGTCCCCTCCCTCTGGGCTGCTGTGACCTAGAAACTCACTGTCTGACAGATCAGAAGCGTTGTCTGATTTTGAGTCCTCACTCCTGATGGAGCTGCATTTCTGTTTGGGGACCTTTTTGCAGAATATGTAGTGACTCCTATGCTGCTCTAAGAACTTTTCTGACAATCCGTGTCCGACGTAATGCTTTAAAATGTTCTTTTCTGAACTCATGACTGACTCACAACCCTTTATCATACACGGATACTGCAGAGGAAACTTCTTTGTACACATAGCTGATGCTTCTACGTTGGATTTCAAGGAGGGCTTTTCATATTTCGTCCAGTACATGTTCACCTTTCTTGCTCTTTTTGCATCACTTTCCTTCTGAACAACCTTTTTATTGCTCTCAATGTTTTCTTTCCCGTTACTTGTTTTGGATATTTGGTAATGCAAAGTCTTCGAGTTCAGAGTTGCTGACTTCTCTTTCATACTGTCCTCTGTTATTTGATGAGTTTTTAGTTTGGGCTGGTACAAATCCTGGTGCTTTTTCATTGCATGTCTGAGCATGTTTGACTTTGTGGCATATGAACGATCACAGCCTTCAATTTCACATTTGAACAAACCGTTTAAGGGCTCTGGTTTGGACAACTTTATATCTTTATGTTGCTCTTTGACGTGGCCTATGTACTTCCAGAATGCTGTGAAGTTCGATGTGCATCCTTGGTGGCCGCAGGTGAATCTTCCTAGGCTGATACCACATAAGATGTTGCCGACCTTGTCGATGCTGAACTCGTGCAGTTGGAAGTAATGCTGGAGCAGGTTGGGGACTTCCTGAAAAACGCGGGAGCAGTCTTTAACCTGGCACCTGAATTCAGAAATGTGGGGGACATCAACCTCTTCTTCTTCGTGTTCCGTTCCTTCATCAAAACACTCGCTCTGGTCCTGATCCTTGTTAGCCTCCAAAGCGGAGAGAGCAGACTGGTGGACCGCCCTGTAGTGGAGAATCAGGTTGTGCTGAATAGTGAAGGCTGCAACGCAGCCCTGGTGAACACAGCGGTAAGGTCGGTACTGACTTATGGCATCGCTCATGTTTGGCTTCTTCTCCTTTGGCTTCTTGTTTAAGTCAATGCTTGGTTTGACAATCGCCTGCCCGTTTACTTGTTTATCTAGACTCTGAAGTTTGTTAGTTTGATGAGGGGCAGCTTTGGATGAATGGGCTCCGACTTGTTTCCCGCTTATATGCTGACCCGGTACCATGGGCAGGTGTCTGTGTGGATTGCCGGGCAGATATTCTGCTGTTTGTAGACCCTGATAACTTGAAGCTGCATTCTGGCTCTGGTGTGGTTGCCTCTGATTGTGAAAAACTGTTTGATGCAAAGATTGAATTACTGATGAGCCGGTGTCATTTGGATATTTTTGACTAGCACTGTCTAAGTTATTATAATGGCCAAACTGAACAGATCTATTTGCTGATGATGAACCAGCGATTGGGGCTTGAGTGGGCAGAGGAAGGTCTGGAGTGGCAGTAGCAGCTGCAGCCTTGGCCATTCGACGTTTCAAATCCAGATCTGCAATTTCTTCGGCTGTTAGTTTGTGAGCCGACTGGTAGTGAGTTCGGAGGTTTGAATTACGTGTGAATGTTTTATTACATTTTTGACACTGGAAGGGGGCATATTGGCCATACTGTTTTTTAACCACATTCACCATCTCAAATGTGTAATTATGAGCACGTGAAAGGTGCCTCCAGAACGCCTCGCTCGACACCGTACTAAATGTGCAGTCATTCTCACAAGCAAACATTTTGGCTGGGTTTGACGGTTTTATGTTACGTGAGACAACTTTTGCGGGTGCTTTCAGGGTTTCAGTGACACTAGTTAGCTTCACTTTGTGACACGTTTGATCGGATAACTCTCTGACAAGGTTGAGCCTCTCGAATGCACTCTGTATTTCTGTTAGCCACTGTTGTTGGCTGCAAGACACTTGACTGGGTTCAAGATCTAGATCACTTGCCACGGTGCAAGTCGGGCTGTGCACTTCGTGCCGAGGGGTAGTGGTCTGTCTAAAACATGTAAAGCTTTGCGTTTTTAGTAATACTTCAATTTCGCCAGATGATCCAGGAATGATAGAGTTGTCTTGATCTCTGTTATCTGCCTCATCCTTTGAATCCCAACCAATTTGATGAGGCCCAAAGTTTTTAGGACTCGACACTGCACTAAATGACATGGGACTACTAGAAATAACATTAGGGTCCATGTTACTTGAATTACACAAAGTATTTCTACGTTGAAAATCACCAGCGAGAATTTGCTCCCGCAGTCTCTTTTTGATGTCTTGCTCCTGCCTTGCTCCTTGCTTCCTTTGCATCTCAGATTGCTTTGTGTCAGTTACTGATAAAGGACTAAGCCCGCTATCAGGTAACATTGTTTGTGTCACTGGGTTTGAATCCATATCTGGTGTCGGGATCATCGTCTCGGAGTGATAAGCTTGAGTAGGCATTTCCCTGGGAATGACACTGTTTGTGGGAACCAGATTGGAAATAGTATTAGTCTGTGTTTCTGTTACTACTTGAGAAAGGAGTGAATTAGAATATTCATTACCAGAATATGTATCAATTCTAGACTGTTGATAATGAGTGGCATTACACAAGTCGGCTTCTCTCCTGTGAACATCTTCGGTGTGCTGTATGACTGAGCTTGCTGGAAATCGTTCACTCGGCCCGTATGGAAGAGCTGAGTTTGGGAATAAGGGTTGAGGAACAGGTGGTTGCACATAAAGATCTGCTATGTTTGATTCAGTCATAATTTGTTTGAGAATGTCTTCATTTGATTCGCCGTTACCATACACTGGTAAATTTCCTTGTTGGTAATTAGCAGAGTTATAATCTTTCGGGCCTGCAGAACTACTCATTTCTGGATGCTGAGGTTTGCCCTGATAAACTGCAGTGGGATTGTATGAAAGACTGGGCTCAATGCCGCTAACTGCTTGTTCAGAATTGAGGAGGTCAAGAAAAGATGCCGGCAGGTCTGTGTTCAGTTCAGATTCTTCATACGGTTTACATACTGTACGTTTGGACAAATGCCCACCAAGGGATTTGGGACTAACAAACTGTCTATAACATCTGCAGCAAATCCATTTGCCATTTCTAACAATGGCCGGCCATTTTGTCCTCTTGCTTTTTCGGGCTCGTTTTGGATTGTCAGGATTATTCTCTGAGACTGCTGCGTCTGGCTGACTGGTTGTAGTGGCAAGATTTGATTCTGGTACTGTGGAAGTGGGGATGGAACTATTTTGCATCTGTGGTGAATAAAGCGAATGGCAATTTGTCACTTGGTTTGCTACTTCTTCCATCTGTGAGTAAGAAGGTACAAGTGACTGAGTACTGGTTTCCATGACCGGTACTTGTAGGGAGTCTGCCGAACTGTTTAAGCTTGATCCCATTAGGGGCATATCCTGCATGTTTGATCGATACATTTGGGAAGTACCACAGTTCAGCATTTGTTGTCTTTCAGAGGCTGAAGGCCAGTTTTGATTTCCTGTGTCTTGGGACTGTGGGTTAGGTAAATGACTCTGATTACTTTCTAACTGAGAAAGAACAATAGGATTCAAAACATTTTCCATTAGGAGCGAGGTGTTCTGGTTGACAGCGGAGGCCGTATGGGGAGGTAAGGTACTGTAGTTTGAACTCGAAGCCATGTTTGTATAGGTCGGTGGTTGAATAACATTTTGCCTTACAACTCCTTGATACGGTACCGTTGGAGGAACCAAACTGTGATTTGCGACAGAGGGTGTGCCCGGCGCAGGAGCATAGGTTATCTTGATTTTAGTTCGTGCGGCCTTCCATTTGTCAAAGAACTCTGGGTGAACCGTTTTCATGTGCTTGGCAGCACTTTTGTAACAGCTGTAATTGCGTGTGCAGTTTTCAAATGCACAGTGATATCGCTCTCTAAGGGCTGGAAGGGAATCTGGAGGTTTGTCTGAGTTGTCTGTTCTGTTCACAGTTAGAGGATGCTGAACTACTGTCGGAGGAAGTGGCTGCAACATTGCCGGCTCTGTGTAGCTCTGGGTTGGTGCTACTAAGGAGTTGCTAACATTACTATTAAACACTGGGCCTAGATGTGGGGAGCTGTAGCTTGCTAATCTGTTACCCACATTACTCGGAAACATTTGTGTCTGAGGTTGTAATACATCTGTATCGCAGGTATGCGACATGTGTTTCCCTAAATTAGCTTCAAATGGAGGTATGTGTTGATGTTGGGACGGTGGCATATAGTCATAATTCGGATGATTGGATTCACCTCTGTTTCTACCAGGATTACATGACTGTGGATTCACTGGCTGAATTACAGAACTATGTGAACTCTGCATTTGACCGATTGAGGAAGGTAAATTTTGTGGTTCGTGTTTTATTTCGTACTGTCCCATGGTATCCACAGGTGCGTTTGAAGATTTCAGCAAGTTTTCGAGGGACTCTGAAAATCTTTCTGGTTCTGTTTTAACAACACTCTCAGTAATACAGTTACTAGACTCTTCGGGATTGAGCTCTTGTTTGATGGGTCTTTGATCAGAAAGCATTTGTGCGACGAGTGATGGACCAGGCTCCAAATTTTGTGACATCTGTGCTGAGGGCTGGTTTTCCTCTTTTTTCTTAGTGTGTTCTTCCTGGTGCAAATCTAACTGTTGTTGTGAATGGAACACCTTACCACAGTCTGGAACTTTACAAGTAAAAGTTTTATAATGTTGTGCCTCGTGATCGTACAGTTTAAAGGCCTCGGTGAAAATCTTCCCGCAATTTGGAAACATACACCTGGCCTTAAAAAAAGTGTGCGTTTTCCTGTGGATGAGGAGTTCAGTGTTTGACAGGAAACTCGCTTTGCAGTTGAGCTGGATACAGATGTAAGGCTTGACCCCACAATGCACCTGTAAATGATCATTAAGGTGGTTGACGTTAATAAAGTGGCGGCGGCAGTACTGACAAATGACCTTTTTACTCCGCATCTCGAGGAACGACTTGGCTTCCTCATCATCTCCGTGAGCTTTAACGTGAGCGACGAGGTTTTTGAAGAACTTGAAGGTCTTTCGACATTTTCCCACTGGACAGATGTTTTCGTCGGTGCTTTCTGCGCTACTCCAAGACAGTCTTACTGGAACACTTTCAATTAATTCCCCATTGTGCCCCGAAGAAGCACCGTTTTCAGAAAACTGATTTTCCGTCTTAGCCTGCAAGGCTGCGATGACAGGAGCCGCTGTTTTGGGATTGGCTAGTTTCTTGTTCGTCTTCATTGCAGTTAGCCTCTCCTTGCACGACTGTTTAACATGTGACGTGACGTGGGGGAGCAGAGTGTCTTTTGAGGTAAAGGATTCCGCACATATCGGGCAGCTGTATACTCCACCACTCAGATGAGTCTGTGCATGTCGTACAATTCGATGCCCTAGAAACTCTTTGTCACACAGAACACAGTACTGCATGTAGGCCTGCCAGTTACGAAACCTGGCAGATATGAAACCTTTTTCTCTCAGCTTCTTCATTTCTCTGTTCTTTTGTTTCCGATCTGTTACATCTTTGAGTTCATAGGTGCCGCTTACGAGGCGGTCTGCGCTTTCTTGAAACCCTTCCTGACTAAAGAACGGTTCCTCCTCCTCAGGGCTGTCAGTATCATTGAGTAAGTCAATGGACGAGACTATTGAGGCCTCTTCGCCCATCAATGCTAAGCAGTGGCGCTTGAGTGTTTTCCAGTCCCAGAACTCGGGGTCAAAAGGCCACTGGGTTTTGAAAACCAACAGAAGCTCACAGCGTAGTGAGTTAGGAACAGGCATGTTCTCCTCCTCCAGTTTTTGATCGGGCTCATTGTAAAGAGTCTCCACGGCATAGTAGGAATCCACAGTGGGCTCCAGGAGGAACTCAGTCAGTTGGCAAGCCCGCTTCACTTCGAGGTCAGTGGGAAGCAAACAGGAAATGGTTTTACAAACGGTGGCCTTGGTGGTTCCATCAATCGAGTCCATCCGTAGAGCTCGAATGCACATTTCAATGCACACCGGCAATCCCAGGCTGTTTATCTGGGGGGGGACACGACAGAATTAGCCATCAATTATGATATTTATTTAAAGAAACAATGCAGTGAAAATATTAGAATTTACCATTAGAATGGATAATTCAGCATTTTCTTATACAAATATATATATATATATATATATATATATATATATATATATATATATATATATATATTTATTTATTTTTTTATTTTTTTATTTTTTATTTTTTTTTTGTCAAAGCATTCAAATAATTGGTTGTAATCAAGGTGAGGAGGGGATTTTAAGAACTATAGTAACAAACAAACATCTTGCATCCCATGAAAATACACTAAGAAACACAGAAAAGAAATGGAGGAAAAAAATAAAACATGCTAAATTTGCCCCCCAAAATACTGGTGGAAAATCCAAAACATTTTGCAAAACTCTTCTAAAATACATAAAAGAATATTGATAAAGTATCTAAAGTAGTTAAAAATATGAATATATATGCAATTAACATGTTTATTCAACACCATCAACAGTTTCAACAAACAACTGTAAACAATAGTTCTATTGAACCCGAACAATCCTCTGGTGTCTCCCTACCAGGCGAAGGCATTTCAGATATACAGTGCCTTGCGAAAGTATTTGGCCCCCTTGAACTTTGTGACCTTTTGCCACATTTCAGGCTTCAAACATAAAGATATAAAACTGTAATTTTTTGTGAAGAATCAACAACAAGTGGGACACAATCATGAAGTGGAATGAAATTTATTGGATATTTCAAACGTTTTCAACAAATAAAAAACTGAAAAATTGGGTGTGCAAAATTATTCGGCCCCCTTAAGTTAATACTTTGTAGAGCCACCTTTTGCTGCAATTACAGCTCTAAGTCGCTTGGGGTATGTCTCTATCAGTTTTGCACATCGAGAGACTGAAATTTTTGCCCATTCCTCCTTGCAAAACAGCTCGAGCTCAGTGAGGTTGGATGGAGAGCGTTTGTGAACAGCAGTTTTCAGTTCTTTCCACAGATTCTCGATTGGATTCAGGTCTGGACTTTGACTTGGCCATTCTAACACCTGGATATGTTTTTTGTGAACCATTCCATTGTAGATTTTGCTTTATGTTTTGGATCATTGTCTTGTTGGAAGACAAATCTCCGTCCCAGTCTCAGGTCTTTTGCAGACTCCATCAGGTTTTCTTCCAGAATAGTCCTGTATTTGGCTCCATCCATCTTCCCATCAATTTTAACCATCTTCCCTGTCCCTGCTGAAGAAAAGCAGGCCCAAACTATGATGCTGCCACCACCATGTTTGACAGTGGGGATGGTGTGTTGAGGGTGATGAGCTGTGTTGCTTTTACGCCAAACATAACGTCGTGCATTGTTGCCAAAAAGTTCGATTTTGGTCTCATCTGACCAGAGCACCTTCTTCCACATGTTTGGTGTGTCTCCCAGGTGGCTTGTGGCAAACTTTAAATGACACTTTTTATGGATATCTTTAAGAAATGGCTTTCTTCTTGCCACTCTTCCATAAAGGCCAGATTTGTGCAGTATACGACTGATTGTTGTCCTATGGACAGAATCTCCCACCTCAGCTGTAGACCTCTGCAGTTCATCCAGAGTGATCATGGGCCTCTTGGCTGCATCTCTGATCAGTCTTCTCCTTGTATGAGCTGAAAGTTTAGAGGGACGGCCAGGTCTTGGTAGATTTGCAGTGGTCTGATACTCCTTCCATTTCAATATTATCGCTTGTACAGTACTCCTTGGGATGTTTAAAGCTCAGGAAATCTTTTTTGTATCCAAATCCAGCTTTAAGCTTCTCCACAACAGTATCTCGGACCTGCCTGGTGTGTTCCTTGTTCTTCATGATGCTCTCTGCGCTTTAAACGGACCTCTGAGACTATCACAGTGCAGGTGCATTTATACGGAGACTTGATTACACACCGGTGGATTCCATTTATCATCATTAGTCATTTAGGCCAACATTGGATCATTCAGAGATCCTCACTGAACTTCTGGAGAGAGTTTGCTGCACTGAAAGTAAAGGGGCCGAATAATTTTGCACGCCCAATTTTTCAGTTTTTTATTTGTTAAAACAGTTTGAAATATCCAATAAATTTCATTCCACTTCATGATTGTGTCCCACTTGTTGTTGATTCTTCACAAAAAATTACAGTTTTATATCTTTATGTTTGAAGCCTGAAATGTGACAAAAGGTCACAAAGTTCAAGGGGGCCAAATACTTTCGCAAGGCACTGTATGTCCGAGTACTCTGACCACTATAAGGGAATGGCAAAAAGCTGAAGAGGAACCGAGTGCCCAACAGACCACGGAGACATCAGCTGTGGCAGAGACAGCCACAACGCCACCCAGTCATGGGAAGTCTCACCTGGCGACACTGATTGGTTCCTTTGTTTTTCAGAAAGCCCAAACTACATGATACTCAGATGGTTGCGTTTGGCAAAACACAGCCAGATGATGCGAGTCAGGTTGATGTTATTACATCATAAAGTGAAAATGTATTACATTCTCACATAATGTAGCATAACAAGGCGTTTTATGAATTTCTCAGGTAAAATCAGTCAAAACATTGGGAGCAGACATTACTAATGAGCATTTACTGACCTCTGATTGGATGACCTTGATGAGGAATAAGATGTGGAACACGGTTTTGGAAAGTAAAGACATCTGTCGGCATCTGTCCAGGAAGTCCTTCTCTGAGGGCTCCAAGCGCTTCAGCAGTTTACTCCAAAATAAAGTCAGCTCCCTGGTCACACAAACAGAAATGCATATCACCAACACTCCGATTTGTGGATGTCAATTCTATGTCTCCAGTCTGCTGTTTTGGGGGTTTTTTGGTCATTTTTTTATTCATAGAACAGCAGTTTATAAAATAAATATATCAAAACTCCAGAAGCAATGTTGTCATATTAGCATTAACTAATTAGACAGTTTTGAAACTCCTTGAAAAATAGGTTCATAAAAAATATCAATAAAATTGTTTTGTTCGTGCCTAAAGAAGAATAGAAACATGTATGCAAAAAATATCTTTATTAAGGTTCTTCTAATTCCTGCATGAAAAAGTTGTGTTATTTGTGGTAAAGTGTGTCAGTGAAAGCAGTGTTCTCACCAGGCGCAGTAGGTGTCTCCTTGCAGAAGCTGTCTGGTCAGGAAGGCTGAGCACAAACCAAATGCTGCCTTCTCGTCTCCGTCCGACTCCAGGTTACAGATCATTTCCAGGGCGTCGCGACAGTCCACCTTGGAAAGCTGCAAACATGTGACAGCCATGAGTTACTGATGTTCAGCATTAATTAAGACCCAGTGCTACTTCAGTGGCAGTTCCCAAATTATTTTTTTTCTCTATTTAACCTTTTCTAATTGATTTATCACCATTTATTATAATATTATCCTCTGAATTGTAATTTTTTTTCTAATGAAAGTAAGGGTTTCCCCCAGTCCAATATAAGCCTAGTGGGATGCCAGGCTTTACCCCCCAATAACACAATACAGTTTGAATAGATATAAGCATAGTGTATCGTTTATCTGTGAATAAGTTAATGCCGTTTAACGCTGGTGTGTTGTTGAAGCTAATACGTGTGCCTTCTGTAAGGTGATTTCTGTGTATTCCATGACAAATATTATACATCTGAGTGACTCATACAGTAGTCCATGTCCTTTACAAGCAGTATTTTTTCCCCCACCTGGTTTAAAATGAATAATTTAAATATAGGGAAAAAAATTTTGAAAAAAAAATTAAAAAATTGTAAAACAAAAAATCCTGATGCATATGTGAATCGATTTTTCTCCCACCCCTAGTAAATAATAATTTTGTCTTTTGTACAAAAATGCAATGTTAGAAACAAGATTTAGAGAGTTAAAAAAAACAAAACAATTATTTAGTGTTTGTTATTATTTACAGCTAAAGTTGATGAAATAGAACAATTATTTTGAAGAGTTGAAAACAAACTGTGTGAAAGTTTTTTTTAACAGTACTCCACCAGTGTGATTTTTTTTATACACTTGGTACTTTGTCAGGGAGAGGTAAAGCCCAGGGTTCAGACTGCCATCTAGTGGAGCAAGTACCACATCACAACAGAAAAGCGTCCAGTGTAGGTAAAAGGACAGCACCTTTAGCTCTTTATGTTAGCCTCACATTCACACACCAGTACTACTAGGAGACATTTAGGGTTCATTGTCTTGGCTAAGGACACTTCCACACGTGGACAGTAACAACCGGGATTTGAACTGCCAACCCTTCAGTCACAGGACAACCTCCTCTATCAACTGAACCACAGTCACCATTGTGTGTGCAAGTACATGAATGTGTGTACAGGTACATAAATGTGTACGTTTTCAACCATGACTGATTTCTGGGCCCTGCTACAGATATTTTTTTTCTTTTTAGAAAGTATCGTCTGCAGACATCGCATGTTAAATCTTACATTAATCAGATGAATCATAAAACAAATGACTTTAGTGCTGGTTACTTCATGTTTTTAATATATATATATGATGGTGTGTTATAATATGGGCTTTCCCATATGTCTGTCATTAAATACGACTATTTGAAATCCCAGTCTTTCCTACACAGACTCAAACAGGAAGCGTGGCGGTCTAGACTTACCTCGTCCATTAGCTGATCCTGTTGCAAGGTAGCACACAGGCAGACCAGGTACATCTGCTTGAAAAGGCCTTTTCCTTGGAAAGCAGCGCACTCGCAGCACGTCTTGGCCAGCTGTGCGGCCTTCCCCATCTGACCGTCCTTCATTAGCTGCTTCACCCTCATCTCCAGCAGAGCCTGGCCCTCCTGCTCCATCAACTCCTCGACTGAAAAACACAACCACACGCCATCCATTACATAATTAGATAAAGGAGATTAAGATAGATGAAATAGAGATAATTAAGGAAATTAAAAAATTGACATAGAAAAATTTACAAATATAAGCACCAGAATGAGTAAAGACAAAATATTTGCCCCAAAATTTGTGAAAAATTAACAAAATAAGATATTTATTTAAAAATAAAATGAATGAGAAATTGAAATTTTTTTTTTTTAAAAAAAAAGGAAGAAAATGAGACAAAATCAATTTCCCAATTGTGGGATCAATGAAGTACTTCTATTCTAAAATTAAAAAAAGAACAAAAGAAAATGTATCTAAAAAATGGAACAAAATAGGCAAGAAAATGAACAAAAATAGCCTGCTGTTGGGCTGAAGACCTTGTGTCCACAAAAGACATGTGTCATCATGAAACTTGAGTTGAATTTGGTGATCCTCCATCAAAGCTGTCAAAAGCTATTGACAGTACAGTGTTTCCTCCATCTTTTTGCTCTGTGACCTTGAAAACTAGGTCATGGTCACTCATAGAACTTCAGCAAGGCCTTCATGAGGCATGTGTGGTGTGAATTTGGTGATCCTCCATCAATGCTGTCAAAAAGTTATTGAGTACAGTGTTCCCAGATGCACGGACGAACAGCATTTTTATGTCTCCCGACGGGGTGACGGTGGGGGAAAAATAAGTAGCACAATGAAAAAAATGAGATTAAGAAAAAGATAACAAAGGGAAAATAAAGAATGAGCATAAAATAAAAAAAAATAAGGGGGGGAATGGAAAAACAAACATCAAAATGAGTAAAGACCAAATATTTCCTATGAAATTTGTGAAAAGTGAACAAAATAAGACATTTATGTTAAAAAAAAAATTAACAAAATAGGCAAGAAAATAGACAATACAAACTGGTAAAAAATAAAAATTCATAGTGTACTAGTGTAGTGTGAAAGATGTGTGAAAATAATGCTGGTGGATAGTTTCTATCCAACAGATAAGAGACAAACTAAGGTCAGGCTTTATTTCTAATGTGGAACCAAAACTAAAGCTGAATCCCATTTCACACCTTACCCCTTCCCCTCCGTTTTGCACATCCACCTGTATAGGTTTCTCAAATCACTTTAAGGCAGAGAGGTAGGGGGAAGGAAAAGGGCTTTAACCCCTTCAAACTGAGACTTTTCCAGAGGCTGACTCCAAACGGAGGTGTACAAGAAATTTCCCAGAATACAATGCGAATCGTTTAAAAAAATGGCGGCATCTATGAAAGAAGTAGACAAATGTAGTATTTTCGCTGTAATTAACTGTTTTTAACTTGTGATGACTTGTATTGTAATGTGTTGCAACTAGTAATGGTCATTTTCTCCATAAAACGCACATGAAAAAAAAAAAATCGCTATTTACGTAAACATGGAGTAATCGGGACATAAACTCACTTTGTTCTGTCTGTACGTCAGTGTGGGACAAAATGCTTTGCAGGATCCAGTTGGTCCAGATGCCATCCTGTTGTCCCAGGGCCCATAGCATGGACAGATGAGTGATTCCTTTCTCCTGCAGCTTATGATGAGCAAACTGTACAGAACAGAAAAACTACAGTTAGATAAAGTGATAGAAAAACTACAGTTCAAATACACAACAGAAAAACTATAGTTAAGATACATAATTCTCTGTGTTGTCATAGTTTCAGTTCAATCTGAGTGAAAAGGTGAAGATGTTGGATTCTGTCATGATGATTCGAAATCATTCAAATAAAGTAAGAATGTGCCGCTTTACCTGGATGCACGACTTAAATTCTGTCCATAATCCATCTGGAATTTCATCCTTCAGTGAGAGTAAGAGCTCCACAAAACTCCTAGAAAAAGTATGGACACAGAAAGGCGGTGTTAATTCATATCTGGAAGAAGCCAACTGTTGACAGCCAGTCCAGTAAAAAGGACCGCTGCTAGTGTTATAGAGCAGCGTGAAGTGAGGTTTCAATATTCTGAAAAAACTGTTTACTCAGTACTTAAAATTTACAGTCATGCTGTATAGTGAAACTGACTCACTATAAAAACAGATTAAAAAAAACCTGTATAAATAAATCAATAATAAAAATGTGTGCGAGGGGGGCGTGGCTTGTTGTGCCTGGAAACAGTTCTATTTTTTTTTGTTCCATTTGTGTCCTACTTATTATGTTGCTTTATTATTCATTTTTGCTTCATTCACCACTTTGGCTGTTTTTGTTAATTTTGTTGCATATTTTATAATAATAGATTAGATTTCTATAGTGCTTTTCAAGGCACCCAAAGTGCTTTACATTATTGATCCATTATGCATTCACTCTCACATGTTCCCTCTGGTGGTGGTAAACTACATATATAGTCACAGTTGCCCTGGAGCACTGACAGAAGCATCTACGGCCCCTCTGACCACCTCCAAACATTCATATGCATTCATACAGTACAGTGGAGGTAAGGAGGGTAAAGTGTCTTGCCCAAGGACACAACGGACTGACTAGGACAGAGCGGGAATCAAACCGTCAACCCTTCGGTCAATGGACAACCCGCTCTACCAACTGAGCCATGGCCGCCTTTCCTTTATAGTGGTACTGCTAAGGTTTAGGGAGTTAAAGGGTTAATTGTACTTACAGTGACAACCTCTCCACCACTATGGGAACATTTTCACACTGCAGGGACAGGAATGGAGACGCATGGGCATAGCTCAGCAAAGCGACCACATACACCTCCACCAGGGGCAGTGGTTCCTCCTCGATCTTCCACCGGCCCGCATACTCCAGCAGCGTCTGCAAAAACACACACCACTAGTTCTCAACAAATCCACCTCCAAAATATGTCATCAGAGGTGAAACCATTCTTCGAAGAATTTGAGTAATTCAAGTTCAAAAGATACTGGAGGCAGATTCACTGCACCGAACACTCATCTAGTTCATGTAAAAAGTTCATCCGGTTATCTGTCTGGATGGACCCCCCACCCGTCTGGATGAATGGACCTCCTCCTCCTTCACCTCTTTGGACAGCTCGGCTTCCTCCCCCTCCCTCACCTGTCTGGATGACCCCACCCACTTGTCTCATTCATTTGGATCAGAGGTGTCAAAGTCTTTTAGTTCAAAGGCCACATTCAGCACAATATGATCTGAAATGGGCCGGACCAGTAAAATAAGAGTGAAAAAGTAAAATTACATTATGATAATGTTTACATCTACAACATTTCCTTAACAATCTGAATAACATGAACAACTTAAAATGCCTTCAGAAAAAGACAGTCCCAATGGCCCTGTGCTCAACCGGACCTCACAGCTGTGACTGTCTTGCAATCAACAAAAGGAATGCATTCAATAGATCATAAAATCAGAATTGAAATCTGTTGAGAATTGAGGGAGAAGTGAGTTTAGTGCCAGACTGGAAAAATATTAAAAGTTGTAAACAAATTGTTTACAAAGGCAAATTTCGACAAAATGATAAGTTTTGTGCCCAATGGTTAGATCTCTCTAATGAATGATTCAGAATTGAGGGAGGAGAAGCCATTTTAGTTAATTGTGGACTTACCCCTACCCCTCTGCCTTAACGTGAACTGAGACACCTCTACCCCTACATGTGGATGTGCAAAATGGAGGGGAAGGGGTGAAATGAGAGTCAGCCTAAGACAGAATTGCTGACACTAAATTGTGACACTTTAGAATTGGGCCGTCCTCCTCCATCTCCATCAGCATCGTTATTGTGTGTTCACTTTTATCATGATCTTAAAATATGTGGATGTGTTGTGAGCCATGTCCAAGACCAATTTCTGTCACCATTTGGGGCAGACAAAGCATTCTATTCTATTCACTCAGATTTCCCTGAATACATGCAGGAAGATATCAGTGTGTTGGGGACAAATCCACTTGTGATAAATGTAATTTAGAAACAGATTACTGCTGTTGTGTGATAAAACAGATTATACTGTTTATACGATCACTGTAATAATCTGATAAATCCAGGAATAGAATTATGATCGCAGTATTAGAGTAGATGTAAGCGGGCTCATTATTTAACATGGGATTACACACTAATGATAGAACAACATATCGGACTTGTATATTGAGTTTCAAATGCAAACTGAGGCCATTTCCTAAAACCTCAGACTTGAGACTATCTTTGGTAGTGGCCCCTCAGTTGCCCAGATGATGGTTACCGCCAAGGAAACCACCAAAAAACATGGAGATCGTATTCTGGTCAACAGGCTTCATGGATGCCTTGCGCTTGGCCATGATTTGCAAATGTAAATAAAAAGTCAGCTGGAGTCCCATTCCATTGTCTTTATCCTTACTAGGGTGACGGGGGGGGGGGGGGGAGTCCCCCTGTATTATACATTCTGTATGAGTCACCAGTTCATCTCAGGGTTGAGCATATATAGACAATCACTCTCCCATTCAATTTAGATTAACAAATTAACCTACCAATGCATGTCTTTGGATGGTGGGAGGAAAACGGAGAAAACCCACACAGACATGGGGAGACCTTGCAAACTCCACACAAAGGTCCGGTGCAGGAATCGAACTAGGGTCCTTCTGTATGTGAGGCACAAGTGCTAACCACTGCACCACCATGCCGACTCAGCTGCAGTTGTTTATGGAAAATGTTGTCCTTTTAAAAGCTGGCACCACATTACCACTTTCACCAGTGAGAGCACTTTATTTAACACCATAACTGATCAATGAGATATGACTCTCATGCTTTGAAACAGTATATTTACATACACTTAGAGGAATTTAAATTATTGTCTTAGTTTGGCTAAAATTTAAGTTTTCAAAGTCATGTATCACCTTAGTGGGACTAGAATGGAATGGAACCAGGTACTCCCAGTTTCAGCTCCTTTAAATTATTTTCTATTTAATTTTCAATTTTCAATGTCTGCTCTGTTTTTTTTATGTTGTTTAGCTGCTTTTCTGTTCCTTATTTGTACTAAGCTATTGCTAATGCAAAGAGCTGACTTCATTTTGAAAAGCTTATAAGCTATGTTGAGACTACATGTTTTTTTAATTTTATAGTCATTTTTATATTAGATTTTTAAATCCTGTATTCACAAGAGTGTTTTCCCTGAATGTTGCACTTTGGACATTTATTAAGTAAATTACATATATATTGGTTTGCTATTCCTTTTTAAAAATAAAAAAGTCAAGTTGAATTACAAGGCAGCACAGTGGTTAGTACTCATACCACAGCAAGAAGGACCCTGGTTCGATTCCCACACCAGACCTGTGCGGAGTTTGCATGTTCTCCTCGTGTCTGTGTGGGTTTTCTCTGGGTACTCTGGGTTCCTCCCACCATCCAAAGCTATGCACTGAAAGATTAATTGATTAATCTATATTGCTCATAGATGTGAGAGTAACTGTTTATCTTTATATGTTCAGGCCTATGATGAACTGGTGACTCATACAGGGTGTACCCCACCTTTACCCGTTGTAGCTGAAATAGGCCTCTCGTAACCCTAGTGAGGATGAAGTGGGTTCAGAAATGTTGAATTCCAGTCTCATGTTTCCTTCCATACAGTATGACCAGTCAAACCGCTAATTCAGTGCCTTTTTTTCCTATATCAATATCAGATCAGTATTGGCAGATACTAAATCTTCAAATATCTGTATCAAATTGGTGGCCAAAAAAGGTGGATCCGTGCATCCTTAATAAATAATGACAACTTTAAATGTTTGTCTTTGTTTTTAGTATTTGGTTACATATTTACATTTACAAACTATCCTGTTGCAATAAAATGTAAAAAACCTGAACAAATATGAACAACTTAAAATGTCTAAAGAAAATTCAGCACAATTTGAACCATTTTCAGCTTCTGTTACTAAAGCTGCGCTTCCATTAGTATCGCTTCTACCCAATTCTACTCACTTTGGGGTATTTCCATTATGAAAAAAAGACCATGGTACTCATGATATTGGTACTAAGATTTTTGGCATCTACTCCGCTGAGATTCCAAGCAATACTATAACATGACGTGTCAGTTGCGTAGATGCTGATTGCTGGAGTTGTCTCTGCATCATTGCATTATCAACCTGCAACTGGCCATTTATATAAAACTAGATTAGGAGTTACAGCAAACAGAAGAGTAAGTTAACTTCAGTCCACAACACAATGATGTCATTCTGCAAAACTAGACCGTGGTCAGTCGTGGAGGTTGAGACATTTCTGTCTTTGGTGGATGACGAAAAAAAATCAGTACAAGGCTTGACGGC
Source organism: Siphamia tubifer (assembly GCA_020466265.1). Taxonomy (NCBI): domain Eukaryota; kingdom Metazoa; phylum Chordata; class Actinopteri; order Kurtiformes; family Apogonidae; genus Siphamia; species Siphamia tubifer. The sequence continues at coordinate 33,001,794 of CM035805.1, forward strand.
ACCTTGTGATGATGTCCAGGGATGATAGCATCTGTGATGGAAATGCTCTCAAGAAATAGAGTAGAATTGAGCAGAGGCGATACCATGTAGTGGAAACATGGCTTAAGTGTTTCGCTTCTTTGTAGATCAGATCCAGACTGCACATGGACTAATGCGAAGTCAGTCTTTTAAATTTATAATGTTAAACTTTTACTGCAAAACTACCACTTTTAGCACATTTTATTACTTTTTCATCTTTCATACTGTTGTATACTGCAATGAGTATGAATTTCTATTTTTATTAGTTTGTATCTGTACATATTTTTATTTATCTGATCTTAGATTTTAGCATCCATATTCTAATTGTATCTGTTATTTATACTGAAGTGAGTTAAGTGCAACATTTCATCCTGTGCACACTTGTATAAATGAATGGCAAATAAATACCCATTTATTCATCAATCTATCCATGTTGAGACAGAATATTGTTAAAATTGTACTTATTACAGTTGTGGTTCAGTTGGTAGAGCGGGTCGTCCAATGACCAAAGGCTCATGGTTTGAATCCTGGTTCTGATTGACCACATGTGGAAGTGTTCTTAGGCAAAGACAATGAACCCTAAATGTCTCCCAATAGGTGTGGCAGCACCTTCCATGGCAGCAGCACCTACTTGTGAATGACAGTGAATGTAAGGCTAATTTAAATTGCTTTTGACATAAGCTCAGTCCATTTCTGAAATTTCTAGTTGTTTTTTTTTTTTTTTAGGTTTTTCACATCTTTCGTGTTTGGATAATTTAGAATTATATATCAATTATAATTTAATGCTTTTTTGGTGCTAAAACAAAGAAACATCTGAAGTTGGTTATTGTGTTATTTTACTGGTCTGACAAACTGGAGATCAAATCAGGCTGAATGTGACCCCTGAAAGAAAATTTGTTTGAGTCACCAGGTTTAGTTGCACTCCCATTTTTTTATGTATTATAGAAGTATCAGATCAGGACTTGGAATCGACTGGATGCTCAAAATCAAAGGATTCAGACTCAGAATCAACAGCAAAAAAAAGCCTGATCGGGACATCTCTAATAGTTAATGATCTACAGGTTAAACTCACCTCCCAATCCCATTCCATATGCTTCTGAATGTTTCCAGGTTTAGATAGACAAGGCACATCCTGGATCTATTTAGTCACTCTCCATTTTCCCCAAGTGTATGATAGAAATATTGGACCTGTACTCAATATTACCGATCAGTCAAAATCAAAGGACTTGGAGGAAAAAAAGCCTAAAATAATTAACATCTACTTTCCAAATGCTTCCGTGATACTTCTGACATGTTTCTGAATGTTTCTGGGTTGAGACAGACCCATCGTCCAGACAGTGCCCTTTTGACCTTTCTCTGCCTCAGCCCCTCGTACCTTGTCTACTATTTAGGAGGATGTTGGTCATTCATAAAAAAAATAGCAGTAGTGAGTTATATTCCCACAGTGATGCAGCTCACAGACATATGGTGCAGTTCCATTAGAGAATATACGTTATGATGATGATGAGGAGCTCCCCCCATCAGTAGATGATTGGGTTAAATCTCCTGCACTGATAGCACAGCGCCAAAAGTCCACTGTGTGGAAGTTTCTAAAGTTGGTGCCAACAACAAGCTAGCTCACAGAAATGCTACATTTATAAGTGTTCAATAAAAATAAGGCCCATCCATGGATCTGTTTAGTCGATCCCCATCTTTTTATTTTAATGTATTATAGAGATATCAGATTGGGACTGTTGGCCAATCACTCAAAATCAAAGGACTCAGAGGGGAAAAAGCCTGATCACAACAGCACTAATAATTAACAATATCAACAGGTTATGCACCCCTCCCAAACCCATTCCAAATGCTTCCGACATACTTCCGATATGTTTCCAGCTTTAGATAGACCCACTGTCCAGACACTGCCCTTTTGACCTTTCTCTGCCTCAGTCCTGTGTTCCTTTGTCCCCTAGTTGGGAGGATGCCGGTCACACTTCATTCATAAAAAACAGCAGCAGTGGGTTACACTCCCACAGTGATGCAGCTCACAGACACATACGATGCAGATCCACTGGACAATACAGTGTTATGATGATGAGGAGGAGGGGGCTTTATCCCCCGCCCTCCCCCAAATAAAATCAGTACAACCGACCTCTAACTTATGCACAAATTGATGTTTGGGTTTAATCTACCGCAATAATAGACTGGATGGCTCATCTTTTATCCAAACCGTGTCACTACAATGAACAGAAGTGCGCGCTTTCCCGCATGGGCGTGCGTTCCTTTCGGCACGTACACACACCAAATCCATCGCGTAAAATAGTCTCAAATCCCTGCCACACATCCCAAGAATTCGACTAAATCTTTACATTTGACTTAAAGTATCGCCCATTAAATGGGTATGTTGGCCAGTTGGCTAAAAGCAGAGAAAAGATGCGCTAGAAAAGCTCTAAAGGCAGTGGGAGCCGTTCACGCCAAACACCAGCACAGACAATCAGCAAAATGATTATCACGTGAACGCGCATAAAGCTAAACATACAGAGCGTTAAGCTAAGCTAACAGAACAGAAATGATAAGACGGTGATTTTACGGTTTACGGCAGAGAATTAGCAGTGTTAGCATCGTGTTTGTTTCATTCTCCAAACAGTAAACTTGTGGATATTTAATAGCATTCTGAGTATTTGAGTAGAACAGTTTATATGAACCACTGGAAGCAGATAAAGCAGAAGGTATGCTACCAGCTAAGCTAGCCCCTGTTACTGTCGACCATTATTTTACTATATTTGTGCATTTCACGTCGTCTTAGTTTTAATGTTTAAGTGCGTTGCAGTTAGTTTTACTGTGACAGTAAGGGGATTAAACAATATATTTATCCTATTAAAGACGAACTTTGTGTTAAATCCTGAGGTAATATTAAGCCTGGCCGTAATGATGCTAATGCTCCAGTGCTAGCTTGTTGGCTGTACGTATGTGTATGTGTGTGGGGGTGGGGGGGTGGCAGAACTGACCCTGCAGAATTCTTGGCAGTAGTGGACAGAAGCCTGGACCGGACACTCGCTCCTTTCCTTAAACACCACGTCCTGCAGCTCCTCTAAACGTTCTTTCAGTTCTCCCAGGGTTGCACTGGTACCGTTGTCAGGACCACGGTCCTTCTCGGCCTCCTCGTCCGCCATCTTCACACCCAGCTCCAGCGCGTAGCAGTCCGGCGTACAGACGTACAGAGCGAGCGATGTTTACGTAGTGATGATGACTGCGGAATCCACGCAGGACAAGAGGACACGCAAAAACTATAGACTAAATAAATAATAACAAGAAGAGGACACGCACAAATATATTAAAAAAAATCATAATAAAAAGAGGATTATAATATATACACACACATATATATATATAGAGAGAAAATAGAATAAATAGATAATAATAAGAAAAAGACAAGAGGACATGCAAAATGTAAGATCCAGATCAACAAGATGGTGATGGCCAGTCAGCCTGATATAGTGGTGATGGAGACAGTGGTAGTGATCGATGTAGCAGTCCCCAGTGACAGCAACATCAGAAAGAATGAACATGAGAAGCCTGAGAGGGTGAAGGGCTGAAAGAGGAGAATATGGGGTGTAAAGGTAACAGTGATACCAGTAGTGATCGGGGCACTAGAAGCAGTGACTCCCCCCAAGCTGGAAGCATGGCTCCAATAGATACCAGGAACAACATCAGAGATCTCTGTCTAAAAGTGCACAATAATAGGTACAGCTAAGATCCTGCACAGAACCCTCAGGAGACACTGCCAAGGGGGGCGTGAGGAAGATATTTTTTTGTTATTTTAAAAAGGACAAGAGAGCATGCAAAAGTTATAGAATAAATAGATAAGAAGAAAAGGACAAGATGACATGTATATATAATTAAGAGGACATGCACTACACACACACACACAATATATATATATATATATATATATATATATATATATATATATATATACAGTATATATTACTATATTAGTACATTTTAGTGCATTAGTGTAAAGTTGCTGACAAACAGACAGACAAACTAGAAAACTGAACAAAAACAAATCAGAGCGCAGACCTCCACCAAGGCAGACCCCACCACCACCAAAATCTAATCACTTGTTGATCTCCCCATTGCCACCATACAATAAAAATGTCATCAAAATCCATCCATTAGTTTTCAAGTTATGTTATACACAGTCAGACAAATAAACATTGGCAAAAAACATAACCTCCTTAGTGGAGGTTATGTGGGTGTAAATTAATAAATATTAATAAACATTGCAATGATTCCTCGTGGCCTATTGGTGGCAATATGGTCATCCTGAACATAAAAGCCTGGGCTCATGGTGTCTCTTCCTGTTGTCACTGTTCTTGTTGTCATTGTCAGTGTTGGATGGCGCTGTGATGGTATTTTATTCCAGACAAACAGACAGATAAACTGAACCTAAAACAATAACCCTCTCTTCTTCGGGAGGGCGGGGTAATAAGACCAGTGTAATTCTGTTCAACATAAAACAACATTAATTCATACTAGTAAAAATTATACTAGAATACACACACAAAATATTGATAAAATACCCAAAACATCTGCAAAAATATGAATATATATGCAATTAACACCTTCAACAGTTTCAATAAAATAACAAGTATTCAGAGAATGCCTAATCTCACCCTAATTCTGTGGCAATCTAAAATTTCTATGACAACCTCTTCTTGAACTCGAGCTAATAATCTGATTTTGACCTTTCTGCCCTTTTGCAATATTAATAATTTTGTTATATGTATATATGCATCAGTGCATGTAATATAATGACAATATATCCAGTATTGATTAAGTTATAGTGTGATATGTCTATGCTTGACACACACAAACAGTGTTACAGAAGTTAATTTTTCCACATGTCACTATTGATCTCCAGAGATCTCAAAAACTATTGGTTGTAGGTGATAACATCAATTATGAGTATTGTAAAAATCTTCATTCCACATTGTTTGGTAGCAATCGGAAAATTCTGTGACCCTCCGTTCTTGAGTTATTACTGATAATCTGATTTTGAACTTTTAGTTAAATGTGACCTTGACCTTTGACCTTAACTCAAATTGATCATTGCATCTGATGCACATCAGCTATATGTATATGCCCATATAATTTCATGGTGATATCTCAAGTATTCATTTACTTATAGCATGATATGTGTCTGCGAACACACAAACACACAGATACACAGACAGACAGACACACACTAGGTGATTACACTAATATCCCCCAACCAATATTGGGAGAGATTAACTATAAACAACTGTTCCATTGAATTTTGTTACATTTTTAATCAGACTAATGATGATGAGGGATTAATCTATATTAATTTTAACTGACCTAATAATCAGTGTCAATATTTTTGTCCATTGTGTGTGTGTGTGTGTGTGTGTAATAAATCACTTAAAGAAGTGAAATATAGGTGAAATCTCTCCTTGTGTCCCCACAGCATACATGGTTTTCTCTCTCTGCTCCCAGTTAAAATCATCTCCATGGATGTGTTTGCGTATTTGTGGAATTACTGGACTGTACTTCTACATTCTCAGCAGTAGGTAGCGCCCTTGGATTGGTAGCGGACCCAAAAAGTTTTGGGGAAAGTGTGCAAATGTAATCTTCTTTGATGCGGTCTTCTGAGATGTGATGTAACAATGAAAGCTATTCATTCATTCATTCATTCATTCATATCAAGATACGAAAATGCCGAAAAATACACTAAAATGCACCTAATATACTTAAATGTACAAAAATGCTCAGAAATACACTAATACTATTAAAATGCACAAAATACACCAAAGGTACTATTAATATACTAAAATGCACAAAAAATATACTAAGGTGCACTATTAATCTAGTAAAATGCACAAAATACACATGAAAATACGCTAAAATACACAAAAATATACTAAAATGCACTGCAAAATGCACACATGTAAATTCGATTTCTGGGAAATTCCAGTTAAGTCCTTAATTAGAGTAATGCAATAATTCAAATTTCTAAGTGCATTTAAACATATTCAGCGATCAATGGAACCTGGATACCTCCAAAGGAGAAGTGGAACTCATCAGTAACCTTCCTCCTCTTCAGAACCAGGGATAGTGGCTTCCCTGGGTTGAAGGCCATGTGGACCAAGCTGATGAGATGCTCAAATCCATCTGCACCCCAGCACCCATGGTGTTGTTACCATCAGGTAACAACAACATGGGCTATATGGGGATATTTTCTCAAGAATTATTTGCAGATTAAATGTTTCTTGTTTATGTTGCCTGCTTACAAAACCTACACAAAAGAAAACGGTCATTGATAAAGGGCAAAGAGGCAAGTGCTCTAGCACCACCTAGCATCCATTCATGCATGCCTATGTATGCCTCCCCCTGACATACTAAAGTGAATGTGTGGTTTTTAGGTCAGTTCTGTATCCACAATTAGTTTGTTAATTGCATTTATTGGGCTTTCCAGTATTTGTACAAAGTTAGTCCTATTATTAATGTCACTGTATTAGCCTAGTAGCAGCACTTAGCATTTACTATCATTATCAAAACTAAAAATATTTTTGAACCAGGATGTAAACAGGTTAATTTCTACTGTGAACTTTGACCTTTTGAACACGGAAGTCTATGGGATTGACTGCACCACTCGTGGACTGAGACTCTGCCCTCAGTGGGGGACCAGTAAACTGCAGTTGGCTTCTTTGCCTCAGGTTCATATTATTTTGGAACAGAACCATGGCCTTGCATAAACTTCCTCCACAGATCCAATTTCGTCGGAAATGCTGTGGCAAATAAACACACCTCCTCCCTTCCCCTGATTGTCATGCACACACACCACTTACCCCCCCCCCCCCCTCCTCTGGTGCACCTCCCCTGACCCCATCAGTTCTTTCCTTATTTGGCCAAAGTAACCCATAGTTATGAGCGTGTCAGAAGGTTAAAGTACTAGAACCACATAGGCATGCACAGATAGACGCTAGGTGGTGCTAGAGCACTTACCTCTTTACCCTTTATCAATAAAAGTGCCCTTTTGAAACTTGTTTTTTTAATAATAATGATGATGATGATGATGTTGATGATGATGATGATGATGATGATGATGATGATGATGAAATGATATTTTAGAAAAGATGCGGGATTAAAAACTACTGAAAAACTGCCCCGAAATGGGCCACCTCCTCACACACTCTGACCTCTATCTCTCTTCCTTTGTCATGTGAACTCGCATCTAATGAGATGCGCTGCAGCTGCAGCAGCTGAGTGGCTGGAAGCAACTTTGGTGTACTATGAAGGGCTGCCAACAGGTTTCTCCTCATGTACCATACATACCAAAAAGCCACAACACAACACAGAAAGCTGCAACCGTAGTGGCCGTATTTTTCGACGGACCACCAGAAGCAGAATTACCATAGTCGCCATTAAGCATTTCTTTATGGTAAAATTTAAAAGGAACATAGAAGTGAAAAGGTTGGAAAAGTAACTAAAGTATTTAAATGTTTTTAACATTCTTTTTCTACCCATAAATGTCAGGTTTGTCACTGACTTTGTAGTGTTTAATGGATACTATGGTAATTCTGCTTCCGGTGATCCATCGGAAAATACAGTCACTTCCTTTGTGGCTTTATGTGTAGTGTAGTGTAGTGTTGGTGTCTTTTTGGTGTGTTTTGGCTTTTGTTTTAGTTATGAGCATTTGCAGCCACTGGACACACAGCACCAAACAACTGAACACTTTTTAGCCGACTGGTCACCTGATTAGCCAGTTTAACGCTATAACCCAAATTAATGATAGATAACATGGACGACCACCACAAATAATGTCGGTAGACTTTGTAAATCTATCTGTTAAACTGAAAGTTTTCTTTTGTGTAGGTTTTGTAAGCAGGCAACATAAATGAACACATAAACAAGAAACATTTATTCCACAAATAATCAGATTTTACTACAGTCTGTTATTAGCAGTGGAGGGTAAACGCACATTTATCTACTTCACAAAGATGCCATTTACACAACTGTCCATCTGTCCAGAGTTTATCCAAACAGTTGACAATGACTGTATGTAGATAATATGGGATATAGACTTTATCAGACTTTTTAACCATTGAAAACAGGTTGAAAACTCACTTTTATAGAATGTTACAAATAAAAGTCAAATTTCATTCGACATGTGCATGTTGTGTTTTTTTTTAATCTCCGGCAGCATGAAACATGTTCCACAAGAAAGTGCCCTCCTTCCCCTCCAGAGCACTTGCCCCCCAAAATGTCTGTGTCATCAGTGATGCAAATCAGGGGGCAGGACTTGGCAATGCTCAGAGTAGCAAAGTTAGAAAGAGAAATTAAATTAGTTTAATATCTTTGTTGTTGTATGTTGTAATGGTGTGAAACAATGCACTGCAATCCACCATAGTACTGGAAAGTCACTCACCAAATTTTGGATCATTTGGTGGAGTTGTGCAGGTGTTAGGTGTTCCACAGACAAGCAGGACAAACTAAAGACAGAGATTTGCTGTGAGAAGAAAGGATACAAACAATTGACAATTTTGGCTTCATTGGTTACTTTTGACTTAAAGATGCACAACTTTGGCATTTTTGGAATTTGCAAACAAACTTAGCACCATTTTAGTCAGTGCTATTTCAACTATATATAGTGCACATATTTCCATGCTATAATGCTGTTTTCTATCTCAGATTGCACTTTAAATAGTGATAGTTTTGTGCATGTCACACCAAAATGCATGAAAACTGCCTGTTCTACCAAGTTCAGAAGTCCATATCTTTGGAGTAGGTAGGCTGCTTCTCCTGAAATTTGAAACACTTTTCCATTAGACTTTACTGTTTCATGAAATTAAAAAAGTTACAAGTGCATTTTGAAAAAAATACGACATTGAGCTGAATATAAGACAATCCTGATTATAAGTCTACGTCCTGTTTTAAAGATTCATCTTCAGAAAAATACTCTGCTAATGAATGTTCAATCTAAGCTGCATGCAATTACACATTGCTGATGCACTCTCCGCACACAGACATTCTGCATTGTGCACAAAAAAGAAAAATTCAACCTGAATTGAAAGTGTATTCAGTCTTTAATATTTTGCAATGACATTCAATGAGTGAGGGGTGACTGACTGCTACATTCAATCATGCAATTCACAGGTTTTGCTTTAGTTTGTGTTTTAGAGTCAAAACAGGGTGGAAGAACAGAAAAAAGACAAAGACAGAAATTTAAGTTTTACAGGTTTTCTACTTAATACACCAGTAAGAGAGTTCTTTTTTGTTTTTGGCACCTGGTTGAACTCCAATAAGCAGTTACATGGTCAGAACTCATTACAGTGTGATGAACTGAGCATGCTCACATGTTTATGAAAGGATCTATTCTATCAGCATGTTTGGAAATTTTTCTTATTGAGCAAATGGTGGAATATTTAGGAATGAAGGTAAAATAAATCATACATTCAAAATACTCAGCACAGATAAGTCAAGTGTTAGTGTAATGTGTGTGTGTCCATGCATGCTTGTAAGGGTGTATGTTTACATACCAGTCACAGAGGAACAGACAAGGCTGTTCAGTTTTTCCCCTAAGTCAGCTGACTTGCTCTAACTGCTCTCTTCTTTCTCCTCCCCCTATTTTTATCTTTCCCACAAGCATACCCACACCAACCCACAGGAAAAGTGGAAAACACTCATCTAACCTCTCCATGACATCCTCACCCAGTGCGACAGAGCGTGTAGTCTTTCCAGGAAATCCGCAGACTTAGTGGATTCCCTCTCATTTTCCACCTGGATATATTTTTCTGACTTTCTTGGTAACAACTGCAGAATATTCCCACTTCCTTAAGCCTTACACAAACTACATTAAACACAAATGTTTGCATGAATGACATCTCTGTTAAGTGTTGGAGTACATTTTTAAGTTTTTTCTAAATGATTTAGTGTTCATACATACCAACGTATGTATCTACTAAATCAAATTGTGTGTGTGTGTAACAAGTTATCTCATTACACTGTGCAAATAGAGCCAGTCAAAATCAGACTCTGCAGCCAATTTACAGAAACCCAACAGAATCCTCCAGGAGCAAATACTAGAGATTGTTTCTCTTCTTCAGAATAAATGCAGTGCATGGAAACATAAACATTAAGAGTGTGATATCGTATATAACGTGATATTATATCTAAACCTGTTCTATTGACGCACACCAACACATACAAAAAGGCAACACCCCCCCCCAAAAAAAACGTAAACTTTTGTTAGAGCCTTATTTTGTGTAGATGACTCCTTGCTTTTTAGTTAAGGGTATGTCATGTCTACTAATATAGTAGATGGCAGTAATGTAGTGTAGTAATGCAATTTTGTATTATGGTAGATCCATGATCAGTAATAAAGGCAATAAAACAAAATAAAAACAACAGTTCATAACATTTATAAAGGATTCTGCAATGAAGACATATTTATGAACGCATAATGCCCCCCAACTATTTTCTGGAATTGCTTGATTATCACGAGGGTTGTGACAGTGCTGGAGCTTATCTTGAAAACCTTTGGTCGAAGGCGGCACCCATCGTTGACATGTGGGAAGTTCATTACAGGACTGATAACACTGAATTTCTGCAAGTCAGTCCCACTAAATCTCACCCAGTGGAATAATATGTAAAATTTTACTATTTACTATTTCGTTGCAAACAACAACCTGTTAGGAGGCTAAACTTTACTGTTGCATACAGCTTCATTTCAATTTCTAATGAAATACTGGACTATGGACCATCCCAATTTCCTGCAGTTAAACATGATTTTTTTTTTTTTATTATTTTTGGTACATACAAAACTCAAACTAATAACAGATGTACAATTTACACAATTGTTAAGTGAAAAAGGAAGACACTGAAGACAAAGGCTTCTCCTACTTCCAACTTTTCAAGTACCTGAAGTTGTGGGAAAGAAAACATTGACACAAATTAATCTACATCTATCTACATCAGACATTATATGACCTTTTTAGTCCTTCAAAGTAAAGCTTTTTTAAAACTGAATCAGCCACACAATTTCAATTCATCATTAAATTAGCTTCATAATACTAATACTAATACTAATACTAATACTAATACTAATACTAATACTAATACTAATACTAATACTAATACTAATAATAACTTAAGAGACACAATGTGTGTGTGTGTATAGATGCTCCCAGCTACATTGTACTGGACACCTTTCAAACTTTTCTACGTCAGTAAAAGGACCATTTTACTCCAACACCCAAAGCAGTGTGCAGCACTACAGCATTTTTCATAATTGTGACATGGAGCACACAGTGTTTTACATTGAAATTGAAAGTAAAAGCAACACAATTAAACAAAGTTTAAAAAAAGACTTTGATTGAAAGTGAAACTAAAACTATAAGTTTCAAGTTGACTTTTAAAAATACCAACAGTCTCAGCAGACCTCAAGTAAACTCTTCCATAGTTTAGGGGTTGTTAAAATTACCATACACCGCTGAATAATGCAGTAAAAAGACTTGAGGATCAAGGCCTGTATGAAATTATAGGTGTTTTTTCACCAGATGGGGTGAGGGGGGACATCAGCAACAGTACATGCATGATGAACATTAGAGTTCTGACCAACAACTTTTATTCCCAACACCTGTTAGTAGGCTAAACTTTGTTGTTGTATACAGCTTCATGTCAATTTCTAATGAAATACTGGACTATGTTTTAAAGAAAAAAACAATGCAACAAAATCGTGAATTTCCAGATACAGGCTTGAGATAAGCAACTCTGGACACACTATCCAACGACATGACGACACTTTGGTTTACCTTTACGGACCCGCTACTTACTACCATGTAAATGCGATGTGTTTAGAACTTTAGAGGAGGTCTAAAAATAGCATTTTGTGTCAGTGAAAAGCCAGGTCCTAATCACTTCCATGCTAACACAGTTTGGCTCAATTAGGGCTGGGCAATATGGCAAAAAAAATGATGACTATTAACTTTCTTATATCATCCGATCTCGATTATTATCATGATTTTTTTTTAAATATTGTTTTTAAACTGCCAATTTTAATGCATCGGTACTGAAAAATAAAGTAACTACAGATTAGTTTGATCTTTTTTTTAATTATTAAGATATGAAATAAACAACACAGCAAATTAAATAACATACATTTTCACTAAATTGGGAAAAAAAATGAAGAAAAATATTATAAAACAGTGCAGTCTTGAGGTTTTTGAGGTATAAAGCGTACAAGATTAACATTTTTCATTGCAGATAATGAAAGTGCCTGGTATGTAAACATTGTTTGTGAAGTTATGCTATAAATATATAAATTCAACATAAAATATAACATTCAGAAACAAACATTTAACAATATAAATATTCGTAATATTTCTGCTGAGGATTTTGTACTTTGGATCCAGCACTTTCTTTGAAGGCTTAAAGTCATCTTACTAGAAAAAAAACAATCATGTGTGTTTTCTTTCTCTTGGAATGATGCTCATATGGTGTAATGGCTGCAAAAGATGAAACAATAGACTGCTGCTTTGGTCATGTGGCTCAACAGACTTTACAGGCTCCACTCACATTTTCATGTTTCTCCATAATCACTCAGATGGTATTTCTTTAAATTATTAAAAATATTTGTTGTGTTGCTGGATATCAATGGTACCGACCACTGACATACCCTACACACCGGGTTCATTTTCTCTACATCACTTTTACGGTCACCAAACCACTGGAACACACAGAGAGAATGACATTCCTACTCTTTTTTTGTAAATTAAACCTCTCAGACCAAATACCAGACTCTTTTCTTTTAGTCTAAGTTTTATATTACACAGGTTTTACTCGCAAATGAATCAGCCGTTGGTTAACAGAAGCAGTTGAAACGCACATCAATAATTAGAATTTATTATGAGGTACAACATGTGTGATTCAGGGCACATGACAAACCAGATACCAATTTTTTTTTTTTTTATTATTTCTAAGTGCATGTAAACATACTGATTGAGATCTCTGCTGAGGTAGTTGGAGCTGGAAATGTCCTGCAGCTAAAGAGCTGACAAAACAGCCTCATTATCTTCAAGTGTTTACCCCATGTAAAGTGAGTGTGTTTGGAGAACCAGAGGAAGTGGACAGGATGTGCACACAATCTACACTAAGGCAGAGTAAAAACTTAAGGAAAACCAAGGATGACAAATGCTATATTATTAAAATAGTGGATAGTCAGTTTGTTTGAAAAAAGAAATGACACTGATTATTTTAACCACTTTTATTAGACCAATGAAAACAAACCCTTTACGTTATTTTCTGAGTATTTGCTACTAGTAATAGTTTATAGATTATTTGGAGTAAATTGAAAAACAATGAACAGAGTGAGTGATCAGTATGAGTCGATTCAACACATGAAATAAATGTTCAATAAATCTACGACAGTCTAATATATCAGTTTCATGACCGTATCTCTTTAACTTTCTGTTCTTTTGAAAAAATTCCAACATTTCCTGAAACCTGAGACATTGATCTTTGTAGTTTTATTGAGTCATTATGGTCATTTAACTGATGACTGGGCTAGAAGCTGTGGAAAAGAAGACACAATTATAACATGCAATAAAGGGTAAATAATATTTATTACATTAAACAAGATCCAGAAAATAGAGCAGTGGAAAATGGACAGATAGACAAATGGACTGACTCCATGCATAGTTTCTAATCCTTTTTGTTTTTCCCTCACCTTTGACCTTTTCTCAGCACATATAAGGTGGTCTGCTTGGACCTCTGTTCTTAGTTTGATGAAGTGCTCTGGAAAACAGGGCAAACAGACTCAGTCATAACATATTTTCAAAGTTTTTACTGAGACTAAAGAAGAAAAAAAGGAAGACAATTATAGGCTTGTGGTTAAATGAGTTAAATTGTTAATATGGTGCTGGTTAAATGTAAATGCTGATTTTTGTGTCACCTCAGATTTCAAAGTGTGATGTTATTAACTTCATATCACACTTGGCTGCCCACACCTACTGCCATCATATTAGCCTTTTGTGCAGCGTCAGCAAATTTTTCAAGAAAATATTTGAGAGCTTCGTAGGTTGTGACGGAAGACAGAGATGCTGCTAATGGGATTCCAATTATTGGGATGAATCTGATCCCTTCTTCTGCTGCCATTAATGAAACAAAATATGTAGATGCAGACAATACACGGAGAACAAGACGCACAGTCATTTCTTTCCCTGGCTGCATTTCTTCATTTAACAGAGAATGAAGCAGTTTCACTGCATCAACCTGAAATACTTCCTGACACTCAGTGAGAAACTTCACAATGATGGTTCCATCAATAGCCAAAGAGGTGCCAGGAAGTGGAAGAAGAGCTCCAACTGCAGAGAGTGCAGTAAGGAGTGGAATCTTGGCCTGTAAAACCTCTTTCTTCTTATCAATGATCCCCTGGCTGACGTTGGGCAAAGCAAGAAGCAGAACATGTCGCTGGTGTTGAGGAAGTTCATCTTCCAAGGTCTTACACAACTCCTGAAAGTCGTACAGCTGGAGGTCAAAGCTGGAGATCAGGAAGACCTTTGGAGATTTAATGCGAAGGTTCTGAAGACCTGGATGAAAACAAAGTTTAAAGTAAAAACAATAAATGTTTTCAGAGGCTGAGAGCTGTAAAAAGTTCATATACAAAAATTAAGACAAAAATCATCTGTTCATCCATTTTCTGAATCATTTAACAGTCATTAGAGTCATGGGGGTGGAGCCCAGATATTTTAAGTACTATTTGGCAGGATTACTTTTATGGGATGACATGGGGTAAAACAGGGGTGGAGAATCCTGGTCCTTGAGGACCTGGGTCCTGCATGTTTTAGATTTTTCCCTCTTCCATCACACCTGGAGGCCATTAAGTTATTATCAGGCTTCTGCAGAGCTGGATGATGAGCTGATCATCAGTTAAATCAGGTGTGATGGAAGAAGGAAATATCTAAAACATGCAGGATTGTAGCCCCTGAGGACCAGGATTGCCCACCCCTGGGTTAAAGTAATTACCATAAAAATGAGTCCAGTCCAAATGTGCCATGTCAGTAAACTTATGGTAATGATTCCTGAAATAGCACATTTGGACGGGACTAAGGTCATGTTTGGAGGGAATTAATATTAGCTTGGGTCAATGTAAAATTGGTTTTAAATTTCACAGACAGGAATAAATTGCCTGGTAATTATTACTTTACCCCATAAACTCATCCTGTCCCAATAGTACTAAAGAAGAAATGACAATAACTAATGACAATCATACATTTAAAAAAATAAAACTTAAATGTACCTTCAATAGCATTTTTCCTGATTCGATCAAGGGTCTTTTCAGGGCTGAAGTTTCTCTGACTTCTTTCCTCATCTCGGATGTTGTGGTCAATCTTGGTACGAACAAAGTAGAACTTCTTCCCCATCTTCTGAATCTCCAGAGCGAGTTTCACATCATTTTCTCTGAAGCGATCAGCTGAGATGATGATGAAGAAGTCGAAAGTCTTAAAGTCAACTTTTTCCAGATACTTGTCAGCTTGGAATGTGGGGCTTCCGATGCCAGGGAGATCCCATAATGTAACATTGGGAAAGTTTGGATGTTTGTAACATTGGACCTTAAAGGTGGTTTCTACACAACCAGTTGCAGCAGCATTCTCATCTCTGTTATCTACGCCTCTAAAGGCATTAATGAAGGTGGATTTACCAGAACCAGTCACTCCTGTGACAGCAATGTTCAGTGGAATCTTTTTTTGCTTTTCCAAATATTCCCTCACCTTTTCAGCTATCAATTGAGCATTACCACTCTTCAGTGCATCTTTAAGAGCTTCTGGGAACTGGCCTAAAACACCTAAATCAGCCATGATGTTCCTAGAAAAACACATGAAAACATCTGTGTCATCATATGGTTTGATAGAAGATATAAAGGGATAGTTCACTATTTTTCACATGAATCTGTATGGGATCAGTGTCTGATGATTTCCGTGATGATTTTGTTATGCAAATAAATCACTTCAAACACATACTGTTTTGAGAAGAAACACACTGTATTTTGTTGACCCTAGGAAACCTGCCGGAACTACTTTAACTTTTACCAAAACCAGACCAGAACTGGACTCACAGGACACTGACGGGGACAAGTCATTGTGGGTGCACCGGAGTAAAGACACTGATCCCATACAAATTAATGTGAAACATAGAGAACTATCACTTTAACACATTAATAATGGTTCACTTTTTTAGAACAGAAATGTAAAAGAACAAAGTTCACCAGAATTTGGTGAAAAAAACTTGGATGTAAAAACAGAAGTAGCATTAATGTTTGACAGGTACTCACTCAGGTTTGTCTTGTTCCTGGAGGCTGAAGCACTTCTCTGATTTTCACTGTATGAATAGAGAATAAATGTTGTCAGATGAATTCAACCCTTCACCCGTTTCTTTCTAGGGAGGATTCATGTACCACTGGTGAGTTATAAAGACCAACAGAAGGGGAGGAGTCGGACCCTGTTGGATTTGTTTCAATAAGTGTGTTAGAGGGACACAAAGTCTGGTCTGAGCAACGTCACAAGTTTCTTCCTTTTTTTTAGTTTGTCCTGCAAATTCATGGCACATGTGTGAGACTGAAAAAGTCTATTTTCATCTGTTCTCCCCCAAGTTTTAGGTGTTGTGTAAAAAATTAGTTTTAGTATTTAGAAAGAGAAAAGAGAATATTCTTCATCCAGCATCTCCTGTTTGTATTTTAAGGTTGTGAATGTTCATGTCAGTAGTACTGAAGTCCACATGTATTTACACAGAAGGAGTGTAATACAAGTGTTTTAGAAGGCCTTAAAAACAATAGTTATTTAATAATATGTAACACAAACAAATGAGAAGGAAGTGTTATTGGTGGCTGAAGTATATTCTAAATATCTGTCAGACATTCATACCCTTTATGAACCTTCTGTCAGACAGTTGTAACAACAACAAATTATTTTGTTATTTATTATTTTTGGTACATACAAAACTCAAACTAATAACAGATGTACAATTTACACAATTGTTAAGTGAAAAAGGAAGACACTGAAGACAAAGGCTTCTCCTAATAATAATAATAATAATAATAATAATAATAATAATAATAATAATAATAATAATAATAATAATAATAATAATAATAATAATAATAATAATAATAACAGCGTAATGGACACAATGCTCCCAGCTACATTGTACTGGACACCTTCTAAACTTTCCTACATCAGTAAAAAGGACCATTTTACTCCAACACCCAAAGCAGTGTGCAGCACTACAGCATTTTTCATACTTGTGACATGGAGCACACAGTGTTTTACATTGAAATTGAAAGTAAAAGCAACAAAATTAAACAAAGTATAAAAAAAGACTTTGATTGAAAGTGAAACTAAAACTTTAAGTTTCAAGTTGACTTTTAAAAATACCAACAGTATTATATTATATCAAGTAAACTGTTCCATAGTTTAGGGGTTGTTAAAATGACCATACACAGCAGGATAATGCAGTAAAAAGACTTGAGGATCAAGGCCTGTATGAAATTATAGGTGTTTTTTCACCAGATGGGGTCAGGGGGGTGACATCAGCAACAGTACATGCATGATGAACATTAGAGTTCTGACCAACAACTTTTATTCCCTGCCCTGGTCTCTTTAACTAGCAGCTTTAACTACCAGGGATTTAAAATATAAATAGTCATACGCATAAGACCTCTAAATAGGTTACTAAAAACCCCCTGTTATACTAACTTGTCTTACTGTTAAATGATCCCAAACTAAACAGAAACCGATGATGTATGTATGTATGTATGTATGTATGTATATATATATATATATATATATATATATATATATATATATATATATATATATATATATATACGTGTGTGTGTGTGTGTGTGTGTGTGTGTGTGTACACACACTCAACCAAAACCTACCCTTCCTATCCTTCCATCAGTCTGTTCCAGAGCCTTTAAATAGGCATTTGTACCCAAAGAGACTCTTTTGGCTGGACACCCTGGAGAAAATACAGTAAAGACAAGTAAGATTTAACATGTGCTTTACAGGTCACCAGTTCATGCCAAAGAGAACAGACAGCCTTTCACTGGACATTATTTCACTTTCATTATTTATCAAGCCTGAAACTAGGCATGTTCACACTACTGTTTATGATCAACTATAGACTACATTGAGATTGAAAGTGAAAACAACAAAAGTAAGCAAGGTTTAAAAGAAAGAGTTGAATTGAAAGTGAAATTAAAACTCCTAAAAACCCCTTGTTATACTAACTTGTCTTAAAGTTAAATGATCCCAATATATATATATATATATATATATATATATATATATATATATATATATATATATATATATATATATATATATATATATATATATATCACAACGATGGCCACACACAAATGTTTAGATTATCCATCAGTACCACCACAGAACAGCAAACTTTAAAAGTAGATCCAACAGCCCAAAACAAAAGCATTTCTGTAGCGACTTAACTTAGTCATACCAATTCTATTTGAGAGAAATACCTTCTCACAACAGTAACAGATAAAAGTGCACATGGTGGTGCAACACATGGAATTAGCATTAAGTTAAACCAAAGATGACTTAGCATTTGTAAACTTCCAGAAGGCCTTTGTCTGTCAAAACATTGTAGTCTACTCCTAGCTCGTAGTGTAAATAGTAGGGTCTATAATCCTTACATAACTTTACTTATTTAAAAAGAGCAACAAAATCATACGGTTTCACCCTTAGCAAGTAGATAAAATCGATATCCAAGTCTTCCAAGTCTGTTGGGAGTCAGACCCTCCTCTGTCAGATGGAGACACAACATTCTGGATCAGTGATGCTCCTGGATGATTGTCAGACTTATCTTGAGTTTTGTCCTCTTCAGATTGTCTGAGGAATCGCCGTATGTCTATCTGATTTCCCTTCATGTTTTGGTGACTTTTACATTTGTTTGACTTTGCTCCTCATAGTAGTAACTGCTAAGGAATATTGATGCTCATTCCTGTTGACAGAAGCTAAAATGCTACATCACTTCCATTTTATAGCACATCATTACAAAACAACCAATCAGATTATGACAAATAGTTGTTAACACATTTTAAATTAAAGACTTTTTAAATTTATTTTTATGTCCTTTAAAAAAAGAAAAGTGTTAAATTGTAGTAGCCTGGGATTTATTCATCATTAATTAAAAAAAAAAAAAAAATACAGTGTTAATCTGTTTGCCCCAGCCTATGACAGCTGGACCTGGTGTGGACGCCACAAACAGTTCAGAGTATTTACCTGAGGGTCTAAGAGGGCTTTAAAAGCACTTATTTTGTTTCTAGCACGGTGCCATTGTGTGTTGTAAGGTTTCATGGTCTTTATCTGCCATCTGCTGGATGAAGTTGGTAGTTTTGTGTCTCGGGAATCTGTTGGTGACGTCATAAACATGGGACGTTTTTCCGTTTGGAAGAAAGACACTCGTCTGTTTTTCTCTGTTCATTCCTGAGCTTCAGTTTAGCTTTGGAAGGCATCGTTTGTATGTTTAAGTAATTGTGGTTATGATGTTGTTATAGATAGACAGATAAATAATGATCAACAGTAATATTTGAAGAAGTCATCAGACCGACCACTATACCTAAACAGGCCGCGCTGCTGCACATGCATTTTTTTTAAATTTGATTTTATTTCTTTGGCTGAAAAATGCAATATACACGAATAATGACAGCAAAAAAGCATCAATCGCTTGTTTTCCATTGTGGTCCCTTACAAAAGTAAAATACATTATAACAAGTTTAAACAATAAAATAAATAAAACATGTAAAAACACAACACAATAACACACACATACACAATAAAATAATTAAACATAAGTAAAACCATGTCTTTCATGGTATCTTAGCTGGTTAAAATGATGTTCCTTAACAGCTTTTTAAAAATGGTTATAATTCAGTACGGCTCTAACCATTGTAGTAAGACTGTTCTAAGCCTGAATACCAGTGAATAAAAAAATGTAATTTTCCAGATGATATGACTGCAGGTATAATGATGTTGCACTAGGTCTTGTGTTAATGGAATGTCGCTGATGGGTAAAGTTGAAGCCTTGTTTTAAAAAATCAAGCGCTTGATTGTATACAAATTTTAAATACAAGATTAAACTTCAACTGACTGACACTCTTTTACTAGCAACATAACCTTTTCAAACTCATTAGCACCTACATGGGTTCTGGCTGGTGCATTTAAAATAAAGCATATTAGTTTGTTCTGGGATATCTGTAGTCTATTCTGGAACTTTTTGGATAAACCTGAAAGCCAAACTGTACTGGCAAAATTATAATGGCACTGAATGAGGGCAGAAACAAGCATTTTCTTTGTTTTTGACTGATATGATTTGCCTGACACCTGAGCCTAGCATGCTATGATCTTTTCACACATTTCTTACTGCATGACAGTTTTGTGTTCAAGCCCCTCCCACTGCCACTAAATATATTAGATCACTGTGTAATCAAACCCAAAAACAATCAGTCAGATATCATCACTGTTACATCCTGAAAAATACAATTTACTAAGCTTCGAAAGCTTTAGTGATTTCTTTTCTCATATTCATTTTTAAATGTCTAAACGATCAAAGTCCCTGAGCTGCTCTGCTGATTTGTGGAGAGACAAAACAACAACAGATCAACCAGAAGCTCTTCGAAGCAAAACTGTAAAATCTCATTCCCAAAACAACATTTGGACAGTCTGCTTTGTCCTGTCAGAGCTCTAAACTCTGGAACTCACTGCCACTGGAAATAAAATCCATAACTTATTTAAAATGTTCATCACCACAAGTAAAATTTGGATGAAGAACAAACTAAACTGTTGCCATCTGTAAATTGTGTTTATTATGTGTAAAAAATGATGTTTAGGTGAGTGAATGTTTCATACTGTGTAGAACTTTTAACTGTGTTTTATATAGAAATGTCTCTTTTGTCTTTTGTTTTGGTAAATGTTTGTAATTGTAAATACTTTCAGAATTTAATATTATGTTTTGCACTAAGACAAAGACAAATATTTGACATTGTCATGATTTATAATCAGAATGTAACAGTATTTTTTCACATCAAACAGAAGAAAATATGGAGTTATGTTTATTTTGTAGATTATTATGTTGTTATTATTTGGCTGTAGATCATATTGGTCTGTATGTAGAACCTGAACTAAGATCAGGTCGACTGCATTGACTGTGGAATTTTTGCAAATTCATCCTATAGGAACCTTAAGTGGGCCGCATTTGTCCCCTGGGCCTTACGTTTGAGACCCCGCTTTTAGATGTTTCGCTCTTTCAGCACAGCTGACTCAAATTGATTGATTGATTGATTGATAGATACTTTATTGATCCCTTACAGGAAAATATTTGGTTACTATAGCAGTAGAGCTGCAGTAACAGGCTGCCCACCACAGACACCAAACAAGAATTCCATGGAGAAACAGAATGCAAGAACATACAATAAAACCTACTCAGACAGAAGACATTGTAGATAGTATACACCAGGGGTCTCCAACCTGTTCCACAAAGGGCCGGTGTGGCTGCAGGTTTTTGTTCCAACCAAACAGCAACACATCAGATGTCAATCAATTAATCAACTGATCTCAGTCTTCAGAGAGTTAATTGGTCAAACTGTGAACTCTTGGTTGGTTGGAACAAAAACCTGCAGCCACACCGGCCCTTTGTGGAACAGGTTGGAGACCCCTGGTATACACAGAGATGTGATGGAATTTTTACAGATGATTGGATCATTCTATATTTCATCCAAGTGGTGCTTAGATTTACCAAAACACTCCACATGAAATAAAAAACAAAATGTACACAAGGTTGCATGTTACTGCTCTAGGTGAGGTTCAGTTAAATAATCAGCTACGAAATGCCTGCTGATTGACAGCTGTGCCCACCCAATCACAAGCTCAGAAACAGAATCCTAGACCGATTTTGTTGCCTCATCAAACTGAAATGTTGAACAATATTCTTAAAAAGGTTATTTATTTGTAAATGTCAATGGAAATAAACTTTAGATATTTAATTATTTGTGTTGATTTAAAAAAAAAAAATTAGTTTCAATTCCAAAAATGCTATTATGTTGGTGTTATACCCCCCCCCCCCCCCCCCCCACACACACACACACTTCACTTAAGCCCGTCTAAAAATAGCCATCTAGATCCGCCACTGAAGCAAAGTGCTCTGGAAAGGGCAAACAGTCTCAGTCATAACATATTTCCAATCTTTTTTTACTGAGACTGAATAAGAAAAAAGGAAGATAATTATAGGCTTATGGTTAAATTAGTTAAATTGTTAATATGGTGCTGGTTACATGAAAATGCTGATTTCTGTCACCACAGATTTCAAAGTGTGATGTTATTAACTTCATATCACACTTGGCTGCCCTTACCTACTGCCCTCATATTAGCCTTTTGTGCAGCTCCAGCAAATTCCTCAAGAAAATATTTGAGAGCTTTGTAGGTTGTTATAGAAGACAGAGTTGCTGCTAATGGAATTCCAAATATTGGGATGAATGCCATTCCTTCCTCTGCTGCCATTAATGAAACTAAATTTGTAGATGCAGACAATACACGGCTAACAAGATCTGGAGTCAGTTTTCTTCCTGGCTGCATTTCTTCATTTAACAGAGAATGAAGCAGTTTCACTGCATCAACCTGAAATACTTCCTGACACTCAGTGAGAAACTTCACAATGATGGTTCCATCAACAAACAAAGAGGTGCCAGGAAGTGGAACAGCAGCTCCAATTGCAGAGAATGCAGTAAGGAGTGGAATCTTGGCCTGTAAAACCTCTTTCTTCTTATCAATGATCCCCTGGCTGATGTTGGGCAGAGCAAGAAGCAGAACATGTTGCTGGTGTTGAGGAAGTTCATCTTCCAAGGTCTTACACAACTCCTGAAAGTCGTACAGCTGGAGGTCAAAGCTGGAGATCAGGAAGACCTGTGGAGATTTAATGCGAAGGTTCTGAAGACCTGGATGAAAACAAAGTTTAAAGTAAAAACAATAAATGTTTTCAGAGGCTGAGAGCTGTAAAAAGTTCATATACAAAAATTAATACAAAAATCATCTGTTCATCCATTTTCTGAATCATTTAACAGTCATTAGAGTCATGGGGGTGGAGTACAGATATTTTAAGTACTATTTGGCAGGATTACTTTTATGGGATGACATGGGGTAAAACAGGGGTGGAGAATCCTGGTCCTTGAGGACCTGGGTCCTGCATGTTTTAGATTTTTCCCTCTTCCATCACACCTGGAGACCATTAAGTTATTATCAGGCTTCTGCAGAGCTGGATGATGAGCTGATCATCAGTTAAATCAGGTGTGATGGAAGAAGGAAATATCTAAAACATGCAGGATTCTGGCCCCTGAGGACCAGGATTGCCCACCCCTGGGTTAAAGTAATTACCATAAAAATGAGTCCAGTCCAAATGTGCCATGTCAGTAAACTTATGGTAATGATTCCTGAAATAGCACATTTGGACGGGACTAAGGTCATGTTTGGAGGGAATTAATATTAGCTTGGGTCAATGTAAAATTGGTTTTAAATTTCACAGACAGGAATAAATTGCCTGGTAATTATTACTTTACCCCATAAACTCATCCTGTCCCAATAGTACTAAAGAAGGAATGACAATAACTAATGACAATCATACATTTAAAAAAAATAAAACTCAAATGTACCTTCAATAGCATTTTTCCTGATTCGATCAAGGGTTTTTTCAGGGCTGAAGTTTCTCTGACTTCTTTCCTCATCTCGCATGTTGTGGTCAATCTTGGTACGAACAAAGTAGAACTTCTTCCCCATCTTCTGAATCACCAGAGCGAATTTTGCATCATTTTCTCTGAAGCGATCAGCTGAGATGATGATAAAGAAGTCGAAAGTCTTAAAGTCAAATTTTTCCAGATACTTGTCAGCTTGGAATGTGGGGCTTCCGATGCCAGGGAGATCCCATAATGTAAGATTGGGAAAGTTTGGATGTTTGTAACATTGGACCTTAAAGGTGGTTTCTACACAACCAGTTGCAGCAGCATTCTCATCTCTGTTATCTACGCCTCTAAAGGCATTAATGAAGGTGGATTTACCAGAACCAGTCTCTCCTGTGACAGCAATGTTCAGTGGAATCTTTTTTTGCTTTTCCAAATATTCCCTCACCTTTTCAGCTATCAATTGAGCATTACCACTCTTTAGTGCATCTTCAAGAGCTTCTGGGCACTGGCCTAAAACACCTAAATCAGCCATGATGTTCCTAGAAAAACACATGAAAACATCTGTGTCATCATATGGTTTGATACAAGATATAAAGGGATAGTTCACTATTTTTCACATGAATCTGTATGGGATCAGTGTCTTTACTCTGGCGCATGTAGCAGCCGCAAACACTGCTGAACAACTGATGAAAGTAATTTGGATCGCTATTGAGAGAAAGTAGCTCCAAGAAATTACGAGGTGAGTTTTTGTTCTGTGACGGTTTTGACAAATAAATCACTCATTCAAACCCATACTGTTTTGAGAAGAAACACATTGTATTTTGTTGACCCTAGGAAACCTGCCGGAACTACTTTCACTTTTACCAAAACCAGACCAGAACTGGACTCACAGGACACTGACGGGGATAAGTCACTGTGGGTGCACCAGAGTAAAGACACTGATCCCATACAAATTAATGTGAAAAATAGTGAACTATCCCTTTAACCTTCATTGTGAATTAAACAGGAATAAATCTCCCATATAAACAGGGCTAATGTGTATTGTGTTTTCCTTTAACTATTCCTTTAACACATTAATAATGGTTCACTTTTTTAGAACAGAAATGTAAAAGAACACAATTCACCAGAATTTGGTGAAAAAAACTTGGATGTAAAAACAGAAGTAGCATTAATGTTTGCCAGGTACTCACTCAGGTTTGTCTTGTTCCTGGAGGCTGAAGCACTTCTCTGATTTTCACTGTATGAATAGAGAATAAATGTTGTCAGATGAATTCAACCCTTCACCCATTTCTTTCTGGGGAGGATTCATGTACCACTGGTGAGTTATAAAGACCAACAGAAGGGGAGGAGTCGGACCCTGTTGGATTTGTTTCAATAAGTGTGTTAGAGGGACACAACATCACAAGTTTCTTCTTTTTTTGTTTGTCCTGCAAATTCATGACATGTGTGAGACTGAAAAAGTCTGTTTTCATCTGTTCTCTCCCAAGTTTCAGGTGTTGTGTAAAAAAATTTGTTTTAGTATTTAGAAAGAGAGGAAGAAGAAACACAACATCTCCTGCTTGTATTTTAAGGCTGTGAATGTTCATGTCAATAATACTGAAGTCCACATGTATTGTTTCAGAATTATTTCAGTTTAATTAAGAACAAAGCTGGAATCAGAATGATCTTTAGAATAATCATTATAATAAGTTCTGTTCAACACAGAGCACACACACACAGGAGCATGTATGTGGAGAGATCTCTGCCAGACCAAGGAGAGACACAGGTACTTATACAGATATTATCATAACCTGCCACAACCTTTCCCTCAGATCTTCTCCTCTCTAGGCTCAACCTTTGCTCCAGATCCATTCCAGAGCACCTTGCTCGCACTGTGCAACTGCAAGCCGTTGCTGATCTGCAACTGTATAAGCAGTGAGGCTTGCAATTGCCGGTGCGGGACCATTCAGATAATCACCTCCATAACCCGGACATTTATTACCCATATCACCATAACCTGGACATTTCATCATCACCATGGACTCTGGCCGATCTATCCACAGGTGTCTGTGTTTTGTCTGTCTTGTCTTTATGTTGGTTTTGTTATTAAATGTTTTTTATCCCTTCAGCACTGAGCATCTGACTTCACCTCACCCCATGACAGATATGATGGACAATAAAAGGAAGTCACAAGAAGTTGGGTAGGATTAATTATCAACAGATACAACTAGCAATAAAAGGAAGTCACAGTACAGTTGGTTAATAATCAGACAACCTTCAACAGATACAACTAGCAATAAAAACTGTTGCTGACTGGTTTAAATCTGCCCTGGCCTAAGCACAGTCACCAGTTAAAGCTGTCAGATGTGAATTGCAAAGACAAAGTAATAATACAAAGAAAAAAGAAATAGTACAATGTTAAAGCACAATAGATTTCCATTACAGTATTTACACAGGAGTGTAATACAAGTGTTTTAGAAGGCCATAGAATCAATAGTTATTTAATAATATGTAACTGCACTGACATAAATATAGAACACAAACAAATGAAAGAAGTGTTATTGGTGGCTGAAGTATATTCTGAATATCTGTCAGATATTCATACCCTTTATGAACCTTCTGTCAGACACAGGGCCGGAGTGGGCCCCTTTTTCAGCCCGGGAGTTTTATACCCAAAGCCGGCCCACTTTGCTATGGGCGAGGAATTTAAATAAATTAACCGCAGCGAGCTCTTATGATGCCTTTTTATTGGGTATAAATTCAGGTATATGTTAACAGAAAATACTTCACTTTACAATTTTTAATTCAAGTATGAGAGAAAGATTTTAAAGGTAGAAAATCTGATAAAGATGAAAAAGTATTTACCCTTGTACAGTAGCAGTAATTTGAAATCAAAATTACATTTGCCTTCCCAACAGAAAAACCTTCTGTTAAGTTTTACACTAAAATCAGATAAAGATTTTAAAGGTGGAAAATCTGATAAAGATGAAAACATATTACCTTTGTACAGTTGCAGTAATTTGAAAATCAAAATTGCATTTGCCTTCCCAAAATATTAAGTTTTACACTTAACTCTTAAGTAGTTTCACTACACACATATTTAGTAGGCAACTTACAGCATCAAAATCCTCCTGCAACTTTATTGATAACAATGTCATTGTCAATAGACATGATAATTTCCTTCTCTGTGTACATCAACATGAAGGCCTCCAACAGTTCCTGAGACAGTGAGCTTCGTAGCCTAGTTTTCACACATTTTAATGCAGAGAAGCTCCGCTCACATGCAACCTGAGTGATTGAAAGGGTCAACAGGAATTTATATGCCAGCCAAATTACATGGTAAGCATCTGTGAGGAGGTTATACTGTGAGAGGATCAAATAAACACAGATGACACAGTTTTTAGAAGAAGAGCAGGTCCTTCTCTCCAGCTCATACTCTGGCTCCATATATGACAGTCCACTATCCTCCTCAACTGTCTGTGTCACCTCTCTTCCTGTCCTGACAATGTAATCCTCCAGAGGAGACTTTTTCAATCTATCCCACTTGATATATTTTCCAAAATAAATTAAACTACAATGAATGTCTAAATGAAATATTGGCCCATCATGTCTTTTCTCTTATGATATAGGCTAGGATAATTTACATTACAAATAATTATCTTATTTTAACTAGCCTAATTCTTTTATGTATCCTCTAGCCTACCTCTCCCTTCAGATGTCATGGCCTCCTCTGGATCATCAGCATTATTGGAGGGGGTCTGCTGCACCGATGCTACAAAACATTCCATAAATAGGCTATTTATTAGGCTATTAGCTTATACTTATCAATTATGTATTCTTTTTCATGTTGAAAATAGATATTTCTGATAGTCTTATGGGCTCTATAAAATAAAATAGCTTACA
This sequence comes from Siphamia tubifer, assembly GCA_020466265.1. Classification (NCBI taxonomy): domain Eukaryota; kingdom Metazoa; phylum Chordata; class Actinopteri; order Kurtiformes; family Apogonidae; genus Siphamia; species Siphamia tubifer. The sequence continues at coordinate 33,029,455 of CM035805.1, forward strand.
CCAAGTTGACATTGCAACGTTCGCTATGTTATATAGCCCACTGACAATACAAATGTTTTTATCATAGGCTATCTCTCAGTATCGTACCAGAAGTAGCTGGGTTCTGTCCTCTGGAAAACAGCTCTGTTAATTTCGCGCATTTGGCTGCATCTTCTTCCAATGCTTTTCTTTTTCTTTTTCTGGTCTTTTCAGCTCCACCTGGAATCTTTCTGCCCTCCATCACTACCGACTGATGTAGTCTATAATTCGCGCTGTTCTTCTATGTCAATTTAATTTCACCACTACAGAAAAGACGAGATGTGGCCTCAACCAACTTAAAAAAAATTTTTTTGGGGGGGGGCATTTAGATGGTATAGTGTAACCCATGTCACCTGCTGCAATGTTGGGTTGCGCTGAATGTGGCTGACTAGAGAATGAATGCAACAATACGATTAGATAGTGCAAGTGATGCGTTAAAATCATTTTTTCATCCCACCGGCCCAAACTTGACCTTGACATGAGCAGGCCTTTCGGGAAATCTCCCGTTCTTCCCGATTAGCCACCCCGGCACTGGTCAGACAGTTGTAATAAACATAGGAACAAATCCATACCCATTTCCTGCGGTTAAACAATTGATTTTTTTTTTTATTTTGTATTTTGATACATACAAAACTTATAACAAATGTACAATTCACAAAATTGCTAAGTGAATAAAAAAGACACTGAAGACAAAGACTTCTATTACTTCCAACTTTGCAATTACCTGAAGTTGTGGGAAAGAAAACATTAAGACAAATTAATAGGGGTGAGATGACATCTCGTGTGACGAGGTCTTGCGAGATGAAATTTGGCGAGACTTCTTGTTGCAAATTCTGTCTCGTGAGATTTGTTATCCAGCAATCGGACATAATGCTTGACAGGGAAGCTGTTCCCCCCCCACAAGAGTTCTGAACACCAATCTCACATCATTAGCATACAGCCAATCAGCGTTGCTCTCCCACAGTCTCCAACACAGGGAGCCTAAGTGACGCGTTTCTATTTCCGGTCGATTTCCGGGCAATGGGGCCTAAGTGCCATAAAAAAATGAACGCGAGTCAATGGAGGGATAAAAGAAATTTTCTGGTCCCGTTTGAAATGTGCTACAGTTTTCACATATGATGTCTGTGAATTTTAAAGATATATTTTCACATTGAGAAATTATTCACTTTGGACAGGCATCAAAAGTTACGTTAGTAAGTAATGGACTACAACGTTCGTCTCACAAATATTACGTCACCACCAAGCTGCACCATCAAACTCTTTGAAAATAGCTGTGACTTTGGCGAGCTTCACCTCCTTCTTTCAGGACGAAGGCAAGAGCATCAAATGTGGAGAAAACCACTTTAAATCGGGGCATGTGGAAAGTGGCAGCTACGCCGGTTGGTCGAGGGAGAGCCAGCATGCGGTACAAGCTCTCGTCAGCCGGGAAGCGGTAGAGGGAACATGTAGAAATGGTGTTGTGATTACACCGGGGCACAAAGCACACAGGCATTTTCAAATGAAAAATAGAAAAGGCGGTATATGGTTTGAAAAGTTTGCAGGGAAAGATTCTGCTGTGACGTCAGCTATGCGACGTCTGATATGTAGTGTAGTTTTTCCCGAATTTAGGCCCAGTGGATCGACTGAAAGGGGCGGAGACTTAGGCTCCCTATTGCGATGTCTTGTAGTGTTGTAGCCCCCAGTGCTGACAGTGGCACCTGTCTTGAACGAAAGAGTTGAATTGATTTCTAAACTTTTTTTCTTTTAATTGACCAATAATCTACCATCCACAAGATGTAGCTTACAAACTTACAAGTTCCATGTCAATGTATAGGCTTATTGGATGAGAAAAAAACTGTCTGGTTCCTGGATGTTCTGGTGAAGTGTGGTGGTGATAAGGTGGCAAGAAAAAAAAGACCCATAGACCACTAGGATGTTTGACATTAGCTGCTACTGTGTTAGCTCACTGCAGGTCAACTCCTGGCCTACTCACACACATATGTACTCAAATGCAATAATTCCTCTAAAGCAGGCAGGGGGAAATTTAACATTTAATTTCCTCACTATTTAATAATAACAGGTGTCTGGATAAAATTCATACAAGAAAAATTTACAGATGAATAGTATACTGTTCAAATATAAATAAACATCCATACTAACTCTTAAAGGTATTTATTTTGGTCTAATTGTGATTCAAACTAGCCAGACATTATGAAGACCAGGTCTTAGCCCAGAGGGGGGTCTGGGGGGCCTCCCCCAGAGAAAAACAGATTTCTTGAATGCAATTTTCTGTATTTTAGTGCATGTTAAGGTGACCTGTTTAACAAATCCTAATCTCATGACATAGATATAGAACACTATACAGTATATCAACATGTCCAGCCTCAGGTGCCACAGCCGCCATCTTGGTACAAGGTCCATATGTTTCTCACACTATCAGGGAAGATATTGCCAACTGATGATCAGGCAAGAAGTGTTAGCCCCATATAAAGATGGCACTGATTAAACTGAAACATTCATTCCAATTGACAGGGGTAGTCAATGCAATGTGTTCTATATCTTTGACCCAGTGACATGAAGATAAACACTTTTAAATGAAGAGACTGAAAGGTTTCCCATTAAACAAAGTTTCCTTGTGGGAAACAAGGATCTTGGGGTGAGTGGTCCATGATTTCTGAGAAGAAGGAAAAACTAGAGCTGACGAAGTACAGAAAGTACATGGAAGAGTATGTTTTAATGGGATTTACGTCCACAGGCTCTGACTCCCCCCAGACACTGTGTTTTCAATATTGTTCAATATGAACGTATTTGTCAGGTTCACTGATATAAGTTGTTTGGTTTTAATAAATCAGACACTAATTTTACAGCAATGTACCTATTTTTTTCTTCCAAAAATGTTTTGCCCTGGTCTGGGGGTACTTGACTAAAAATATGTTTCTAAGGGGGGTACTTTACTGAAAAAAGTTTGAGCACCACTGCTCTACAGCACACACTGGACGGACGGACGGGTGGATAGATAGATAGATAGATAGATAGATAGATAGATAGATAGATAGATAGATAGATAGATAGATAGATAGATAGATAGATAGATAGATAGATAGATAGATAGATAGATAGATAGATAGATAGATAGATAGATAGATAGATATTGTAGATATTCCACTGTACTGTAGATGTGGTTATTGTGTCCTGTATGTTTGGAGAATACATTCTTATATGTGGTGTATAGACCAACTTCAGTTCCTGTTTCAAAAATCCTCCATCAATGACATTCTTCACATTTTTTTTTGTTAATTTTTGTAAACTGTTTTATATTCCACCCTAGTGGTGCTTAAATTTTCCAAAACACTCCACATGAAAGAAAAAAAAAGGTTGCATGTTACTGCTCTAGGTCAGGTTCAGCTATATAATTAGCAATGAAATTCCTGCTGTTTGTTTTCAAGTAGCAAATTAGACAGGGGAAAACTGAATAAAACAGATTAGTACTTCAGTTGATTTCTTTTTCTCTGGATAGCATGCCACGAAGAAATATGTCCAATGAAATGCACCCTGATTCAGCTTTTCTTTGACTGAGCTGCATCTGAGTCATATTTCAGGTCATAACAACGCAATCTGCAGCTGTACAGAATGTCCAGACCTTTGTCCCACCCCCCTTCCACCCAGCTGATCTAAATCTAGCATCTACCACTGGTTATGTGCATGATGGTTGCTGTTATGGCCAATAAACAAGTACATTTGGACAAAACTGGCGGACCTTACCTGATTTGCATCTTTGAAAAAATTTACGATTTATGAACTCATGGGAGTAATCATGATGTTGACATCGGTAGAGACATAATTTGACGACTTCCTCATGAGAGACAGCAACAATAAATAAATAAGAACATGGCTAAAATAATTATTTAATTATAGTTATCACAAGACCAACATTTGCATCTAGTTTCGTCTCATTTTTGTCACATGATAAAAGTTCATTAATGACAATATTTAGTCACTATAAGGCGCACTGTCAATGAATGGTTTATTTTTTAGATTCTTCATATACAGTATAAGGCGCACTGGATTAGAAAGCTAATTAAGGGAACTACATAAAAAGTAGAAATTATGAGGAAAAAAAAGTCAAAATTATTAGATAAAAAGTCAAAATTCCTGGTCACTAAACACAACCAGAATTAATCCATATATAAAGTGCACTGTGGTTTTTGGAGGAAGTAAAGTATTTTAAGTGTCACCTTATAGTCCAGAAAATAAAGTAATCTTTTGTTTCCCAAATGTCATGTAATTTCCCATTCAAAAATTGGTATGGACATCTTAGAAACATCCAAATATTGGTATAAACAAGTCTATAGCATCCATACCAATTTTACGCCCATGTATGAACCACATTTAAAAACGTGTCTGTGATCAGCCACAGTCCAACCGTCAAACACTGATTCAGACAAAGTGAAGGATGTCACCTCTGACAAGGAACAGAAATACTTCAGTTGGATCTGTACATTTGTCCTCTGTAGGTTATATATGCAGGTTCTATCTGCAGGTTTCTTCTTTGTTCTAAGTTTGGGATCAGGAAAGTATGTCTAAATAAATTTAAATGTCTTTAATAAAGTTTCAGGTGTTTTTAAAGACAGGTAAGGTCCTTCAAATGGTTTTGTTCAAACAGAGTTGCAGTTATGTAGTGGCCACGACGGCACAGTGCAGATTGAGTAGCCACAAGGCTAATGTGCAGGCTGTTTTTTTTGTCCCAGTCCAGTACTGGTGGGTGGGGCCCCAGGTCAGACCTAAACAAACGTCCCTGGTGGGTGGAGCCGCAAGTCAAGCACAAACCAAACAAAAGCAGAAGGATGTGAAGGAATAAGTTTTATAGAGAAATCTGTTGACGGAAATATAGTAAAAATACACAGAAATATGAATAAATACAACAGAAGGTACAGTATGTACAAGAGTTCAGTGTGGACATACAGGTTAAAGGATGGGGGGGGGGGGGGGCAAAGGCTGATGGGGTGGGGTTAGTGTGGTGTTGAACCTGTGCTCTGAACCCACTGCAGTGGTCACATGACCATACTTCACTAAAAAAAACCTCAAACATTGGAACATTTTAACAAACAGAAAAAAAAAACGGGGGTTGGAACCTTTATCAAATAGGTCTGATCTGCATGGCCCCCTCCTCTAACCCCACAAGACCCAGTTCAGAGGGTGTCCAGCTCCGCGGCCCCCTCCTCTAGCCCCCCAGGCCCGAGGTCACACAGGTAGAACAGGGTTTCCTCACTGGCTTCGGCCTCTGTCAGGGGCTCCAGTCTGATCAGGGAGCTCCGCAGCGGTTGCTTTGACTCCACACCTGAATCCAGCAGCTTTGTTTCTGCAGAGGGGGCAGAGCCACTGGAGCTGCTAGTGCCCCCCAAGTCCAGCTCTGGGGGGTGGGGACAACCATCAAGAAAGGCCAGGAGAGGGCACGATGTGTACTGGATCAGTTGTTTATCTAAAAACACAAACAAACACATGTTAGCATACCTTGTATAATAAACAAGTGGTTCCAGGCACAACAAATCCCACCCCGTTGCAAAAGTTTTCTCTCTTAATGGACATCTCCCTCTCAAAATGTAACACTATGGGTTTGATGTTTCAATATCACTTGAGGTCAAAGGTCACGATGCCATTTTGGAGCCTACCTGTAGTTTCCTATCTGTCAAAAATAGTAACCGAGTACTTATCACCACTATTTGGAGTTACTGTAATTTAAAAATAATGTGACCTTGATTTTGACCTTTTAAGGTCATTGAAGGTCAAACATCATGACATCATTGTGAAGCCCATACCAGGTTTCTTACCTGCCAACAATAGTAACTAAGTCTTTATCTTCACTGGTTTTTCCATTATTGTCCATTTGAGATTTTTAGGTATTAACCCAGTGGCCCCTGACCTCTTGGGCCCAAAAGAGGTTAAAATCTATCAACACAAGATGCAGAATTGAAAGTCCAGCATTCTGTTGCTCATTAAAAGTCTGTAAGATGAACAGTTCAAAAGTTCTATACAAAATTTGACCTTGACTGTTATTGTGACCTTTGACCTAGAGACTTGAAGGTTCAGATGTCAATGCACATCAACAGTGAGAGCAAAAGAAGTGCGTACAGGAATGATCATGGAGGGAGTATGTCAACATACATCCCTCCCACAGTTGTGTAAGTTTTATGTACATGACTCATACACCACATCTGGTCGTCAGTGCTGGTGTGTACCGTACGGTGTACATGTGGTAAGTTACGTGAAATTCATACGAGTCTGATGTCCGATGTGGACGTTTAGAGCTGCAGATGTGAGGCTGTGTTTGGTGTTCTGATTCTTGGTGAGTTGGGACCAAGGCTTTACAGAACAGCCCCAGGTCATACTTGTTTGACCAACAGTACAGCTGTAACTATTGGAATAACATTCATTTCTACATCTGTCTGGATGATCGTAGGACATATGGAACTGTGCGGGCGGTCCCAGCAGTGTGGGCGGTCTCACCTGTGTGCGCATCCTCTGTTCGGCTTCCGTTCAGCTGTGAGCTGTTTTCTTTAGAGGTGATGTTCTCCTATAGACAGAGAACCATAATTAAACACCACTAATGAAAAAAAACACTGATAGTGCAGAGAGTGAAATGTTCAAGTGAAGTTTAAGCTCCATAAATGTGTGTGAGTTGAAAATACATTTGCTACCAAATATATGTCTGTATCTATAACGGTTTTTGAAATACAGCATATAGAGCCAGAAATTTGGTTGTTGTTCAGTGAATATGGTTTATGCAAAATTTTATTTTCATAACCTGTTATTTCCAGTCAAGTTATGACAGAATTTTCTAAAACCAAGATGGCTACCATTGACTTGAAGTCAGCATATCTTAGTGACTTTGAAACATGAACTTTTGGCATGCACATATTGTTGGTTTATGCATATCCAATGGGGGTCATTGTAGTAGTAGAATGCAGAAGACAGTATGAACCTTTACAAGTCTTTAGTAAATATGGATAAAGTTTTGCACATATATTCAAAGTAAAAGTGACTAATATATGAAGACGTTGACCATGTTCAGACACTTTACCTCTAAAGCATCAAAATCCATCCCAAACTGTTTTCCGTAGAGCATGGCCTGGAAGTCTTCCAGACTACAGTCGATACTGTCCAAATAGTCCATGAGCTCCACCCTGAACACACACACACAAATGAAGAAATATATTTACAACAATTATTGACATAGGATTAATCGTTTTTCTCATTAAAGATCATCTTCCATCTGTACTTCTTTATTTTCACTAGAATTGAATGCAGTATAATTAAATGTATTATAATGTATGCAGTATAAGTGAATATATTGTGTTAGTTATGTGTTACAAACACCCTGGTTGTCCTGTTTCAGTTGTTTTAAATGTGCAGAAAAACCACACACAACCACAGGGTTTTCCTCTTCGTTATGAATATTCATGACATGGTAATAAGTCTCCTCTGATTGGTTCATAAAAACCAGCCCTTTGGCTAATTGTAATCTTGGATTCATTCTACCTCTGCTTCTTGAAAAACAGTAACACATCATAGTAGATACAGCTTGAAATGTATGATTGTGAATCAGAAGAGAACAACAGCAATATTAACAACAACCAGTCCTCTGCATTTGACAATGAGTACTTCAGAATGCTAATATTTATATGTCAGTGAGGTTTCTCCTGTTTGTGGACAATCGTCGTCATGTTTAAATTGTAATAAACTGCTGAAAATGTTGTAAAACGCAGATTTGTTTCTTTATCAACAGCCATTCAACGTGGGTCTTTAAGGCTTAAAGGCAAATGTTTAAGGGTGAAAACCGGGCATTAAAGAGACTTTTACGGGTTAAAGGTGGACATTTAAGAGTCTTTACAAGTTAAAGGTGGATGTTTAAGGGCTAAAGATGGATGTTCAGATCTTTAAGGGTTAAAAGTGGAGGTTTGGGTCTTTAGGGGTCTTTTCAAGGGTGTGTTAAGGCTTACTTTCCGAGCAGATTGATATTCTGTGAAATGGCTCCGTTCTCATTCAGAATGGAGTCCATCATCTTAACAGGGTCTTCCAGACTCAGGCCTTGAGGTTTGTTGAGCTGCAGGGCGCTGCTGGTGGCCCCGCCCCCATCATCTGTGTGGGCGGTGGCCTCGCTCCGTTTGTCGTCTGTGACGGCTGCGGTCACCTCCGTCTCCACCGGTAAAACCGTACAGTCGTCCAGCTCCAACTCCACGATCTCCACATCACTGAGGAACACATGTTGATAGCGGAGACCCTAACGTTTACCAGAGTCAGTTTCATTGTACAATGTCTAATGACAAAAAAAGTACTTTACCTTTTTGTTAAACTTATAATTACACTCATTTTTCTTAAGAAATGTTTACTTTTATCAGGTTATTCAGATCTCTTTTGTTCGAATAGCTTAGAAAATTAAGAATTTTCATCATTTATTCTGGGGGGTGTCTAAAACAAAGATAAAAATTTGCCGTTGTTATTATTTATAGTTTATTATGTTATTATTTTACTGGTCTGGTCACTAGAGACTAAATCAGGTTGAATGTGGAACCTGAAAGAAAATGAGTGTGAAACCCTGTGACAAAGTGTAAGTGTCAGTGCTGCTTCAACCTAAAAATGGTGTATTTTCACCCTTGGTCTATCTTTGGAGAGCCCTCCTGGATGCTGGCGGACTCTTCAGTAGCGCTGCTGGATCCTTCGTTGATGCCGCTGGACCCCTCGGCTTCGCTCTCTGTCAGGTCACAGATGATTACGTCGTCGGACACCTCGGAGCTTTTGACGCCATTCAGACTGTTGACTGCTGACTGAAGAGGACGGCCTTATTAGAAGGTGTTCATCACTGAAAACTGAGCTGACCTGTTCCGCACCATTACTGACCTGTTCCACAGCATTACTGACCTGTTCCACACCGTTACTGACCTGTTCCACAGCATTACTGACCTGTTCCGCACTGTTACTGACCTGTTCCACACCATTACTGACCTGTTCCGCACTGTTACTGATCTGTTCCACACTGTTACTGACCTGTTCCACACCGTTACTGACCTGTTCCACAGCATTACTGACCTGTTCCGCACTGTTACTGACCTGTTCCACACCATTACTGACCTGTTCCGCACCATTACTGACCTGTTCCACAGCATTACTGACCTGTTCCACGTTACTGACCTGTTCCACAGCATTACTGACCTGTTCCACAGCATTACTGACCTGTTCCGCACCGTTACTGACCTGTTCCACACCATTACTGACCTGTTCCGCACTGTTACTGATCTGTTCCACACTGTTACTGACCTGTTCCACACTGTTACTGACCTGTTCCACACCATTACTGACCTGTTCCACACCGTTACTGACCTGTTCCACAACGTTACTGACCTGTTCCACAACGTTACTAACTTGTTCCGCAGCACTATTGACCTGTTCCGCGGCATTACTGACCTGTTCCGCACCGTTACTGACCTTTTCCGCACCGTTACTGACCTTTTCCGCACCGTTACTGATCTGTTCCACACTGTTAATGATCTGTTCCACACCGTTACTGACCTGTTCCGCACCGTTACTGACCTGTTCCGCACCGTTACTGACCTTTTCCGCACCGTTACTGACCTTTTCCGCACCGTTACTGATCTGTTCCACACTGTTAATGATCTGTTCCACACTGTTACTGACCTGTTCCACACACACTTTGTCTTGGTAGATCTGGTGGATGTATTTGGGTTTCTTTCCGTTGCTGTTCATCAGAATGGGCCTGAACAACAACAGCACAAACACAGTCCAGTTTCAGCTCAGAGGTTTTTTTCCAACACTGGTTCAGTTCCTTTATTTCCACCTATGGGTCAATTTGAGCAAAAACATACAAACCCCCAAAACAACTGCAAGAGAGAAACGCTGCAAATTCACTCCACAACAAAACAGAAGTTCACCAACATAAAATGGGTTCACCAAAATAAAATAGAAGAAGAACCTGGTAGATGAAGGTGAAGTTTAAGTTCATTATTAATTAATTTAAGACATTAGCGTGAAAAGGCGAGTTTTCCTTCGTATGTTTTAAACACTTGACCATAATATTCTATGACATCATAGAAGAGCGCCACCTATGTTGCTCTACAGCTTTTCACGCTGATCTCTTAAATGGATGAAGATGAATTGGAAGTTCATTAATTTAAGAGATTAGCATGAAAAGGCGTAGAGCTAATTTTAGTGACGTACCTATGCTTCTCTACACTTTTTCATGCTAATCTCTTAAATTAATGAACTTCAACTTCATCCACCGTCTTCTTCTTCTTCCATTTTATTTTGGTGAACCCGTCGTATTTTGGTGAAATTCCCTTTTGTTGTGGAGTGAATTTGCAGCGTTTCTCTCTTACAGTTGTTTAGGGGGTTTGTATGTTTTTGCTTTTGTTTGGTTTCTGTTATTGCAGTATTTTTCTCTTGCAGCTTCACTTGTGTTGTATTTGTTTTATGTGTTTTTGGTTGTGCATCTTTTTTGTGTTTACAGCGTTTTGTCCATGCGGTGTGTTTGCCCCTGTCGGCCACCGTACGAAACACCCATTGAACCTGTTCAGCAGGAACTGGACCAAGTGTCAGTGTTCCAACATTCATCAATAAAAGCAGCATGGATATAAAACTGAATAAAATACAAAAGATACAATTAAACAAACTAAAACTAAATGCAATAAACACAATAAAACCTCAAGAAAATAAAAACAGTGTCTGGGCTAAAAACCAGGATAAAAATAATCAAATTAAAAAAGTGAAAGTAGACAATCTATCCTCTCACACGACCCAAACCTGTATGGACAGACCCCCCCCACACAAGAAAAAAACCCCATTAGAACTCACCTTTTACGTTTCAGATTCAAGATGTGGTTGTTCTGTACCAACGTGACGATGAAATGTATAAGCTGAAAGACAATTGATCCGAATTCAAATCCAGAAACAGCTGGACATGCAGTGTACATGTGTACAGTCGGACTTCTCACCTTCTTTATCAGCTGTTGTTGGTGGACGTGTTTCTGCCGTAGATCTGACACCTCCCTCCACAGAGCTTCATTCTCTCTAAACCAAAAATAAATACACAAATAAATATTGGGGTTTTATCATCAGTTTAAGTCCAGGTTATGACGGAGGAAGGAGTGTGTTCATGAAGTGTTGAATTCTGGAATAGGAGGGAGGGGGTGTCACACATTGCCATGGTAACGCCTTGGCTTGTATGGCCTCAGTAATAGCTGACTCAACGGTATCCAGGAAATGTGACATCATGTGCAAACCATCAATTCTGTTTTCACTGAATATTAAAATCTTTCACACTCACTTTAATCTACTCTACTTTAATTATAAGTAGAAAATATAAACATAATAAACATGAACAAATGTACAGCTGATGGTTTATACTTTTTCTCTCCGTTGTTTTATTTTTTTCTCTGTGTTTGCCCCCCCGTTTTTTTTTTTTTTTTTTTAACTTTTTCTTCTTTTCTTTTCTTTTCTGTCCTGTTTTTGTTTTCTTTTGCCCCTTTTTTCTTTGTCCTTTCTTCTTTTCTCTCCTTTTTTGTTTCCCTCCTCCTTTTTCTCTTCTTTTTTTTTCCATTTTTTGTTTTATTTTGTGATGGTCATGCCTTTCCTACTTTTCTCTTTTTTTGGTCACTTTCTCCTTTTCTTCTTTTAATTTTCTTTTCACTTTTTTTTGTTTCTTTTCTCTGTTTTTGTTACTTTCTCCCTTTTTTCTCTCCTTTTTCATCCCCCCTCCATTTTCCTCTTCTTTTTATGTCCTTTTTTGTTATTTTCTCCCTTTTTTCCCATTCATTTTTTCTCCTCTCCTTTTTTAAATACTTTCTGTCCTTTCTTTTAATTTGACAGAGAAAAGCACATTTGACAGACTAACATATTAAACTATTGACATTATTATTATTATTAATATATTGCTGTGCTGCTGCTGTTATCATTTTGACTATAATTATCATTTTTCTCTCCAATTTTCTTGCCTCTTCCCCTCTTTCTTTTCACCTTTAATCAATCCATATTGCTTAGTTGTTCTTTACATTTAGTATCATTTCATTGTTAACATGATGTTGCCAGTATTGTTGTTTATCATTACTCTGTTGTTGTCTGTTTGTTTTTTGTTTTGTCTGATTCATGTCTTGTTTCTTTGTCCAATGTCTAGTTCATTTTCATAAAAAAAACACACAGAGAGCAAAAAGACAGAGAAAAGCACATGTGTATGGAAGTGAAAGGCTGCATCACTGGTTTCAGACTGACCTCTTCAGCGTGGCCAGTCTGGCGTCGATATTCTCCTGTTTGCTGTGAACGTTCTGAACACTGGCCAGGATCTTACTCAGGTCCTCCTGTCTGATCTTATTTTCCTCTGGACGAGCGTTAGAAACCTGCAAGACAAGACACAGCCCTTTTTTTTTTTACCCACAATCTACTCAAAAGTCAGACTACTTTACTAGCCATGTTTACATGGGAGTTTTTATTCCTGATTAACTGCTAATCCTTTTTAAGATGAACCATGTAATCACCTAATTCCAGTTGAAAACAACTATTCTTTTTTTAAAAAAAATCAGATTAATCATGATGATGAATTAATCTGCATTCATTTTGTGGAGGTCAGTAGGGTCATGTCACCTTCCTCTTGATGTTCTCCAGCAGGTCGTCCTGTCCATGTTTGAAGTACGGATGTTGAAACTCCACCGGTCCATCTTTCTCCTGCTTTACAATGCCTGTGTCAATGTGCATGACTTTTCGGAATCCATCTGCACAAAACAGGAAACACAATCTTATTAAACTTACACTGATCCTATAACAGAACCAGAAGTTCCCTTAATCCTTTAACTCCTGAGACTTTAACAATTCCACAGTAAATAAATAAATAAATATGAAAAATAAAAACATTTTTTTACAGAGATTTGTTCATGGAACTGATGTATGGAGACCAACGTGTCAAAAAGCAACTGATGCAGAAAAGACAAACTAAAAGAAACTAAAACTAATGGAACCAAAGTACTATACTAGTTATTTCTCTCTTTTTTAAACTTCATTTCAGTAATTCTTTTGCCTGTTATGTAATATTTTGTAAATATGCATTACTTCTTCTGTTCATTATGTTGCTTATTTATTTAATTTTTCTACATTTTGTTTTTATTTTCCTTTTTTCAGATTTCAGAATCTAATCAGATTAGTTCCAGATCTATTGTCTATAAATCAGCTCTTCTATCAAACTGAAAAGTTAATCTGTAGATGATTCTGTCTGATTTTAATCTGATCACATATCTGGACTAAAAATGAGACTAATACAGTTAAGAACAGATTTTGATTTTTTTTCTTCTGTCTTTTTGTTTCTTGTTTGTGTTGTTTTCTTATCGGTTTCATTTGAAAGGACTAAGTAAGATGAACCAAACAGATACTAAAATAAACCCAGATAGAAGACATTGCCCTGTCATGATGAGGTGAACCCAGTCTTACACATGTTGAGCTGTCGGATGAAGCTGGCCATGTTGTTGTGCTTGAAGAACTTGGGGAGGATCTCCTTGGCAAAGCGCTGCTCATCCAACACCATGAAGCTGGTTCCCTCCTGTAAAAAACCACCACACCATCAACCAGCACTCAGGAGTTATGGATCACTTCATCAAATATAGGTCGATCTGTCTGCTCCTCCTCCACTGAATTCACTCATAAACCCACATTAATAACACTACTCAGAACAGCAGCAGCACAAATACTGACTGATCAGTTCCATTCAGGAAAAGTACTTTTGGTCAGTTATCATTGGGCCTGTTGACGTGAGTTTTCATTTCAGTTTAATTCAGAATAAAGGTTAATTCCTCTTTAAGATCATGATGTAAACACCTAATTCCAGTTGAAAATGACTATTCTGAATTCAACTGAATCCCGAATAAAGTCCCTGGTTTATTTCACTCTTAATTATAAATTCAATAATTCTTCTGACATGGAAACAGTTAATTCTTTTTTTAACATTATCCCTGTCATTCTGCACATGCTCCTGGTCTTGTTGCAATAAGACACATATTTCGTGTTAATGACACACATATTTCACACAATGACACACATTTGACTTAGCTCCAAAAATAATAATAATATATATAAAATAATCGTTGGTTTGAATCACTGACCTATGCAAGGCTTAAAAAATGTAATCATGTAGGATTACATTTTTATGGAGGGTTTGTTTACATTACAAACACGACATTTAAAGGGTTAACACAATGTGACAATTATTGAGTATTTGGTGTTTTTATTTACATCTCAAGTTGATAACATAGGGAAAAAAGCAAGACTTAAAAACAAATTGTATGAAATATTGTGTAGACATTATTCCGCAAGTGTCCATTTTGTGTTTACTTGGTGGTTACTAAGGGGACCGCATACCTGAGGATTAAATAAGGGGTTGTAATACATTATCTTTAGGATGCCTATTGTCATCAAGCTGGGGACTACAGCAGGACACTAACCATGTTGGTTTAAGCTGTCCTTTTTACTATTATTGATCCACTTCATTATTTAGGATTGTCCACGATACAATAAACAAAGAAAGCAGTAGCTGAGACCCAGGCTGTACTCTGACTCACTGTTCACATATAGAACATCGCCTCAGCTTGACTGTATTTGGACCTGTCACATAAACATGAGTCCCAATGGAGCCGTAGACTGCCAGGCTAAAGGCTGATGGGTTTTAGCATTAGCTTAAACTAATAGCTAAGCCAAGCCAACACCCGCGGGACTATGGGCCCTGGTTTATCCCCGTTTGGCTAGTAGAACAAGAAGTCTCTCCTTCCGTCTCATAAGTGATGTTCCTACCCTGCTGGTCTGCTTTTATGTTTGTGTGCTTTTCTTTGGACATGCTAATGCTAATGCTAATGCTGCTGCTCACTCTCCATATTTATTACCTGACTCCAGCAGATAAACTCATTGGTGTCTGCATCTTCTACCAAAGTCCACAGTTTGGTCAGAAAAGCCGGCACGTTCGAGTTGTGCTTCATCTCGCTGGTTTAACGAACAACTTCACTTTTGATTAAATATGCGCAGTGTTCGCCTTCTTTTGTAGGTTCTGTGTAAAGAAAAAATGATGTCTGTCGTTTTACAGGAAAATTGCAATGGCGAGCAACTTCCGGTTGTGGCGAGGGGAGCAGAGCTGATTGGCTGAAAAGGTTTTTACGTAAGCGCCCTCACGTGGAGCTCCATGCAAACAAAAAGAAAGATGGCACGTTCGCACGTTCACCCCCCCTTAAATTATTATTATTGTAAAAATAAAAAATTTAACATAATAAAAAAAACCAAAAAAAAAAAAAACAAGAGGCAATATGGGGAAAAGTAATAAAACTATTAAAAATGCAACTATAAAAAATGCAATACATTATTTATACAAATAAACTACAAACAAATTAACGATAAATATACCTATACAAATAGGTAATAAAACTGTTAAGATGTAAACCAATTAAGGAAGGAAATTAATCTAGAAAAAAGGTAATAAAAGTATTTTAAAAAGTCAACTATAAAACAAATTAGATGATACAACTATTTAAAAAACTTACACTGTTAAAAAATAAGTAATATAACTGTTAAAAAAGGAAAGTAAATATGTAACATAACTATAAAAAAAATACATTAGAACAAAATAGATAGTATGACTATTAAAAGATTTAAACTATAAAAACAGTAATACAATCATTAATAAAGTCAACTAAAATATGTAACACAACTATCTAAAAAAAACAAATGTAAAATATGTAATACAATTATTTAAAAATGAAACTATAAAAAAGATGTAATTCAACTATTAAAAAACTTGCTTTTATTCCAAATGTTGACAATGTGACACAGATGTGCTTCTGACTTCAGCTGCTTTGTTCAGTTCAGATAAAACACCTGTAATACACAGTTTGAACCACTGGATGGCCCTGCTCCACCTGTTGATGCATGCACAAGCACTTCTGGGTTTTCTTCTTTTTTTCCCGTTATACTTTTATGAACACTCATCATAATTTTACAATTTTGCTTTTTTTACATTTCTGTCCATCAGTTGCTTTTCTTGCTGTTGAACATAAAAAAAGTTTATTCATGTCAGACAAAAACAAAATACTGGAATAAGACGTAAATGTGCTGTCATTCATGTGGACTGTGTTACGAAACAGCTAAAAGACACTCAAGAGTCAAACTCTATTAAGATGCGATAGAACCCACCGGTGAAAGGTGACCCCCCTCCAAAAAACAAACAAACAAAAAAAACAGGCCTTGATATCTTGTGCTCAAAAGGTAATAACTCATCTCTCTCTCACCTGTGATGTGTAATGCCACAGGTGAGAAACAAAAGGGCGGGTCAGGTGAGGAGCCTCCCTTTTATAGATTTGGCTTGAGATTGTCCAGCCAGCGGATGTAAATGGTAAATGGCCTGCATTTATATAGCGCTTTTCCACCTTCATGGTGCTCAAAGGGCTTTACATTAGTCTCTCATTCACCCATTCGCACACACTCATACACCAGTAGGTTTCTAAGGTCTATGGTAAGTCCTACTGGGGGCCTAAGCCAGGATTCAGTGTCTTGCCCAAGGACACTTCGACATGTGGACAGCCAGAGCCGGGACGCGAACCGCCAACCTCTCGGTCATTGGGTGACCTACTCTATCAACTGAGCCACAGCCGCCCCAATCTGTCATTACCACGGAACTGGATCAATAGAAGAGTTAAGCTACTGAACCGTTACTTGATTCAGAAAATAGAGTCATTGCTGCCAAACTACTTAGTTGGATAGTTCACTAGTTTTCACATGAATCTGTATGGGATCAGTGTCTTTTCTCTGGTGCACCCACAGTGACTAGCCCCAGACAGTGTCTTGTGAGTACAGTTCTGGTCCGGTTTTGGTCAAAGCAAAAATAGGTTTTGTTATGCAAATAAATCACATTCGAACACATACTGTTTTGAGAAGAAAACGTTTTATTTTGTTGACCCCAGGAAACCTGCCGGGACTACTTTCGCTTTGACCAAAACCAAACCAGAACTGGAATCACAGGATACTGTTGGGGGTCAGTCACTGTGGATGCAGCAGAGTAAAGACATTGATCCCATACAGATACAAGTGAAAAATAGTGAAGTGTCCCTTTAAATTTGTAGTTAATTCCTATCGCTGACGGCACTGATCTAAACTGACTCCCACTGTAGTCCTTTCAGCGCCATGGACAGCACCGCTCACACTGTCACTGGCTGTGTCTGAAATCACTCCCTAACCACTATATAGTGACCACGCCATTTCGTAGGGGTGTCTAAATCTTTAGTGTAGTTTTATTTTTTATTATTTTATATATATTGTTATTCATATATTATTTTCTAATTTCTTATTTAATTTCTTATTTTCAGTTTAATTCACTAAAGATTCAGACACCAATACAAAATGGCGTGGTCACTATATAGTGGTTAGGGAGTGATTTTGGACACAGCTACTGTAGTCCTTTCAGCACCACGGACAGCACCTCTCACACTGTCACCTATAGAATTGTCAAGTGTGACATCATGGATCCAAACCGCAGCTGCGAATGTAAACAGCAATGATTACAGCCATTGGTCTTGCCAAATAGAGTTCTTGGTCTAGACTGAGTCCAGGCGTCTTTATTTTGTTACAATATTCTGGGGAAAAGGTATCATCCATCTCTGTAAGTTAACTACAGAGCTAGGCGGTGCTTAGCCTTATAACCTAGGCTATGTGATATGTTAACATTAGCTAACATAGTGGAAGATAAGCCAAGGTAATGTGCATTTGCCCATAGTTGTCATCACTTACTGTACGTCTGGTATTGACTCTTTTTACACAATATGGCGTCTGGTTACTGTCGTATCGTACTGTCGTATATGCGCTTGAGCATACATCCGTGTTTTTTTGCACTCAAGCATTTTTCAGCTGTTCAAAGACGACAACCTTTTACTCGAGATGTCTGCAGGACCTCCCGAAATTGTCTATTATGGATCTCCACCGACTTATTGGGATGAGAAGCAAATGGGAGAAGGGTAGTACCCTGCTGCTAATGTGGAAACATGTTGATGCCGAATGTTCAAATTGTGTATGGTTTTCTACAATGTCCAAATTATCAAGACAATAGGCAAAATGTAATATTACAGCTGGAAAGAGAGAAGATACAGTTTAACCTGAAATATATTTTACACAGAATCACAAGAGAAGTCTGTTTAAATTCAGTTTTTAGATTCGTGAGGAGCACAGGATTGAGCCAAAGAATTTAGATCATTCATTGTTTTCTTTCTTTTTTGTCTTTTCTTTCATCAAGTGTACTTTAGGTTTGACACTCTAGGTTCATATCCCAGAAATGCACTATTACGTTAGTTTGCCAACCGTCATAAAAATCAATGAAGAAGAAGAAGAGTACTTTTGTGAAGACAGCCATCTTTAATTCTGCATGCACAATTCCCACACTGCCCTTTATGTCGAAGTCACGATGATGCCCAATATGGATGAGAGTTGTACATTTCATTTGCTGGTTTTCCTAGTAACACAGTCACAATTATTATCCCATAGAAAAAGTGTAGCATGAGAAATTGTGCTGTTTTTTTTTTTGGTGCATCCACATTAGTCTATGTATGTGTAGACTGGATGTGTAATCTATGTACGTGATGTTGCAGCTGAATGAAAGCATCAATGTAAAAGAAAGTCATATACGATCTGTAACATACCAGACTGAAAGCGTAGAGAACACACTCTCATAGACAATGGGATATTGTGGAAGGTTCCAACCTGACTGATGACTCTTTATAGGAAAACAATGTTCAATGTTTCTACTTTATTTATTTGTTTGTGTGTTATTATGCAAGTAGAAAAACACCCCCTACCCCCTCTAGTGATCACCACCAAACTTTTATCACTTGTTCCTTGTGTCAGTATCAACATTTCCTGAAAGTTTCAGCCAATAGCGTCATATATATAGCGTCATAGTTTGACTATGAATGTCTTGTTTTGTCAATTTTTGTGCATCTTCATGTTCTTTCTATCATTGTTACTGTCTGGGCTTTTATTTTGTCATGTTGGTTCATGTTCCCTCTGTCTCGTTTTGCTTGCTCTCACCAGTGTTTTGCCACTCCCCATTCATTTAGCCTCGATGTGTTTCACCTGCTGTCTGGTGCTTAAATACGTGTGTGTCCCCTGGGTAGGGGGCAAGTTTGTTGTTGCCATCATGCACCAAATGAGCGTTTGTCTAGTGTCTTGCATTCCCTTGTGTATGACCTGGTTCTGGATTTCTGGTTTCTCTGTCTGTTGTCCACCTCCTGTCTGTTTTGTCTCGTTGTCTAATCTCCTGGTATTGTACCCTGTTTCTGCCCCTGACTTTGACTCATCGTTTGGACTTCCCTGGCTTCTTGGACCCTGGCTTTGACCCTGTTCTGTCTTTTGGTAATGTTATCTGGATCGCTCTGTTTTTGCTCTGCTGGCTCTCTGGTTTTTTTCCTCTATCCTGCTCCCTAGTTGCTCTTAATGACGTAGCCCAGCTGACCAGCTCTCAGACAGCAACACATTACATTCATCCAGTCTACACTTACCATAAACCGATCTTTAAATCCACCTGTATTTGAGTTCCTCAGTGTTCTGAAAAATAGCTTTTTGAGTTATCTTCCACCGATCACCACCAAAATGTAATCATGTGTTCATTGTTCTAGTATCAACATTTCCTGAAAATTACAGCCAAATCTGACCATAACTTTTTGGCAAACAAACATAAACTTTGGCAAAGACATAAGGTTCTATCAGCCAGGAGTAATTGTTTTACTATCCATAGTATTGTTCTGTAGGTGGAACCTGAACTAAAATCCGTTCCACAACTTTGACTGTGGAGTTTTTGCACTTTATAAATTCATCCTAGGGCCACATTAGCTACTTTCAAACTGTTGGGACAAAGCCAGGCCTACCAGGGCCAATTGCTTTCACACATTCAGTGGCCAGGATCTTGGGGCGAGTGGTCCATGATTTCTGAGAAGAAGGAAAAACTAGAGCTGACGAAGTACAGAAAGTACATGGAAGAGTATGTTTTAATGGGGTTTACGTCCACAGGCTCTGACTCCCCCCAGACACTGTGTTTTCAACATTGTTCAATATGAACGTATTTGTCAGGTTCACTGATATAAGTTGTTTGGTTTTAATAAATCAGACACTAATTTTACAACAATGTACCTATTTTTTTCTTCCAAAAATGTTTTGCTCTGGTCTGGGGGTACTTGACTAAAAATATGTTTCTAAGGGGGGTACTTTACTGAAAAAATTTTGAGCACCACTGCTCTACAGCACACACTGGACGGATGGACGGACGGACAGATAGATAGATAGATAGATAGATAGATAGATAGATAGATAGATAGATAGATAGATAGATAGATAGATAGATAGATAGATAGATAGATAGATAGATAGATAGATAGATAGATAGATAGATAGATAGATAGGTAGGTAGGTAGGTAGGTAGGTAGGTAGGTAGGTAGGTAGGTAGGTAGGTAGGTAGGTAGGTAGATAGATAGATAGATAGATAGATAGATAGATAGATAGATAGATAGATAGATAGATAGATAGATAGATAGATAGATAGATAGATAGATAGATAGATAGATAGATAGATAGATAGATAGATAGATAGATTAGATAAAACTTTATTAATCTCCCAAAGAAGAAAATGCAGTTACACTAATAACTAACAAACAGACAACAACAATACAAAAAAGTAAATAAATAAAATGCTCATATCCTTATGTTTAACTAGTACAGTTCATTCAGGCAGATTTGTTGAATTGCCTGATAGCAGTAAAAACAAACAACGTCCTAAAGTATTCAGTCTTACAACGCAGTGAGAGGAGTCTATCATGTGGCGGCTGCTCTTCTGGGCTAACACTATGTCATGCAGAGGATGCCTGGGGTTTCTCAGGATGCCCTGTAGTCTAGGAGATTCAAGTGGTTTACCTGCACCTGGTGGAATATTTAATACAACTGAGTTTTTTGTGTCCCTTACAGCCTCTAGATAAAAATTTAGGATGTTTCCATTGTCACACATCAGGCCACAAGATTCATTTGGCAGCCATTTTTAGAATTTAAATAAGGATATTTTACGAATCTGTTAATTTACAGAGATAAATAAGCAGACATTTTCATATAATTTTGTCATTCTCTGTCATTTGAAAGCACAAACCAAATATGTATAACAAGTATTTAAGACAAAAATTCTTTATTTACAACAGACATTTAAAACAAAATATGCAAACGTTTGGCATTCCACATTGTTTTTCCTAATTTCCTTTTTCTGTCTTAGTGTGTGTCTACCTCTCTTCTCAGTCTCTCTCTTTCTCTCCTCAGTCTCTCTCTCTCTCTCTCTCTCCTTCTCCTCAGTCTCTCTCTTTCTCTCCTCAGTCTCTCTCTCTCCTCAGTCTCTCTCTCTCTCTCTCTCTCTCTCTCTCTCTCTCTCTCTCTCCTTCTCCTCAGTCTCTCTCAGATCCAGATCAGAGCAGGAAACCCTTGTGACGTAGACATCAGCTGACTAAACTTCTCAGACTCTTATAAACTCCCTCCAAACTTTGGACCCTCACTTCCCTCCTGGTCCAGATCCTGGTCTGGTCCCGGTACCGGACTCGGTTCCGGTTGGCTTTCATCAGTGCTGTTAACAGAAGCGGAAAAGTCCCGGTGCTTCCTCCGTTTTTCTGCGCTGCGTTCCGTTACCGGTAAGTGGGACTGAACACTGGGATTTAAACGACAACGAACTGGAGGAAAAGTGCCTGCGCGTGCGTGCGTGTGTGCGCGTTCTTGTGACAGAAAACTGCGCTTCGGCACCGGATCATATTTGGAAACAGAAAAACATTATTATTATTATTTGAAATTAATTCACTTGTTTATTCTTTTCACCCACACTTGCTGCATTTGTCCAAGACTCATCAGATGAGTCCATGTGAGCATGTTCCCTGTCCCTGGACCCAAAAGGTCCCATGTGGGCTAAATGAGTCCAAAACCAAACTTACCCTGAAGACGTGAAGGATCATTTAACTTCTGCTTCTAATCATCTGCACTGAATCTGGGTTTTGTTTTTTTTCAGTAAATACAAACATTTGGATTTTATATATATTTGTCTTTTTTTCGTTTTGTTTTTTTATTTTATTACTTTATTATTTTGGTTCAGAATTTATGAGAAAAGATGTGGAACATGAGTCTGACAGACCTGGGCCAATAGATTTAACAGTGTTTTACAGTGTTTGTATAGAGTTTCAGTAGTTTTTATATTGTTTTATAATGTCTGTAGAGTGTTTCTGTAGTTTGTAATAGTGTTTCACAGTGTTTGGAGAGTGTTTCTATAGTTTTTAATAGTGTTTTACAGTGTTTGTAATATGTTTCTGTAGTTTTTAATAGTGTTTCACAGTGTTTGTCGAGTGTCTCTGTAGTTTTAATAGTGTTTTACAGTGTTAGTAGTGTTTCTGTAGTTTATTTTATAGTGTTTTACAGTGTTTGCAGGGTGTTTCTGTAGTTTTGAAATAGTGTTTTACAGTGTTTCAGTTGGTTTTATGCTGTTTTACTGTATTTTTAGAGTGTTTCTGTAGTTTTTTTAATGGTGTTTTATTGTCTTTTAAAGTGTTTGAAGAGTGTTTTTGTAGTATTTATAGTGTTTTAGAGAATTTGTAGAGTGTTTCTGTAGTTTTTAATAGTGTTTTACACTGTTTCTGTAGTTTTTAATCATGTTTTATAGTGTTTTACGGTGTTTCAGTTGGTTTTATGCTGTTTTACTGTATTTTTAGAGTGTTTCTGTAATTTTTTAATGGTGTTTTATTGTCTTTTACAGTATTTGAAGAGTGTTTCTGTAGTATTTATAGTGTTTACAGTGTTTTTTGCAGTTTTTATAGTGTTTATTGTCTTTTACAGTGTTTGAAGAGTGTTTCTGTAGTTTTTATATTATTTAACAGTGTTTGTAGAGTGTTTATATAGTTCTTATAGTGTTTTACAGTGTTTCCTTTTGTTTTATATTGTTTTACAGTGTTTGCAGAGTGTTTCAGTAGTTTTTATAGTGTTTTACAGTGTTTGATGAGTGTTTCAGTAATTTTTTTTACAGTTTTACCATGTTTGGAGGGTGTTTCTGTAGTTTTTATTGTGTTTTTATAGTATTTCTAATGTTTTTCAAATTGTTGTTTTTATATTGTTTCTATAACATTTTATGAAATTTTTTGTGTTTTTATACTGTTTTTATAGCTTTTATATAGTGTTTATATAATGCATCTACCATTTTTATATTTATTTTTTTAGTATTTCTATAATATTTTAAGTGTTTCTCGTGTTTTTATATTTTCTACTGTTTCTATGTTTTTAGTGTTTCTATAGTTTTCATAATGTTTGTATAGTATTTTCATATTATTTCTATAGTTTTTTAAATTGTGTTTCTAGTGTTTTTCTAGTATATCTAGTTTCAATAGTTTTATACAGTTTTTTCTAGTGTTTCTGTCAAGTTTTCATATTGTTTCCATATTTATTTTACTAGAGTTTGTAGTTCGCCAATAATGTTTGTATTGACCTTTCAAAGTTGCTCAAGGTCAAAGGTCATGATGCAATTTTAGAGCCTATATGTAGTTTCCTATCTGTCAACAATAGTAACTGAGTACTTATCACCACTCTGGAGTTACAACCATTTAAAATGATGTGACCTAGATTTTGACCTCTCAATGTCAAAGGTCATGATGTAATTTCAAAGTTCATGTCAGGTTTTCTGTCTTTCAGTAATAGTAATTAAGTATATATCTCCAATTGTTTTTTCTGTCACTAGTCCATTTTAGTTCTTTACTTATTGACCCAGTGACCCCTCACCTCTTGGGTCTACACGAGGTCAGAATCTATACAGACAAGATGCATAATTGAAAGACAGTCATTTTGGTGCTCATTGAAAGTCTGTAAGATGAAGAATTCAAAAGTTATATCCAAAAGTGGATTATAACATTTATCACGACCTTTGACCTTGAGTCTTGAAATGTGTCCTTCAAGGTTCTGATGTTAATGCACATCTACACTGAGACCAAAAAGAAGCTATGTGTAAAATAATATACAAAAAAAGGAAATTCATGACCTTCGGCCTCTCTAATCATTGTGATATTTTTAGTCACCTTTGACCTTTGAAAGGAGACATTGAGATTGAGTAAATGAGGTGCTGTGCCTCTATGCTACCATCTGGGGAGAGCCCTGAATATGATCTACAGTCAAATAACAACAGAATAAACTTCAAAATAATGACTTTGATGTGAAATAAAATGACATGATGTTTATTAACAAATAATGATGATGTCAAATGTTTGTCTTTGTTTTAGTGCCAAAATAACATTACATAATGAAAATATTTAATGTCTTTGTGGATCTGATCCAGAATCAAACACATAGACTAATGACAAACTAAAGCAGAGCACTGGTCAAATGACAGTCGGTTTACTGAAGACATTTCAGTTTGTTCAGTTTGGTCACATGTGTTTTTGTTTGGATAGTTTTTAAAGTGTTTCCATCATTTAAAGGGTTTTTCACCCAAAGACAAACATTTGTAGTTGTTATTATTTAGTATATGTTTTTATTTGACTGCAGATGAAAATGGGCTGAATGTGGAACATGAGTTTAAGAACCTAATGGAGAACATGCAGGAGAGTTCACAGGCGTCCTTATGCATGTGTATGTATGTGTGTGTGTGTGTGTGTGTAGTTGTGTTTGAGCTCACACTGAGTTGAATCCAGTTTAACGTCTCCTTCATTGTCTTTCTTCTATTGTTTTCAATTGTTTTGTCTTTTTTCCATCAGACAAACTCACTCATGTGGAAAAAGGCGGGATTTAAAAAAACTATCAGTGTGTGTTAGTGTGTGTGTGTGTGTGTGTTAGTTTGTGCATTTGTGTGTGTGAGGATCATGTGGTCAGTGCAGGTTTTTTCTTCTCCAGTTTTAATTTACTTATAAAAGTACAAACTAAATCTAATGAACAAACTGAAGGTTTTCATTAACTGAACATCTGCACTTTTCTAACACTGAATATAATGGACAGGAGCGCTGCTACAGTCTGAGTGGGCACAGGGGCAACCCACATTTTCTTGCTTATTTTGTTCATTTTGTATTTTTTAAAATTTTTCCACCAACTTTTGTAGCAAATATTTAGTTTTTACTCATTTTGATGGTTTTGTTTGTCCATTTTTGACCATTTTCCCCCTTATTTTGTTCATTTTTGTTGTCATTTGTTTAATCGCCTGTCTATTTTCTTACCTATTTTGTTCAATTTGTATTCATTTTATAATTTTTCATACATTTTGCTCTTTGTTTCCCCATTTTTCCCTTATTTAGTTAATTTTGCACTCATTTTCATCTACACAGTAAATTTTGCAGTGTTAAATCAACACTTAGAGAGTTTATTTAACTTCTTCTAGAGTGTATTTGGTCCCATTTTCTCCAAATTAACACTACAAATTCTACAGTGTACCTACCTACCTACTTACCTATCTATCTGTGTCAGTTTATTGTGCTGTTCATTCTTCTGTTGGTGATACAAAGCTCTAAATCAAACATTGGCTCTGTCAGATTCTACTTGCTTTGGCTTAATTTTCATCACAAAAAAGGGCCTGTTACCATTGTACCCAGTCCTAGATTTTTGGTATCTACTCAGCTGAGGTTCCAAGTGATACTATAACATGACTTGTAAACAGTCGAGACACCGATTGGTGACATCGTCTATGTCATTGTGTTATCAGTATGCGACCACCATTTAAAAAAAACTATGTAGTTAGTTCCAGTTAAACAGATAGGTCAGTTAATTCAGTCCAACACAATAATGTCAGTCTGAAGGGCAACAGTGTGTTCGATCGAGCAGGTTCAGACATTTCTGTCTTTGGTGGATGAACAAAAAATCCAGCGTGAACTTAATGGAGCCTCATGATGACATCCAGGTACTACAGTATCTGTAATGCAAACAGGTATTATAGTATCTGTATGGAAACAAGTACTTCAGGAGCTGTTTACAAGACAACGATTGCGGCTACAAATGACAAAGTATTTAATCGGAATTGCCTTTTGCTTACAAGAGAACTGAGTTTTTACTGGTTGAAAACAGAAAAATCTGATGACACATTCCAGACTGGAAATCTTGAAAACTAATCCACTGCTGCGTTTCCATCTTATGGTCGAAAATGAAAAAATATTGCTGTTACACATGTGTAGTGACAAAACAGTGTTCTATCACAGCACCATCTACAGCCTGGCATACATATACCTAATGGAAACAGGTACTATAGTATCTGTAATGGAACAGGTACTATAGTATCTGTAATGGAACAGGTACTATAGTATCTGTAATGAAACAGGTACTATAGTATCTGTAAGGAAACAGGTACTATAGTATCTGTAAGGAAACAGGTACTCAGACATAATCACCTACAAAGGAACTTTTCATCCATCCACACGCTCACACCTGAAAATCCCTCATGCTTCTATAATCCACATTTATTGATTGATCTAGTTAAAAAATAAACAAAATGGAATTCACCCAATTAATTGATGAAAAAACATCTACGGAATATTTGATTAGAAAAATATAAGATAGTTTCAGCCCTACTTTGTGTTTTTCTTCCTCCAGTTTAACATTTTTTTGTTTTTTGTTTGTTCCTTCTTCCAGTTCTAACCCTCCGTGAGGATGGGTGACTGGAGCGCTTTGGGTCGTCTTCTGGACAAGGTCCAGGCCTACTCCACTGCGGGTGGGAAGGTGTGGCTGTCGGTGCTGTTCATCTTCAGGATCCTGGTTCTGGGTACGGCCGTGGAATCGGCCTGGGGGGATGAGCAGTCCGCCTTCAAATGCAACACCCAGCAGCCTGGTTGTGAGAACGTGTGTTATGACAAATCCTTCCCCATCTCCCACGTTCGCTTCTGGGTCCTTCAGATCATCTTCGTGTCAACACCCACCCTCCTCTATCTGGCCCATGTCTTCTACCTGAACAGGAAGGAGCAAAAATTCAACCGGCGGGAGGAGGTGCTGAAGGCGGTGCAGAATGACGGTGGTGATGTTGACATCCCACTCAAGAAAATTGAAATGAAAAAGCTGAAATACGGCATCGAGGAGCATGGGAAGGTTAAGATGAAGGGGGCTCTGCTCCGAACCTATATCGTTAGCATCTTCTTCAAGTCCATGTTTGAGGTGGGCTTCCTGGTGATCCAGTGGTACATCTATGGCTTCAGCCTATCCGCCGTCTACACCTGCGAGCGTTCACCGTGTCCGCACCGGGTTGACTGTTTCTTATCGCGTCCCACGGAGAAGACGGTCTTCATCATCTTCATGCTGGTGGTGTCACTGGTGTCCCTGCTGCTCAATGTTATTGAGCTTTTCTACGTCTTTTTCAAGCGGATCAAAGATCGTGTGAAGGGCAAACAGCAGCCCACACTCTATCCCGGTGGCGGAACGCTCAGCACCGCCCCCAAGGAACTGTCCACCACCAAGTATGCCTACTACAATGGCTGCTCGTCGCCTACCGCACCCCTGTCACCCATGTCACCCCCGGGCTACAAGCTAGCCACGGGGGAACGCGGAACCGGGTCCTGTCGCAATTACAATAAGCAGGCGAATGAGCAGAACTGGGCCAACTACTCCACTGAGCAGAACCGACTGGGCCAGACCGGTGGAGGTAGCACCATTTCAAACTCCCACGCCCAAGCCTTCGACTTCCCCGATGACACGCACGAGCATAAGAAACTGTCGTCATCGGCGGGACATGAGCTGCAGCCACTAGCGCTGATAGATGCCAGGCCCTGCAGCCGCGCCAGCAGTCGCATGAGTAGCCGAGCCAGACCCGACGATCTGGATGTGTAGATCCACCCCCAACCCCACCCCGCCCCACCCGAGACAAGAGGTGTGGCCGCAAGACGAGCCAGAGATTGAGGGCGTTTTCACACAGCATACTCCAGTCTGTACCTGAGTCTGCTACATACCCAAGTCCACTACATAGCCAAGTCCACTTTATTTAGTCCATGTTAATGCAACTGTTCTGTGCTCTAGTCTGCATCAGAAGGTGGTCCTGGGTCCCAGCCGTACGATACCATGTGAACTAGGGTTGCATGATTCCAGCAATAATGTGAATCTCAATGTATTTGTTTAGAATTGAGATCACAATTCTCTAGCACAATTTTTTTAAACAAAATTTTCCTTGCAGTGCTGTTAAAGAAAAGTCTTTTAGTTCTGATTTGTGTCTGTCATATCACTCTACAAGGGGTGAGACCTTTCTGCCACTACTTTTCTGGCAGTTTGTCCAAGTAGACATAGTGTTTGCATGTGCTAATGGTCAGTTGATCCAGTAGTGACAGGGAGCTGAACCCATAAAGAAAGACAACGCTAAACTCAAATGAAAGACTGAGCCAGTTGACCGACATAAAGTATTAAACACACTCGACAGGAAGGAGTTTTCTTTTCACCGAAAGCACCTCTAAATTAAAATACCATATTAACATGAAGTACACATTAGTCAGGAATTCTGCTAGCACTAGGCTAAAGTGTTGCCTAGCTTGAAAAAACATGTTCAGTGTAGATATATTCCCTTCCTCCTTGAGTCCGTTTGCTCATGCGACATAAAATGCGACCAATATAGAGAAAAAATTAATGATATTTCATTGTGATGAATTAAAATTAATCCACAGCAAACCTGTGATTAATCCGATTTTAAAATTGTAATAATTTGACATCTCTAGCTGTGTTTTTAAAAAGCCTTGGATTTGCTCAGCAGAAGTTTGACTTATCCACTGAACTGCTGGGCGAAATATTGGCGACAGTGGTCTCAAACAGGCTAACACATGCTAACAGCTAAGGATTTTACTTCTTGTGAGTTCCGCATTTATTGGTGACAGACTTCGCTTTGCAGTGCTACCTACTGTTTGGACCTGGAACACACATTCATACAAGTGTGTGAATGCTACATCTGTGGAAAAAGTACCTGAGTACGGAACGAACTGGAGTAGGACATGTGAAAACGCCCTGATGGAAGACAAGCTCTCATTGGTTCACAGAGGAGGAGGAGGCGGGGCTAACCTCAATCACTGTTTTCAATGTAGAGACTCCTAGTCAATTAAAGACACTTTAAAAGCTGTTTTTTAACACTGTCAATGGTACAAGCTGAACGAAGGTAACTTTTATCGTAATGTTTTCCAGCAGCACTAACTCAGCACCACGAAAAACTAAACCAGAGTCTTAAATAGAAGCCATTTTAAATAAACTAATGGTGTTTAAAGTCGGGCTGGGTGGTAAAAGAAGAACGGAAAGACATTTATTATACACTCCATTTTCATGATAGACCGATGTATGGGGCTAAGGTTTATGTGTTTTTTTTCTTGTATCAGTCATCGGCTAAGGCTGATGTAAAAGGAAAAAAATCGTAATTACCCCCAAACAATCCGTATTGGTTGATCACTATTTTTTAAATTTTTTTTTTCATCCTGACATGTCAATGATTAACACCAACACTGGTTCATATGAATGATAAAGCAATATATTGGGCCATTATTTCTGTTTTTTTTCTTCCTGTATCGGTATGGGCTGCTTGCATTGGCTAAAGTTCATGGCATCTCCATGGTTCTACAGATACTCCTGTCCACACTGAAAATATGTAACATTTATTAGGTTAACAATTTTTTATTTCTACACTGTAAAAAGTCTAACTCTTTGTCTCATTTCTAGTCCAAAATATCTGATCAGATCAAAGCTGATCACATATTTGACTAAAAATTAGACAAATACACTGAAGGTCACAGATTTTTTATTACGTGAATCTTTTATTCACCAAAATAAAAGCATCACTTTTGTTTTTAAGCCTCATACAATAACGCCTGATTTGAGTCAAACAACCCCAATTTATAAAATCATATATATAAATATAAAATAAAATGATATGAATAATTTTATCCCCCAGCCCCAATTCAGACCCAAACCTGCCTTAGTCTATTCTATTTTTTAGCTGGTGCCATATTTATACATTCCAAAGTTTCTTTTTGACTGATGCTTTTTATGGAAACTTTTGACATTTTACATTTTATTGAAATAAATGCTGGGTTTTTGTACAAACACGATAAACTGGCGAATGACTGTTGCCCAAAAACAACCGACTGTACGAATAATTAAAAAAAAGATCCCAGATTGTAAAGAAGTTTGTTTCATGTCGCTAGTCGCTTTTCCATTGACCCTAAAAATTAATGAACTTTGCTTAATGGAAATATTTCTCCAAGTTGTGGTTTTTCAGGCATGATTGAAAACCCACATTATGTTTTTTTTTTTTCAATTAAATATCAGTAACGTTAGTGCAGATGTTCAATAGTTTGAAAAGGTTATACTGTTAGCCTTGTAGCATAATTGCCTAAGTTACAAATTTGGCCAATTTTATTCAAATAAACAGTGTGTTTTAGTACAAACACAATAATCTGGTGAATGACCATCCCCCGAAACAACCAATTTTACAAAATAAAAAAAATCCCACAATGTAATGAACTTCATTTCGCTAGTTGCTTTTCCATTAATCCTAAAAAATTGACAAAATTTGCCTAATGGAAAACTTTCTCCAAGTGGTGTTTTTATGGGCATAATGGAAAACCAACATTATGTATTTGTTTTTTTGTTTTTTTTTTACATTTAGTAAATATAATTAAAATTACCGCAAATGTCCAATAGTGTGAGAAGGTAATACTATTAGCCTTGTAGCATAATTGTACATATCTGGCCAAATTGTGATATGTTTAAATGAATCATCAGTGACAGCAAAGTTATGTATTTATCAACATTTAGCCAAAAATACAACATAGGCAAGTACGCTATGAGGCTAATGTACGAGATAGACAGATATTGAGTAAAACAACAGGTATTTATGGTCATGGAATGACTTCAACTGACATCTTGTGATAATAAATAAAGAAATCATCACATCTGGGATTTAATGGAAAACCCACATTATGCACATCTGTTTTTTTTTTTTTTTTTTTTACATTTAGTAAATAACGGTAAAGTTAGTGCACATGTCCAATGGAAAAGCGACTACTGTGAGAGGGTTATACCATTAGCCTCATAGCATAATTGTCTAATTCGTATATTAGGTCAAATTGCGATATCTGTTTAAATGACAGAAAAGTAAAGTTACATATTTATGACATAGGCAAGTACACTATGAAGCTAGCAGTACATTAGTGATGTGAGACACTCTGGCACTGGTAAATTTCCACTAAAGTCGCGTTTCCAGAAGTGCACGTACGATCATCTGAAGTGAATATTTATTGCGTGGCATCGGAAGGACACCTACCACTACGATAATGTGACTACTATCCCACATCACGTAATCATACAATATCATCCCAAACAAACGATGTATATTTATTGATGGTTCAAATTTCGCCTTATTTCCGTCAAACATCGGACGGTGGTTTTTCCTGATAAACTTTGAATTCATGTAGTGTTTGTTTTCATTTTGTGCTTTTGTCTTTTCTCGGACGTGGATGAAGTCGCAAACTGTAAAAAATTAAACTCTGACCAAATGTTTTTTTTCTCATTTCTAGTTAAAAAAATTCTCACCACACTTAAAATCAAGCAAAATTTTTTTTTCTTTTTTTCTTTATTCAATCCTGAATATCCTTAAAGGTCGCCATGGTTGACTGACTCAAACCTAAGTATTTAGCTATGTGTGTCACCTGAAAAAATATGAATAAATCCAGCCTAACATCCAAAACTAGAGGGGGGAATGATGACCCCCCCCCCCCCGACAATTCGCATCCGATATATACATATATTCCTTTTTCCTTATTTCAAGTCTTTTTTTTTCTTTAATAGAGTATTTAAAGTGTGATGAGATTATTTGAACTTTGAAATTGGACCAAACCCACTTGTTCAGACAGGTTTTTTTTAGAGTGTTGTGCTTAGCGTGTCGACACAAACACCGTCTCTGTGTTTTTTCTGCCCCACGTTCGTACAGACATGAATCTTCTCTTCTTTTTTTAGGAAAAGACAGTAGAATAATATTTGAATTTTTTTTTTGTTTTTGTTTTTTACTTTATTTTATTTTTAGGAAAAGACAGTAGAATGATGTTTTTGAAGTTTTCATTTTTTTAGGAAAAGACAGTAGAATGCTATTTCTGAGTGAGTGATTTCTTTGTTGTGTAGTTGTTTTGTCTGTTTTTTCTGACTCCATGTAACCGTGGCTGCTTTTGTAGTACTGTAAAAGTGTCACCAGGAAAATGTGAGTTTTTAGAAGACTGCTTATAGATCTGGACTAATATTTAGTCACTTTTATATGAAAAATAAATGCAAACGTAGCTCCACAAATACCAAACTTTAATATGCATCCCAGTTATTTTCTTTTCATTGGACTTTTTAATATGTTTTTTTTTTTGTTGGTACTTACATGTGTCATGGATCTTACAGCTACGATCACTGCAAAAATATAAATCTGGCCAAGTGTATTTTTCTCATTTCTACTGAAAATATTTAATTAAGACTTAAAATTACACAGAATTAAGACAAAAAAAGCTTGAATTAAGTTAAAAAACCTGTTGTATGAATGACAGCTGTATTGTCTCGTTCCATCCAACAGAAAAGTTCATCTGTAGGTGGTTGTGTCTGATTTTAAATGTGATCAGATATTTGGACTAGAAATGAGAAAAACAAAAACATTTGTTCAGAATTAATTTTTTACAGTGTTGGCATTTGCACTCAGATCTTGGTCCTAAAGATGCAATAGGATGATGATGCACAAGTGCCAGGAGTTGTGTGATATTCTACATGTTACTAATTTATTTGATCAGGTGGATTTGAGTGCAGTGCTCTGGATGTTCAACACTGTGTCAACTCTTTGTTCCACAACTCTAGTCTTTTTTCTGCATTTCCTCCATGTTTGTCCATGAGAATCCACTGGTGGACAGTGGAAGTGCATGACTGACATCCAAAAAATTCCTTCACTGGATTTGACTCAAGCTTTTTTAACCAATAAATGTTTTTCTTTACTCATTTACTCTGTTTCATTGGTGTTGTTGTTGTTTTCATCTGGTTTCACTTTACAGTTGTGAGACAACACACACACATACACTGCTGTTTTTGGCTTGAAATAAGTTAAAAAAAAAACATTATTTGGATTAAGCAAAAATAAATAAATTAAGATAAAAACAATCTTGGATTAAGAAAAAACTCTTGAATTAACAAAAAATAAAATTCTTTAATTAAAAAAATTCTTGAATAAAGCAAAAGAAAATCTTGGAATAAGAAAAAAAAATCTTGAATTAAGAGCAAAAAAAAAAATCTTCAATTAAGGAAAACCAATTTCTTTAAACAAAACGAGTTACGAAAAAAAATTTGGATAAAGGAAAAAAAAGTAGATGTAGCAAAAAAATTCTTGGAGTAAGGAAAAAAAATATCTC
Source organism: Siphamia tubifer (assembly GCA_020466265.1). NCBI lineage: Eukaryota > Metazoa > Chordata > Actinopteri > Kurtiformes > Apogonidae > Siphamia > Siphamia tubifer. Next base: position 33,062,871 of record CM035805.1, read on the forward strand.
AAATTAAGAAAAAAAATCTCGAATTAAGTGGAAAAAAATCTTGGATTAAGAGAAAAAAGTTGAATTAAGGTAAAATAAAATTATTGAATTAAACAAAAAAACAAATATTCAATCTTAAGCAAACAAAATATTGAAATTAACTTAAATTAACTTTAAAAAAAATCTTGAATTAAGCAAAATATTCTTCAGTTAAGTGTTCCATTAGACCCAAACTAGGAGTGAGACTCCCCTCCTTCTATGTCTCTTAACAAAATGGAAAACTGAAAAGACATGATCGTCAATTAATCAAGTCCCAATTTAGATTTATTTATACAGCAACCTAAGAACGGTGAAATCAGGGTGGGAATCAAAACAAAGAAAACGATGACACCATGAAACGTACCCATAAACAAAAACAAAACACACAAAACTTAGAGAGGCTCTAAACACAAAAACAGAAGAAAACTGAAACAGAGAAAAGATTCCCACCGTCTACTTACAAACACAGCTCATATGATGCTGCTCACATGAGGGGGAGGGAAGACAGTATGCACCTCATTTTTATGCCCCCCCCCCCACCACACACACACACACACACACACTGCTGAGGACCCAATATTCACTGAGGACTTCAACACCACACGTCAAACTCATCTTCTCAACAAAAAAAAAGAGAAAAAGATCCAAAATAGAATAGGACAAACACTTAACACTCAAAGTAAGCCAAAACAATGAATAGAATCTTGAATTATGGGGAAAAAAACAAAACAAAAAAAAACAGTGCTGTCAAAATTAACAGCTGTGCGCCTGTAGGTAGCAGACACAAACACCACTGAACAACTGATGAAAGTAGTTTGCTGAGGCGCACAGCTGTTAGCATTGACAATGTGCATTGATTGCTATTGAGTAAAAGTAGCTCCAAGCAATTATGAGGTGTGAGTTTTTGTTCACTCATTCCAACACATACTGTTTCGAGAAGAAACGCGTTGTATTTTGTTGACCCCAGGAACCCTGCCGGGCCTACTTTTGCTTTGACCAAAACCGGACTAGAACTGGGTTTACAGGACACTGTCGGAGGTAAGTCACTGTGGGTGCACCAGAGTAAAGACGCTGATCTCATACAGATTCATGTGAAAAATAGTGAACTATCCCTTTAACCTTCATTGTGAATTAAACAGGAATAAATCTCCCATATAAACAGGGCTAATGTGTATTGTGTTTGTGTGTTTTTACAGTGTGTATTGTGTTTGTGTGTTTGTCAGACATGCAGAAATGCAGCCTTGGAGCACTGGGATGTGATAAGGAGCTTAAAGTCAATAGTGCTTATTCATAGATGGAGCTGTGAGCGTCACTACGTTGAGACAAACTCTGAGCTCATACGACACATTCCAACACAAAGAACAGGATTACAAACCTTCCCCCTGGATTTGGCCTTTTCACACCACGTCCTCTCCATGACCATAGTGAACACCTGAACCCACTCCTTTCCATGCCCATGGTGAACACCTGAACCCTGAATTTGACCTTTCAAGGTCAAAGGTCATAATGCTATTTTGAAGCCCATTCCAGATCCTATCTGTCAGTAATTGTAACTAAGTTTCTATCATCTCTCCTTTTTCTCTTACAGTCCACAACAGGGCGGCTGTGGTTCAGCTGGTAGAGTGGGTCATCCAATGACTGAAGGGTCAGTGGTTCGTGTTCGGCTCAGACTGTCCACATGTCGAAGTGTCCTTGGGCAAGTCACTGAACCCTGACTTAGGCTCCCAGTAGGACTGGCAGAACCTTACAAACCTACTGGTATGGGTGAATGTGAGACTAATGTAAAGCGCTTTGAGCACTATGAAGGTGGAAATACATGATACAAGTGCAGTCCATTTACCATTTAAATTTTTTAGGTACTGACCCAGTGACCCCTGACCTCTTGGGTCAACAAAAGGTTAAAATCTATACACACAAAATCCAGAATTGAAAGACCATCATTTTGGTGCTCATTAGAAGGCTGTAAGATGAATAGTTCAAAAGTTATATCCAAAATTAGATTTGGACCTTTATTATGACCTTTGACCTAGGGTCTTCAAATTTGTCTTTCGAGGTTCTGATGTCAATGCACATCAACAGTGAGATAAAAAAAAGAAGCCAAATGTAAAACTGAGTATACAGGAATGAAAAAGACATTCCTGGTTTGCCCTTTCTCTGATCATTGTGAAAACAATTTTTTTGGTGACCTTTGACCTACATTCACCACCTCGCACGACTCCTGAAAATTGGTCCAGTAGTTTTTAGGTAAAGATGTTGACAAATAGACCAAAAAAAATAAAAAAAATAAATATATATATATATATATATATATATATATATTACCCCTTGCATTTTGCATAGGGTGGGGGGGGGGGGGATCACACAGGGGACAGTTTATCAGTTTATTCAGGGTGGATTAAAGCCAAATATACAAACCTGATCACCTGCTCAATCAACAACCGGGGTCTTTTGTTTGTCTATGTATCATATCCATGTGTGACACCAACTCCACTAAATTTACATGTTTATACTGAAATAAATAAATGTGTTCATTAATGTTAATTTTCCTGCCTAAATAAATAAATGAAATAAAGTAGATCTAAGACACACATTTAAAGGCTCACATTTCTACATGTCACGTATAAGAATCATCTGTAGAGGAACTTTTCAGTCAGATATAAGAACTGATTCATAGAAAATAGATCTGGAAATTAACTAATACTAATACTAATACTAATACTAATACTAATACTAATACTAATACTAATACTAATACTAATACTAATAATAATCATCATCATCATAATCATAATAATAATAATCATAATAATAAAACTGTATGAAACAACAGTAGGTTCACTGAAAATGTGTTTGTGTTGAACAAATGTTGCGTTGACAAACTCAGTCAGTAGATGGAGAATGAAAATGTTGAAAGAGTGATTGTTTAGAGCTGAGGCAATGTATTTGGTTTAGCAGATACCATGTTCTGGGTCTGAAACGCCTGCTGAAAGTCTTTTTGGTTTCCAGGACGTGCAGTCAACATGAACCAAACCAAGAAATTACACCTTTTATAGCTAAGTGTTTCTAGCTGTGGATGGCGCCACACACACACACACACACACACACACACACACACACACACACACACACACACACACACGCACCAGCCTTCACACATAAACCACTGATTACTAACGTAAATCTGTAATATTTGTCTTTTTTTAATGTAATGACTTCATTGGAATTAATCTGGTCATACTTCAAATAAAACAGAATCACCTACAGAGAAACTTTTCACTGACAAAAACAAGAACTGATTTACAGACAGAAGAGAAGAAAATAGAAGAAAAAAGAAAATAGAAGAAAATAGAAGAAAAAAGAAAATAGAAGAAAATAGAAGTGATACGGCAAATCGGGATACTGTATACTGTATCCTGTATACATATACAAAGAGCTTCTTTTTGCTCTCACTGTTGATGTGCATTGACATCATAAGTTTGAAGGACAAATTTGAAGACTCCAGGTCAAAGGTCAAAATGTAAATTTTTATATAACTTTTGAACTATTCATGTTACAGACTTCCAGTGAGCACTAAAATACTGGTCTTCCAATTCTGTATCTTGTGTGTATATATTTTGACCTATTGTTGACCTCAAATGTCACTGGGTCAATACCTAAAAAAACTCAAATGGACTTTAACAGAAAAAACAGTGGAGATAGACACTTAGTTACATGACATTAAATTGCATTTGACAGATGCTTTTATCCAAAAGGACTTACAATAGAGGACATAATATATAGCCTGTAGCACTAGCAGTTACAAGTTATTTACTGTTATAGACAGATAAGAAACCACATGTAGGTTTCAAAATGATGTCATGACCTTTGACCTTGAGTAATCTTAAAAGGTCAAACTCATAGTTTTGTGTTTTGAGAGGGAGATGTCTGTTAAGAAGTAAAAAGTTTGTGAGGGGGCCGTGTTTGTTGTGCCTGTAAACACTTGTTATAAAGTATTACTGATGTTTTCAGTTGTTTGTGCAACTGTTGAGTTATGACGATGCTGAGACGTCACTGGGTTCTCTTCACTTTTATTGCATTCCTTCTCTTCCTTTTTTTCTATTTCCTGAGACGACACAAAGAACAACACATTCTGTGACAGTGCCTCTCATATCCTCTTGGAGAGTTGCAATCGGTTCTGACATTCTCACAGTATAACAGTTGCATTCATTAATCTATAACCATCTTAAATCAATATAGTAACCATAGTAATCCTGTCGATTAATGATAGACCGAAATATCAGCCAGCCGATATTTAAGTTTTATTCTTGTGTCAGACTGTTGTCAGGAAAAATAGGGGGGAAAGGAAGAAAAAGAAAACTAAAAAGGAAAAAAGAGAAAAAGGCAGGAAGGAGACAAAAAAGAAAAATGAATAAAACATTTTTAAAAAGCAGAGAAAAAGGGGGAAGTAACAAAAAAGACAAGAAGGGGGGAAAAGAGCAAAAAAAGAGCAAAAGGGAAAAAAAGAAAAACCACGAAAAAAAGTACAAAAAGAAGAGAAAAGGGGAGAAGTAACAAAAGAATAGGAAAAATAAAAGAAAAAATGGGAAAAAAGAGAAAAAGGGAAAATAAACAAAAACAGAAAAAAGTAAAAACCATCAGGTGTCCGTTTGTTCATATTTATTAATTTAACTATCTGTATTTATATTTTCTAATTGTAATTAAAGCAGATTTTCTGACATTTGTTTTCATTTGACAGAGAAAACAAATCAGTATCAGCTCCAAATAATGACTTAGGCCTGTATCGGTCATAGACCAAGGCTGATGGGGGAAAAAAATCTGTATCATCCCCAAAATATCTATATTAGTCGATCACTACTGTCTTTGCATCAATAGTCTCTTTGCCACTGAACCTCAACAAACTTATATATATATAAACATATATATATACATAACAAAACTCTTAAAATACAGAAGGGAAAAAAACATAAAAATGTGAGCAAAATATCCAAAACATATTCTAAACTTTTCTAACATACAGAAAACAATGTGAAAATATGTGGAGGATGTCCAGTAAGAACTAAAATGTTTGTGAGGGGGCGGAGTTTTGTTGTGTCTACTTTAAGTAAAGCAGTTGAATCAGTAATTTTTTCACCCAAATAGCTGTACTTTTACTGAAGTACAGAATGTGAGTACTTTTACCACCTCTGCAAACTTCACATAGATTTTCACAATGGTTCCCATAGAAGACCCCCCCCTTCCCCCAGACCCCACACACACTCACCCTTAGAGGTGGAATCTGGCAGGACTTCAGAAGGTCCGAGCACACACAGGCTGCATGTACCACACATCAGAGCTGGAAGCACCGTTTACGGACATCAACAAAAGTATCCGCATCAGAAGCAGACTGAGGACATGTTATTTTTTTCCACACCAGGCCATAAAATAGTTCCTCTGTATCATTTTAGGCCATAAAATAAGAAACTGAAACACTGATCTTTTATTTCATTATTCATGTACAAACTAAAACTAAACAAGTGAATTAAAGAAAAAAATGTAATGAGTAAAAAAGTATTGAAGTTAGAAAAACTCTGGAGTTGAGCAAAAAAAAAATTAAGCAAAACACCTTAAATATGGCACAAAAAAAAACCTTGATCTTGGTCAGATTAGTTCAGATCTATTGTCTATAAATCAGTTCTTCTATCTAACTGAAAAGTTCCTCTGTGGGTGGATCACAATCTGATCACATATCAGAAAACTGAATAAAAATGAGAAGACACTAAGAAGATTTAATTTTTGTCAGTGTGGGAAAGGATTTGTACTTCAGGGTTATTATTATTATTATTATTATTATTATTTACTTTTACATTTTACAAAAAGAACAACTACAGTTTGTGTGTGTGTGTGTGTGTGCATTTTTGTGTATTTGTGTATGTTGGAGTCTGAACACATGGCAGATCTTTTTCTGAAGAGTTAGTGTGTGTGTGTGTGTGTGTGTGTGTGTGTGTGCATGTGTGTGTTTGTGTGTTAGTGTGTGTGTGTTAGTGTATTTGTGTGTTAGTGTGTGTGTTTGTGTGTTAGTGTGTGTGTGTGTGTGTGTGTGTGTTAGCGTGTATTAGTGTATTTGTGCGCTAGTGTGTGTGTATTAGTGTATTTGTGTGCTAGTATGTGTGTGTGATAGTGTGTGTGTGTGTTAGTGTGTGTTAGTGTTAGTGTGTGTTTGCGTGTGTGTGTGTGTGTGTGTGTGTGTGTGTGCTAGTGTGTGTGTGTGTTAGTGTGTGTTAGTGTTAGTGTGTGTTAGTGTGTGTGAACACATGGCAGATCTTTTTCTGCAGACTCAGTGCTGTTTTCTAACATGTAATTGATTGTGCTGCGGCTTCACCAGCCAAAAGCAGTTAAAAATACCACGGTCGACCAAATGAGGTGCAATTTGTTTGTTTCTCTTCAGGCCTCTAAAGTGGAACCATGTGAAGCACACAGTTCCATCTCCTACACGCCGCCTTTTTCCGCCTCTTCTTTGAAAATAATTGGAAATCTCAATATTCTTGTTACCACATTTCAAACATAATTACAAGCTGTGGGCATTGTTTTCCTGTCTGATGTGGTCCCGTCTCTTTTTTTCTCTGGGAGAAAAAAGCCTAAACACGCACAAATACTTTTTGTATTTTTTTTCTCTCTGTCTTTGTCCTCATTTGTTTCCAAACTGCCCTTTTATTAAACCACTGTCAATCTGCCAGTTCCACCTTCAACACACGCATGTGAACACTGTCTGATTCTAACCGTCAAAGACCACGCAGCGTCTGGAGGTCTGGGGTCAGCTCAGGTGGTCTCTGAAGCTCCGTTACCATGGAAACCAGCAGAATTAAACACACAAACAAGTGGTGCCAGGCACAACAAACCCCGCCCCCTCGCAATTTTTTTTTATATCTTAATAGACCTTTCCTTATCAAAATGTGAGAGTATGGGTTTGGCCTGTCAAGGTCGCTCAAGGTCAAAGGTCACAATATCATTTTGAAGCCCATGCCAGGTTTCCTATCTGTCAATAATAGTAACTAACACTTTATCTGCAGTTGTTTTTCTGTCAGTTTTTTTTGGTATTGATCAGAGGTGTTTTCCATCAGACCGCGGTTAAAGCTGAGTTTCCTCTAAAATAAATGTTTAAATATGTTGAGATTGTTCACATTTAATTGACTACAAAAGTGTTAGAATACACATCCATTCTACACAGGTACCAGGTACTATTCCTATAGTACCTGTTTCCATTACAGATACTATAGTGCCTGTTTACGTACAGATACTTGGCATTATTGTGAGGCTTCATTAAGCTCACACTGGATTATTTGTTCAACGACCAAAGACAGAAATGTCTGAACCTGCTCGATCGAACACACTGTTGTTTTACAGACTGACATTATTGTGTTGGACTGAATTAACTGACTGCTCTGTCGTTTTTGGTGACCTTTGACCTACATTTACCAAAATTGAATTGGATCTATTCTGGACCACCTCGCACCTTTACTGAAAATGTAATGGAAATTGGTCCAGTAGTTTGTGTAAAGTTGCTGAAAAACATATAAAGGAGTCATTGTTCACAGAGGACGTTATAGAAGAGGAACAGAGTCAGAATTTACAGAGAAATAAACACAGTTTATGATGTAAAGAACTTTTGCTGTTTGAAAGAGCAGCAGTGGCATTTTAAGGCCAAGGACGTTCAGACTGGAGGTGGAGTGGAAAGGAGTTGGGGGGTGGGGGTGGGGGGTGGCACATCAATAATGATCAGAGTGAGCTCATAGTCACCAATGTCACAAAGTCAAAAACAACAGATGGAACCTTGAAAACTTGTTCTATGAGAACAGTATCCCCAGAGGTGGAGGTGGTGGTGGTGGTGGTGTGTGTGTGTGTGTGTGGGGGGGGTGTACTTTTGTGACCTCGAACATTCCCCACCCACATTTAAAACGGCCTCGGCCTTCACTACAGACACGCCCACCTGCTGATGAAGTAGAGTGAAGGAAACAGCTGCTGAGTGAACTCTGAGTGGATGGATGGATGGATGGATGGATGGATGGATGGATGGATGGATGGATGGATGGATGGATGGATGGATGGATGGATGGATGGATGGATGGTAAACATTAGGCTGATTTAGTGTCAGTCACTAGTAAACTTTCTCCATGGTAAACATTAGGTTGCCACAGGTTAGCTTTTTAGTACAACCTAATTCACAATGTGTCTGTTGCACTTGCAGGTGAACAAAACACTGACATTAATATTAGCTCATTTATGTGGTTCCTAACATGTTTTTTATTCCAAATATAGCCACGCCTCCTTTCTTTTATCAGACTTCCATCCTGGCACACAGCAGTACAATGACATGACTAAAGAAGTCTGTACTGACGCAAACCAACACTACCCACTACAGTCTCATTTTGAAAGATGGTTAAGACGGCATCACCTGTCAAATAACAACAGTAGCAGTTTTGTGTATTTTTTCTACTATACATTGCCTAGTAATGCACGCCGCCAGTTTAAAAGGTGAAAACAACAGCGTAGCAACACTAGACAGATAGCTCTGTTACGATGTCCTATGACTATTGTGATAAACTTCTGCTCGCCGCAAAAGACCAGTATGAATGGAAATTACCAGGGATCAACTGGAGACCTGTCCATAGAAATTACCGGCAGGTTCTTGGTGAAATGACCCCACGACATGGCTTAATATCGAGTGGCCAACCATCTACGACAATCTCGTTGAAAGTCCTGACATATATACACGAGAAATAATGCAAACTTATAAGAGCCTGAAAGCACATGTTTTGTTTGAGGTAGGTTATATAAATATATTTGAAATACTTCTCTGCCCCTCACTCACTCAGCCTCCAGAACACTCCACTATTTGAGTATTACTTCCACTTTGATTTCGGACTCCAGGGCTTACACAAAGTTTTAAGCGTGCAGGACGGCGAAGTTCACGCAGTGGTTGCTACACTGTTGTTTTCCCATTTTACTAGGGGAAGTGATGTCACCGCAAAGCTTTGTATTAGCTTGTACGTTATGCTGTTGTTCAGAAGCTAATAGCAATAGTAGCTTTGTGTATTTCCTCTACAGTTAGCTTGTATACAGTGCTGTGTGGAAGCTAACAGCAGTAGCAGCTTTGTGTATTTTCTCTACAATTAGCTTGTACGTTATGCTGTTATTTGGAAGCTAATAACACTAGCAGTTTTCAGTTTTTCCTTTACAGTTAGCTTGTACATTGTGCTGTTTGGAAGCTAACGGCAGTAGCAGCTCTGTGCAGAATGTGCAGGACGTGCGCTGTGCCGCTGTGTGATGGAGTGGATGCTAACGGGTGCAGATGCTGTCATCAGGGTGTGAAAGGATATCAGAGCCATTCCACATGTTCATGCAGACATGAGCTGGAATATTATGGGCTGTTCCGGGAAGGAAACACCACACAGAACTGAATCAACAGCTGATCTAATGTCGAACCATTGACGTTTACACTCAGACAATGTGGACCCAGTTCAGTCTGAAAGAGTCTAAACCAGTTTACTCTGTAAAAAATGACTGTTTATTAAACACCCCCTTCCTTAGTAATGACTGATGGGCTTAGGCTGTAAATACTGACAAATACTGCTGTATTTAATGACACATGGCACTTTAAATGTGATAATTGCACCTTATTTACTGGATTTGCTCAGACCAGTTTGCACATTATTTATTGAATATACGTATCCCCATGTCCACTACGCAGTTCAGTACGGTACGGTTCAGATTGGTACGCTTATTTTAGCATTTCCATTATCACAAAAGCGTACTGGTCCCATGGTACCCGTTACTATTTTGGTCACCCTTCTGCTTGGGGTGCCAAGTGTACCATACTATTCCCATTTGGGAGGAGCCAAGACCTGCCAGATGGTGATTGGTTGAGGAAAAGTGTCATTGAGCAGCAGCAAAATTTTAAGAACAACATACCGTGCAATTTTTAAAGTTCATCTGTGTCAGAAAAAAAGAGAAGAGGTCTGGCAATGGAGTTTGGAGTAGTGATGAGTTACAAGTTTTATTGTGCATTATTGGTGAGGAGGTGGTCCAGTGGGAGTTGGATGGGGCTGTTCACAATGAAAGAGTGTTGTATGGTGCGCCTCATACGATGTCACATCTTAACTTAAGATGACGTGATGACACTTCCAGGAAACAGCACCCCTCCTTTTGAAGGTCTCCCTAGACAATAGGAATGTAAGCTGTCCAGAAGAGACCCATACCATACCCGACGAGACCAGACCTGACCCGTACCGTCCCGTACTGCATAGTGGAAACAGAGATTTAGGGTTTTTAACCTGTTAATTGAATAATTGTAGTGGCAGGTGCAGGAGGAGGAACCATAGTTAGCCACAAACAATCCTATGAGCACACTAGGGTATCTATCTGTCCTGCTTTAGGGTGGACAGTCTGGTTTTTTAGAGCTGTGTCCATCATCCAGAGCAGTCACATGTTCATCCTCCTTATTGAATTGTACCCAAATAAACAGTGTATGAAAGCCAATCTGAATTTTTAACATTGAATTTTTTTGCACCGAAATTAAGCATCTACATTTTTTGCACTTCAATTAAATATCTGATTTTTTTGGTGTCTGAATTCAATTACGTTCATAAATTTTGAATAAAACAATTCAGCAGCAAAAAATCTGACATTTATAACAAAGCAATCCATTTGAAAACCAGTTGAAAATTAAGCCAGATACGGTTATATATAACAGTACATGCAGCATTAATAGTGTTATGTCAAGTAAGTAACTAGTAGTTGATTGTCTTCCTGCATTTTACAGGTTTGCATTTGCATTTCGTTGTACTTGTTTCAATGACAAATAAAGTTTATTCTACTCTATTCTACTCTACTCTAGAGCACTGCCATGTTCAGGCTGGATGAATAAATAGTGAAAATTGAATTATGTGTAGTGGAAAAATATTAGTGATGTTAGCAGATGTTCTGCAGACGGCGTTTCTGTGAAGTGAATATCGAAGCTCCTTTCATTCAGGGGCATCGTCTTAACCAAAATGAAAGAAATGTCTTTAATGTATTGCAAAAATGGATTGATTTTAATTGGGGTAGTTTTTTTTATCCCACTTATGGAAGAGTGGGGTTGTGATACAAAAACTGCAATTTCTTAAAATGAATGAAAAAATAACAAAAAATGAAAATGGCCAAATGTCACAAACATGATTTATGAAGAATACCTGGAATCTAAAAACATTTTTCATTTGAACGATTTTGAACAATAACAACATATGAGGTCATTTGACCCCATGTGTGCATCCTAGGGTTAAAGCCCTGTTAATGCAAGCTCCCTATTAAGTAGACCAAACCAGGCCAGACCAGGCCAAGCTAGTCCAGGCGAGGCCAGGCCAGTGTTTGTGCTGATGCTGTAGATGGTTTAATATTCAGTCTTTCTTTCCTCCAGTGGTGTGTGATCATACTAACACCGTCCACCGTTTTTTTTAGCTGTGCATACTTTTTTTTTTTTTTACTGGTACATTTGTCCAAACCAAACAGATGAAGTCATGTCTCTGTTGTCGTCATCATCTCCTGCTTCGACACAAAGTGAGAATTAAACAATTATTTCATTATGTCTTTAAATGATCAAAATCTTACACCATTAATTCACTTAAATTTTAAATCCGTGACAAAACACTGAGTTTGGTCCAACTAAACCTGTTTATGGACTCACAACTGGGACTGGACCAGGACCATACATACATACATACATATATATATATATATATATATATATAAATGTACATGTGTGTCTGCGTGCTTTTGTAAAAACATCCACTTGATTTGAGAAAAGCTGAAATAATGAGATTGAGTGTGTGTGAATATCTATCTATCTATCTATCTATCTATCTATCTATCTATCTATCTATCTATCTATCTATCTATCTATCTATCTATACATGTGTCCATGTCTATAGTTTTCTTCTTTTTTTCAGACTGAACATTTATCTCCTGTTGTTCCAGACTCACTGATGTGAAGAAAAAAACCCAGTGTCTGCAGTCGTTTAATCCTGTATCTTAAGTACAGTGTGAGTCTGAACTAGATCATAGTCATTTTCTCACAGACTTAAAGAGCCACGAAAACGGCAGAGCAGACGATAAAGCAGCCACAATAAGCAACGGCAGACGGTAAACCAACCATGAGGAGAGAGCGAAGAAATAAACTATTATTTACAGAAACAAACTATTATTTACAGTCTGATGTCAGCAGGAAAATGAAGGGCTGGAGTTTAAGGGAGAATACTGTTAACCCTTAAACCTCTGACACTGATTTAACTGAGGTAATGAGTGTTTAAGGGAGAATACTGTTAACCCTTAAACCTCTGACACTGATTTAACTGAGGTAATGAGTGTTTAAGGGAGAATACTGTTAACCTTTAAACTTCTGACATTAACCCTTAACCACAGACATTAACCCTTAAATGTTCTCATATTTAACTCACTGATCATGTAGATGTTTATAAAAGTGCAGATCAACGTTCTGTCATAGCATCAGAAACAGAGAAAAATTAAGAAAACGTAACTTTTTCAGTTAAATCTGTCATTAATTGAACATAAACCCAATATTTCCATCCACTGTCACTGATTCAACTGCATGGGTTTTACTGTTGTAGAAGATGAAGGTGTTTCCATGGTAACTACAGAGACTCTGAACATCCAAAGAAGCCAAACTGGGTTACCATGAAAAGTTGAAAAAGTGTATTTACACTAATTATTAATACATTTTGATTGGATTTGTTGATCAAAAATTATTAAGCATTGTCTATTGGTAAATGATTTTGGTTTGTTTGGGTCTTTTTGGGTTAAAATACAGTTTCCTTTTTCATTTTCTGTTTTTATTCCTAAACTTTTGGATCAGAGGCTGTTGTGGTTTAGTCGTCTGTTTGTCCATTTGTCCACTAAACGACCTAATCCCATTATCTGAAGAATGCATTAACACATCAGCACAAAGACAATCCAGTTTCAATGCTACATCAGTGACTTCCAACAGGGGATTTAAAGTGTGCAGAACATTGTGTTTCCTTTAGTTTCCAGTGTTTGATGATGTTCATTTACTTTCCATCCAACTGTTGTACAGAGTTCAACTGGAACCCACAAACACACAGAAGTTTAACTTTTTATTTACAATAAATACATGAATGTTAGATTTGACTTCTTCAAGGAACGTGGCTCCAGTGGTCTTCTCAACTTCCGGACCAATACAGGACACCCGGTCTGGAGACCCAGTCCGGTCTGGAGACCCAGTCCGGTCTGGAGACCCAGTCCAGTCTCAGCTGTCAGCATAGTGATATAGGATGGGCGTAGGTTAGCAATGATGGATCTGATGACCAGGCGAAGGTACAAACCCGAGAATCAGATCAGGCAGGCAGACCAGGTACACACAGGGGTCAGAGGTATATATATATATATATATATATATATATATATATATATATAAGCTTAAGCTTTATTTTGTTTAAATAAAATGAATAATCGTTTCGCTTTATTAATTTTTCCTTTTTTTTGCTTAATATTTGGACTAGAAATTAAAAAAAAACTACACATAGGGGAAAAAACTACACTCAGGTTAGATATTTTTCTTTTTTTCCTTTGTGCTGCGGTTGTTGCGTACATGATAAGCCGACAGGCGTACGTGTGTGTGTGTGTGTGTGTGTGTGTGTGTGTGTGTACATACTTTGGGTTGAACAGGTCACATTTAATTCTGTTCTACACTTTGCTTATGAGAACAGTAAATGCCGTCATGGGTTACTTCTTCGTGTAATTACGTTTCCAACTCCCTCTGTACATACGCACGCACACACACACACACACATACACATACACACACACACACACAGACAGGCGTCATTACCAGGGAACAGAGCAGAGGAAACCACACTGAGGACAGATGTTTCCACAAAACACTGGTGTAATTCTGACTCTGCATGGGGGAGTTATTGTCTCTGAGGAAATAGATCAGATAGGTACTTATTTTTACAGTTTCACTCAATTTTACAGTTTAACTCATTTTTCATTTTTTACACTCATTTTAACAGGCTAACTCTCATTTTTATAGGTCAACACTTATTTTTACAGTGTAACTTATTTTTTTTTAGGTTTTTTTGGAGGATGAAAGGGAGGAACCAGATCCTCTCAACACAAATACTTAAGGACAGAACTGATGGTGTTGTGCTTTTTGTCCACTATATTTTATACACATGTGCTTTTTAGGCACTTTATTTTATAGACCAGCCATATTTGTTTGTTTAATTTCTAATGTTAACTGCATTATCTATTAGTTACGATCAAATGCTAAAATAATTTAATTAAGGTAGTGAGAAATGTGTAGAAGTACTTGAGTGGCTTTGGTCTGGTCTTTGTCAATTCTGAAATGTAGAATGGGGGCATTTTTAAATAGTTGTAATATTTATTGTTTATTAATAAATTTTTGATGAAATTTTCTGTTTTTAGATTCAATATGTCTATATATATATATATATATATAAATATACTTTAAAAAAAATTAGCTTAGCTTTCACAATTATATACAATAATGTATAATAACAACCAATAAGTAGAAGTAATCCAATATTAGATAAGAAATGTTCTTTTTACTTAATTGAAGATTTTTGCTTAACTTTTTATTTGCTTAATTAAATTTTTTATTTTCCTTTTTTTGCTCAATTTAAGCAAAAATAAACCCAACTCTCTTAAATTTTTATGCTTTTTTTGTGGCGTGTAACTCCAACTTCAGTCGATTGTATTAGGATTCTGCGTTAGTTTCATGTGTCAGAGGGAACAGACCAGCGTGTCTTTCCCATCCTAACGGGAAAATGCGTCAGCTGTAGGAGCTGAATGATAGCGCAGACGTTGGTTCACAGCTCGGTTTCACCACTGCACCCAGAAGTGGACAATGTGAGGAAACCCACATGGACTTACTCCCATCATCTTCCCGTTTCCTGTTTCCTGTTTGAATCTGACTCCAGACTAGACTGGGACTCAACCCTTACCCCCCAAAACACAACATGGACAGAAACCTTCAACAAAGCCAGAATTTGGGATATAAGTTTGGAACTTTTCATTTTACACAGACTTACAATGAGCACCAAAATGCTGGTCTTTCAATTCTGCATCTTGTGTGTATAGATTTTGACCTATTGTTAACCCAAGAGGTCAGAGGTCACTGGGTCAATACCTAAAAAAACCGAAATGGACTATAACAGAAAAACTAGTGCAGAGACTTAGTTACTGTTATTGACAGATAGGAAACCTGACATGGGCTTTAAAATGGCATCATGACCTTTGACCTTGAGTGACCTCTAAAAGTCAAAATCAAAGTCACATGATTTTAAATGGTCATATCTCCAAGCAGAGTGATGATAAACTACATGTGAGCTCCATAATGGTATCATGACCTTTGACCTAAAGTAAAATTCCTACTTCCAAGCAGAATAGTTTGTGGAGAGCAGCTATCTTGGTTTTCAAGATGGTGACAACAATTTTTAAACATTTTATGTCACCATTAAGTTCCTTGACTCTAAATGTATGTGTAAAGGTGTTTCAACTGTCTCCATATTTCTACCAGTTAAGGAGATATTCATTCAAACACATGCACAATGGCAGCCATTTTGGAATTACAGAATGCCTTTTCCAGCGTTCCCTGGAATAAGAATCATTGTTTTATGTGACGCTAACCGTGAGACAAGTTTCATGATTTTAAGTGAAAGGGCACAATGGAGCTCTTTTTGGAGAAAAGCCCCGTCCACTATCAGACCCCCCCACCCCTACACACACACACAAACACACACTGTTTGAATATAGACCATGTGTTCCTGGTCCTGATCCACTGTCCTAGTCTTGGTCCTGATTGACTGTTCTGGCCTTGGTCCACTGTGCAGGTCCTGGTCCTAGACCACTGTCCTTGTCCTCTTCAGGCTCTGCTGGCTTTAGTCCAAATCTTCTGAACCTCCTGTGGAACATTCCAGAGGAACATCCTGAAGACGAACAATAGCAGAGAATAAAGGCAAATGGCAGTTCCCAAGGATGACCCCCCCTTTCTACACTCCCACCCCTGACACTGGACACCACCCACACCCACTGGAGGACACCCACAACCAGTGTCAGACAGTGCATTTCACGCCTCAGCCTTCAGTCGTACTCCATCCACTCTTTATCAGGTGATGGCCATCTTCAAATGAAAACAAGACTTGGGTGGATAAACACAAAAGGTTAGAAACACTAGAGGAGGCTTGTGGACGTGGTTTAAAATTTACCCACAGATGTGTGTGTGGTTTAACATTTATATATATATATTAACATACTATTATGTTATATACTAAATATACTATTTCCAAAATTAATTTGTTCCAGAAGTGTTTTCATACCATTAATTTTTCGTAAATAAAGTCGCATTTTACATGTTAAAGACCTAATTCGTTCCAAGGCCCCCAATACTACCCCTCAAACCCCTATTCTATGACATATGTGTTAAAAAAATGTAGATTTATATTTCAGCCTGTCCAGGCAAACACACCGCCCCCCCAAGTTTTACCTTTTAGAGCATGGATTCTATGGGAACCGCATTTATTGTTAGCCGTCCAGGCTAATGGCGGTGTCCAGGACAGAAGAGTTGAGCCACGTCTCAGTGAGAATGAGGATGCAGCAGTCTGGTGGATCAGCTTCAGGTGTATATATATATATATATATATATATATATATATATATATATATATATATATATATATATATATATATATATATATATATATATATATATATATATATATATGTATACTGTGTAACATCAAACTAAAAAAAACCTGTAGTGACTGTCTGTTTAGTCTGATGGAAATGGAGGTCTGTACACATGGATATTCAGATATTCAGAGGACAGACAGATATTCAGACGCATATCACTTGTCTACAAGTAACATGCTTCTGAAATAAAACTAATGAAATGTTCCCACATGTGTGTTAGTGATAAAGAAAACTCAAGTCTTAAATACTAGTTGGCTCAACTCTGGGGTCAAAATGGAAATCCTTGGAATGAACAAGATAATAGACTTTAATACAAAGGAATATTGGTGTCAGATCTACTTCAAAACATTGTCTGCACATTATGATCCATTCACTTTACAGGTTCTTTCTAGTGGAATATTTACTAATCCATTGTAAACATGAACATAAACCACCATATATGTGGAATAACACACCATCATATATATTAAAAATAGGAGCTAACCAACACTGTTGTCATTTGTTTTCTGATTAAAGTATGTAAGATTTAGCACATTTAATGTCTGAAGCAGATCCTTTCTAAACAATTGTAGATCAATGTAATATTTGTTATCCTGTGACTGGTCGACCACCCCTGATGTAGACATTAATTAAAGATCATCACAAACACAGAAAACTCAAGAAACAGTCAATATGTTTACATGCACTTAAAAATTCTAATTATTGCCAAATTATTGTTTCCCAGAAATCTGACTTTAAATGCTAGCAAGAGAAATATTAATTATTGTTCCACTCCCAGACACTAGTTGGAGTTACACACCCTTCTGCATTAGCATTTTTCTGGTTAGATTAGATTAGATTAGATTAGATTGAACTTTACTGTTCCCTTGGGAAAACTCCCTCAGGGAAATTATGGTTCCAGCAGCATACAGGAAAGCTGCACACAAGGAATCAAGAATAAAACAATTGTTGACATAAAAATCTACATATGAAAAAAATTACAAACACACACACACACACACTGGGACAGGTTTTGTTGTCCTGAACCTGTCCCAGTTCTGATCCACTGCTTCCACAAACCCTCCCAGAATTCCTCTGGAAATTATGTGAGTCCAATGTTTGTTTACTCTCGGGTCACTTCCTGTTTTCATTGGACTGGATGTTCATCAGCAGGTCTACACTCCCACAGGCCTCACACTCATCTATACACCAATGCATTCTGGGAAGACAAGGCCATTTGGCACACATTCAGATATCCACATCACTATGACCAAGGGCGGGACTTAAGGACCGGTAAACTTGACAGTTGGTTGGAGCACCGCCTACTATGGTTGAGATTAAGTTTAAGGGTCAGGGTTAAGGTAAGGGTTAAAGGTCAGGGTTTAGATTTAAGGGCAGCACTGGGGTTCACATTGACTTCCAGACGTTAGTCTAGATTCCTTGTTATTTCCTGTTTTGTTTTCTTTATTACCTCTGCCAAGGAGGTTATGTTTTTGGCAGAGTTTGTTTGTCTGTCTGTCTTTTTGTCTGTTTGTTAGCAAGATAACTCAAAAAGTTATGGTTTGATGACATTTTCAGGGTAGGTTGGTAATCGGGAGATCTGTAAATGATTAGATTTTGGAGGTGATCCACGGAGGGGTGGTCTACCTTGGCGGAGGTATGCTCTCTCTGAGTGCTTTTCTAGCATTTATTGTCTTTTCCTTCTATATCATGTCTGCTGTCTTTATTTTTATTCTGTTAGATTTTCTTCTGTATCATTCCTATCATCTTTTCTTTTATTATTCCACGCCCTGAGGGGGAGAGGGGTGTTCTGTCAAAATGGGCATCCCTGTCAAAATGAGCTACCAGCAGTCAAAAGTGACAATAATCTCTACAAATTCACATTATTCCATCGAAATATGTTACTTTGCACTTTGAAACATTACTATTGATATCATATAACGCTCCCATTATAGGTAGACTTTTTAAATATTTTATTATTCTAATATTGATTTAGTTATTGTTTGCGTCCGTTGAACTAAGGTGAACAATAACACCCAGGAAATTCATGTGCATAACGTTCATACCATACAAAACTTACTTCAAACTTACTTACATCAATATCTAATCTATCATATGCATGTGATTGCTTACATTGTTGTACCAAATTGGCTGTAATTTGATGAGAAGTTTCCTTCATGTCTTCTGCGGTATGGGATCTATTTTCGTAGATGTAGGTCAAAGGTCAAGGTCACAGTCGAAAATTTTAAAAACTGGTCAGTGTCCATTACTTGATCAGTTTTAATGCGATTGATTTCAAACTTCTTAGGTATATGTAGATTTCAAATAAATATTGACCATTTATTGTTCGCACTCTAGCATTGCCAATTCTTGATGGATCATTCTGATGTGTAGAAGGAGATGGATACAAGGAAGAAACTGACCGAATTTTAGGGGATTTGGTCAAGTATTATGCTATCCTCTGCATTTTATTTGACTGTTTAGCAGGTCTATGCAAAAACTACTGGACCAATTTCCATGAAATTCTCAGGAAAGGTGTTATGGTGGTCCAAAATAGATCCCTTTCAATTTTGGTGAATGTAGGACAAAGGTCAAGGTCACACTCATCAAAAATGTGTTTTCACAATGATAACAATTAGGGCATACCCGGTCAAATGTGTGCAAGGGGGCAGGGTTTATTATGCCAGGCACCACTTGTTTTGTTAGTGTTCCTTCTGTATCATGTTTGCCATCTACTTTTATTTTGTTAGTTTCCCTTCTGTCTGTGCTTCTGCCTGGTTTCCTCTTTCCCTGTTATTGACTTACGCCTGTTTTTACCCTGAGTTTTGATGATCCTTTTGCCTGTTAATCTGCTTCCCTTTGTAGAATTTGGACTGGTTTTCTGATGTTCCTGTTTTCAGCTGAGACCAGGTTGGATCCAGTTGTTAGTTTCCTCTGTTGTTGTTCTGGACTCCATGAAGACTTCCAGACATATGTTTCCTGAGAACCACTCATCTGTCCACTTTTATATTATAACTGGTGTATTTATTATTAAT
Source organism: Siphamia tubifer (assembly GCA_020466265.1). Classification (NCBI taxonomy): domain Eukaryota; kingdom Metazoa; phylum Chordata; class Actinopteri; order Kurtiformes; family Apogonidae; genus Siphamia; species Siphamia tubifer. The sequence continues at coordinate 33,082,661 of CM035805.1, forward strand.
AATAAGAGGTGGAAGTAACTAAGTAACTATCTTTACTGTACTTAAGTACTTTTAGGTATCTGTACTTTACATTTTCTGGCAACTTTTTACTTTTACTCCCTACATTTTTGTATAAATACCTGTACTTTATACTCTTTACAGTGAGAATGAAGCCCACATTACTGTACATCCCCCTGGAAAACTAATCCTGTCTGAATTGTACTTACATCTCTATCTGCACTTTTTTTCTCATTATAGTTCATTTGAGTTTTTTTCAATTTTGAACCCAGTGACCCCTGACGTCTTGGGTCAACAATGGGTCAAAAAGGCAGCACGGTGGCTGAGCTGTTAGCGCTCTTGCCTCACAGCAAGAAGACCCAGGTTGGATTCCTGGACCATGTAGGCCTTTCTGTGTGTTTGCATTTTTCTGTCTAGATTGGTTAGGGTAAAACCCTCTAGCCAGGTGATTCTGACCTGCCTGGTTCTACAGCAGGAGATGGGTCCCCGGGTACCACCCATGGCTGCCCACTGCTCCTTACAGTTTATCCCAACGGCATCAAAGAAAGGGTGGGTTAAATGCAGAGGACAAATTTCATTGTACATTCGTATAATGACGAATAAAGTACTTTACGTTTTTAAAATCTATACACACAAGATGCAGAATTGAAAGACCAGCATTTTGGTGCCCATTGATAGTCTGCAAGGTGAAGAGCTCAAAAGATATATCCAAAATTCAATTTGCACCTTTATTGTGAGTTTCACCCTTTCCTGAAAACTTCATGGAAATTGGTCCAGTGGTTTTTGGGTAAAGTTTCTGACAGACACACAAACAAACCCAACCAAAAACGGTACCCTCTCATCCTCTGCGGGAGGTGGGGTGGAGTGAGCAGTAGATGTTTGAATAAAACTCTGAAGCTCAAACAGGTTCAGCAGAAGAACATCCTCATGTTTCCTTCATCACCTGCTGATCTGATCTGACTTTAATGAAGTGTGTGTTTGTTTGGGTTCACACATCTGCTTCACACACACACACACACACACAAACACCTGCTTCACACACACATCACACATGTTTATTGACACAGACAGTGGACTCTGCTGGAGGGGTGGGGTCTGGGTCTGACCTCCCCAATGCTCACACAGGCTCTGATATAACAACAACACCAGGGTCAAACTGGGCACATGGATGAAATAACAAAAGCTCCGCCCACCAGATGGATGGAATAACTGAGGCTCCACCCACTTCAACACAAACATAATCAGCTACATTTCATTCCACATTTGAAGGAAATTACTTTAGTAAAACACACATATTCCAAGTTGATGAATGGACTAATGCTGCCTTTCTGTGCCTTGGGAATTCTGGTAAATATTGCTTATAAACTTGAAAATTGCACCTGAATGCCCCATCATGTTATATTATTCAATGCAATACTTTGATGCATGAGCTTTTGAGATGAAAATAACCTCAGACCGTTTTTAATATTGCAATGCAGAGCAACCAGGGAATTATTGCAAAGAATAGTCACTGCTTTTATAAACATTCTTCAGCTATTAATGAATAATTTTGCATATTTATAATACTGTAAAACACAATTTTACACAAAAAAAAACAGTGGTAGTTTGCATGTTGTGTCAGTGTGGATTCTCTGCAGGTACAAAGACATGCATTTACAAGTGGTTCCAAGCACAACAAATTCTGCCCCCTTAACTCCTAATGGACATTGACCATTCAAAATCATGTGACCTTGACTTTGGCCCTTTAAGGTCTCTCAAGGTCAAATGTCTTAATGGCGTTTTGAAGCCCATGCCAGGTTTCCTACCTGTCAATAATAGGAACTAAGTCTCTACCTTCACAGGTTTTTCTGTTATAGTCTATTTGAGTTTTTAAGGTGTTGACCCCAGTAACCCCTGACCTCTTGGTTCGACAATAGGTAAAAAATCTATACACAGAATTTGCAGAATTGAAAGACCAGCATTTTGGTGCTGATTGGAAGCATGTAAGATGAAAATTTAAGATTTTCCACGAATATATCAATGTAGTACTATTGTATTAGGTATCTACCTACTTACTTAGCTACCTACCTATCTATCGATTACTTTATAATACCTGGTTGTTATAGTGATGGAAATTGTTGCTAAAGACTGACTCTCTTGCAGTGACCATGATGCAGTATTATGGGCTGTTATTATTATTATTATTATTATATTATTATTATTAATGTATCCATATATTTACTGTCAACTTCTGCATCTGTATTTTCAAAGGGGCGGAGTCACAGAATCAATCGATTCGATTTCTATAGTGCTTTTCAAGGCACCCAAAGTGCTTTACATTATTGATCCATTATTCATTCACTCTCCCATTCTCCCTCTGGTGGTGGTAAACTACATTTGTAACCACATTTGCCCTGGGGCAGACTGACAGAAGCATGGCTGCCAATTTGAGCCTACAGTCCCTCTGACCACCACCGAACATTCATGCACTTCTGTGAGTGAAACTGGAGGCAAGGAGGGTCAACTAATAGGTTTAGGAGGATTGTACCTAGGGATCTATGATAATATCCGCCAGCTGATATCCAATATCTGTATGTATCGCTTTCGTTTTTTCCTCTGATAATGTAATGGCTGGATTTCGCCAAATAGATGGGAATAAACAGCTGTAGAATCCTGAAACATTTACCTGAAACACTTATCATTGATGACCTCCTCAATCGATGTTAGTGCATGTTGACAAATCCTTCTGAGACTTAGCTAATTATCTTGATTGAAAAATTGTATAATGCAACAGTTTTTTCAAATATTTTTTTACTGTATCTTAATGTATCTTCTTATTTTTAATGGTCCTTTGGAACAGACGGTATTTTTAAGTTAAATGGTAAAATTTTTGTTGCCTATAGAGGACACAAATGCATTACTGGGTCTAAAGGAGAAAAAAAATTATTTTGACCAGTGTCCTGCATTAATAATCATTTTCATATCAACTATAAATTTAAGTCTGAAATACAAGAAGGACATTCCACCTCAGATGGATGTGAAGCCCCGCCCCTGAGTCATGTGACCTTGAAATGACGTACATAGTTGTGCTCAGATGGACTGTCTTTGAATGATCTGTACTGAAGCAAAAACAATACTGGGAAGAAGAGAAATGAACTGAGGAGCAGGATAAGAGAGTTCATTTACTTCCTCTGAGGAAGAAAGAAGGGGGGGGGGGGTACCAGTGAGAGTGGAAGTATTTACACAGACGCCATGAACACACAGATCTAATACTCGTGTGAAGGGCCCTTAAAGACACAAAGTTACTTTTGTGGCCCTTATCAAATTTATTTTCTCTATATTTAACTTTTTTTTTTACTCATTTATCATGATTTATTACAATTTATTACAATTATCTTCTACTTTGAATTTTTTTTGTGTAAATCCAGACTCAGTCCATGAAATCGTGTTGTATTGTATGTTATGTCATTTTTTATGGCATTTCACGTGATACATTTACATATACATACACACACACATTTGAGTCTCTTCATGTGTTATTTCAACATCTGATCATGTGTCAGTTCACTCCAGGATCTCCAGTTATCATAACTCTAACCCTCAGTGTGTCGCATTTGACACAACGTGAACAAAGTGGAACGTTTATAATCAGTACAGATAACACTTCAACTAAAACTAATTAAAAGTGCTGTGTACATTTATGTGAGTTCCTAATGTCACACATATAGATTGTGTGTGTTCCCATTTTTAATTCCTTGATTATGTATGTTTATGAAAAGTCAGTTAGTTCAGAGGGCATTATATCAAACAAGTGTTGCCAAGAACAACAAACCCCACTCCTCACAAACATTTTAGCTTTTAATGGACATCTCCCTCTCAAAATGCGCTATGGGTTCAAGGTCAAAGGTCATAAAATCATTTTGAAGCCCATGCCAGGTTTCCTATCTGTCAATAATACTAAGTCTCTATGTGCGCTGTTTTTTTCCATTATAGTCCAACTTTTTAGTCCACTTTTTAGGTATTGACCCAGTGACTCCTGACCTCTTGATTCAAAAAAGGTCAAAATCTATACACACAAGATGCAGAATTGAAAGACCAGCATTTGGTGCTCATTGGAAGTCTATAAGATGAAAAGATCAAAAGTTATATCCAAAATTAGATTTTGACCCTGATATTGTGACCTTAACCTTTGACCTAAAGAATTTGTCCTCTGATGTTGCATCAACACATCAACAGTCAGAGCAAAAAGAAGATGTATGTAAAACAGAGTACACAGGAATGAAACAGAAATTCCTGATTTGCCCTATCTTTGATCATTGTTGTGATCTTTAACTTGTCTACCTTCATTAGCTCTAGGTTAGCTTTTAGCTTTAGCCTGTCTACCTTCATTAACTCCAACTAAGCTCTTAGCTTTAGCCTGTCTACCTTCATTAGCTCCAGGTTAGCTCTTAGCTACCAGTAGAGTTTCATCGGAGTCAATCAATCTTCTCCACACTCTCAGCTCAACCTGGGAATCCATTTTTGGAATTTCTGGGAATGATGAAAATACATGACCATGATCAAGATGGCAACAGTGGGAAACATGGTGACAGTGCGAACCACCCAACAAGCTTCACTTCAGCTTCAGGAACCAGTATGAACTACCATGAATGTAAGCTTCACCCATTTGAATCAACTGTGGATGATCATATCTGAGGAAAAGATGAAGAACTGCATTTGACTTCATTAAACAGTTTCAATCGGTGGATGTTTGGGTCTTTCAGTGTTAATATATTGTTTTCTTTACTCGTGTTATCAGGTTCACCAGCCTTAAACGTTACACTAAGCACCGAAACCAGACTTAGTCCTACCTCTGACCCTGAAACATCTGAAAGGAAGGATTAGCTCAAATGTCCGCACTTCAAACTGGTTCACAGAAGCACCCCCCAGGTCCACCTCAGCATCTGTGGGCTGGACAGGGCCGGTCCTGGTCCAGCTGGTCTTGGACCCTCATGTGGGCTTTTCTAGTGCCGTCCTCAGCTGGCGGGGGTCCAGGTCTCAGGCTCCGCCCACACAGGGACCACCAGGCGCTTCCATGGAAAAGTTGAAAGTCAACTTGAGCCTGCCGCAGCACGCTGGTGTTTTTCCAGCGGCCCTTCCTGCTGCAGCGCTCCGTCCTCAAACAAAAGCTCTGATGAAAACACTCAGGTTTCAGAACTCCAGTAGAAACACGGTCACAGGTGAAGATCTGATTTTATTCCCAAAACAAAACTGAGAAGACAACTGAGTGTGTTTATAGAAGAACACATCTGTCCACTGGAGCTGCAGAGATATTATTTATATAATGGATTCATCTATTGATTTTTTTTTTCAATTTGATACAATGATTAGGCAAAAAAAGCAGCTATGAGCGCTCAGGAGATTGTGCTCAGGTGCTCATCTGTACCGAGTGAGGTCTAAGTCCAGAGAAGGAAAAAAAGGCAGAGGCACTCAGAGATTTTCAAAAATATATATCAACAATGTATTGAATGAAACAATGTAAAAGCTAAAAACACATCCGCCTACGCGTTGCGGCCAATGGTGTATGCCCTTGGTGAGTGCCTTTGCTTTTTTTTCCTTCTCTTGATTCAAAGATTATTTGAAAAGGCTAAAAATAATGAAATTACAAAAAAGATAAGTGTGGAAATTATAATAAGTGTTTCCAGGCACAACAAACAGTCAGATGTTTTAGCTCTTAATGGACATCTATATCTGCATTTTAAAACCTACATGTAGTTTCCCATCTGTTAAAAATAGTAACTGAGTACTTATCACCACTCTGGAGTTATGACCATTTAAAAGTATGTGACCTTGATTTTGACCTTTCAAGGTCACTCAAGGTTAAAGGTCATATTGTCATGCTGAAGCCCATGACAGATTCCTAATAATAGTAACTAAATCTCTATCCCCACTGTTGTTTTTCTGTTATAGTCCACTTCAATTTTTAGGTGGCCATTGGAGGGCCATGGCTCAGTTGGTGGAGTGGGTTGTCCAATAACCAAAGGGTTGGCGGTTCAAATTCTGCTCTATCCTAGGCAGGCCGTTGTGTCCTTGGACAAGACACTTCATCCTCCTTGCCTCCAGTGCCAGTCACACTGGTGTATGAATGTTTGGTGGTAGTTAGACAAGTGGAAAAAGTCAGCCATGCTTCTGTCAGTCTGCCCCAGAGCAGCTGTGGCTACAAATGTAGTTTACCACCACCAGAGGGAGAATGTGAGAGTGAATGAATAATGGGTTACTAATGTAAAGCACTTTGAGTGGCCAAAAAAGCGCTGTGTAAATCCAATGCATTGTTAATATTATTATTAGGTATTGACTCAGTGACCTCCAGCCTCTTGGGTCAACAAAGGGTCAAAATATAGATGCAGAACTGAAAGACCAGCATTTTGTTGCTTGTTGAAAGTTTGTAAGATGAATAGTTCAAAAGTTATATCCAAAATTCAATTTGGACCTTTATTGTGACCTTTGACCTAGAGTCTTCAAATGTGTTCTTCAAGGTTTTGATGCCAATGCACATCAACAGTGAGATCAAAAAGAAGCCAAATGTAAAACTGAGTATACAGGAATGAAAAGGAAATTCCTGATTTTCCCTATCTGGGATCATTGTGAAAACACATTTTTAGTGACCTTGACCTTTAACCTACATTCACCAAAAAATCTATTCTGAACCAAATCTCACCTTTCCTGAAAATTGATCCAGTATTTTTTTTGGAAAGTTGCTGACAAACAAAAAAAAAATCTGAACCAAATTGAACCATTAACACAGGGGTGTTAATGGTTCGGACCACAGGATAATTTGAAAGTTAAAAAAAATACATAAAAGACATGGATTAATTTTTTTTAAATTAAATACAATTCAATAATTATCTGCTAGAGGGTGCACGGTTTTGGTCAGAGTAGAAGACAAGCTGCATCATTGAGACAGACCAAACAGCAGATGGTATCAATGTGCCATCTGCTGCTTGTTACGATGTCGTTTCTACCCTGTTCTCTACCTCCCCGCTACACCCTCATTAGCCAAAACGATGTTATCAAAACAGAGAAAAGTAGATAAAGAGTGTAGAATTTTCAAAGAAAAATGGACCACATCCTATTTATTTACGGAGATGCACGGAAAGCCTTTGTGCTTGGTGTGTTAGCAACCGGCGCCACTACAAGACTCATCGCAGTGAATAATATGACAGCTTGAAAGGACAACTGAGCAGAGATAAGATCAACAAATTGCTGGCAGATCTGAAGAAACAGCAGTGAACTTTCACCCAGAGCCGAGAAGTTAGTGAAGCAGTGCTAAAAGCCAGCTACATGATTGCTAGCAAAATAGCATTAGCATCAAAGCCGTATTCTGATTGCAGGATTAAAGCTTCTGATCTGCTGGTCAACATCCAGCTAGAAATAATTGATTTACAATGTGACAGAAATTTGCCTCCGTAGCTCTGAACACATTTTATTAATAGCTACTACCAGGTTACCCCAAATTAACATCCCTGACCGCTAAAATGTTGTCCATGTTTGGGACAACCTAACTTTGTGAACAAATAATCAGTAATGAATATCAATAAAACAAAATGCATTCAAGGCTCGTACACAAGTAATTAAATGACATTCTGCAAGTGACAGTTAGTCAGGACATGACACTTGTACAGGCCAAAAGATGCCAAGTTACGGGAACAAAAACAAATCCAGTCTAGTCTAGTCTAGTAGTCCAGACTAGACTAATGCCTTTAAAATGCTGTGTTAGATACTGTTTGCATTGAAATAATACTGAATTATAATGAATTATTACTGTGGTGATTAAAAATGTGCAATTTAATGTTAGCAGCTTCACTACAAAAGAGTATGGTGGAATTCTACTGTTCATGCAACTACATAGACTTTCATTATGTATTGTATGTGTATGTATGTTGTATGAAGTTTACACATTTACAGGACAGGCGAATACTTTCTTCTTAACATATTTAATAGCACTGTAGTTTTAATTTTAAATTCTTAAATTTAAATTTGGATTTTATATGCATGTGTGTAAATGCTCAACAATACAACAAAATAAAATGGGTTTCTTCTCAAAACAGTATGTGTTCAAATGAGTGATTTATTTGCATCACAAAACCATCACAGAACAAAACCTCACACCTTATAATTGCTTGGAGCTACTTTCTCTCAATCACGATCAATGCATGTTGTCACTGCTAACAGCTGTGCACTTTAACAAACTACTTTCATCAGTTGTTTGGTAGTCTTTGCGGCTGCTACGTGCACAGCTGTTTGGAGTGAAAACGCACATTGACTGCTATTGAGAGAAAGTATCTACCTCAGCTGTATATGGCCCGCAGTGTAAAATGAGTTTGAAACCCCTGCATTAATACATATTCAAAGTGAGTTCAGTCGATTCATTCACTGTCACATTCTCCCTCTGCTGGAACTAAACTACATCTGTATTGTTGGTCTGGGGACAATCTGACAAAAGCATGACTGACAATTTACTTACTCTACTCATATTTGACTCTACTCATATTCGACTCGACTCTACTCTACTCATATCCCAGTCGTACTCATCAGCTCCATGTGAACCATCTCTCGGCCTGTTTCTAAATCCATACGCCTCCACTCAGACACACATCAAAAGGCTGTGCTGGACGCTTTGCTTTCTTAGGAGCTGGTCTCACACCTTTGTGCTGCAGGAGGTGTGTTTTCCCTGAGTCCAGAAGAATGTGCTGATGGCTCCAGGGCACCATGGCTCCAGGGCTCCACCACAATAACAGTCACATTCCTTCTGGCTACTGATCAGCCCAGATGGAATGCAATTAGCACGTATTAGCGAGAGGCTAGAGCCCAGCTGTCAGGACCTGGGGCAGAGCCTGACCAGCGCTCTGGATCCACCTGGGCACAAACACCGCTGCCTGTCAGACACCACCACTGGGCTTACATTACCCTGTCTAATACTGGGAATGGAAACACCCAAATGTCGCAAAACTGTCAAAAAGATATGGTCAGACTGTAGCCAAATGTGGCACGAATACGATTAGTTAGACCTATGTGACCTGTATGTGACCTGTGACCTATATGTGGCCTGTATGTGACCTGTATGTGACCTGTATGTGATCTCATAACTCTTTCAAGCTTCCATTCCATTTCACCTCCAGTTCTTAAAGGTTTCATTCTAATGTCATTTCATTAATATTGCTGTGTCCTCCATTGTTATTGAATCCATTGTGTGTTGGTTCTGTTTTTTAAAAAAAACTTCTCACTTTGTTAATCTCACCCAACATTGGTTGGGAGAGATTACTGTAATCACCGTGTGTGTGTGTGAATGTGTGTGTGTGTGTGTGTCTGCAGAGACATATCATGCTATAACTCAATGAATACTTGAGATATCACCATGAAAATACATAGGCATATACATATAGATAATGTGAATCAGATGTAATTCTCCATTTGAGTAAAGGTCAAAGGTCAAGGTCACAATTAACTAAAAGATCAAAATCATATAAGCGGTTTTAATTCAACAATTCACAGAACTTTCAGATTGGTACCAAACTATGTGGAATGAAGATTTCGATAATTCTTGTAATCACCTATGACCAATAGTTCTTGAGATCTCTGGAGGTCAAAAGGTGACATGTCACATAATATACTGGATATATTATAATATTACACGCACTGATGCATATATACATATAGCGAAATTATCAATATTGCAAAAAGTCAAAGGTCAACGTCACATTTAGCAGAAAGGTCAAAATCACATTATTGGCTCTAATACAAGAACGGTTGTCATAGAAAATTGGCACAAAAAAGGGGTGCCTTGTGAGCGTGCTCAGTTACATAAAAGTAAACGATAAAATATGCATTTCCTCTGACAGACAGGTTCTGTTTTTATGAGGCTTTTTGTGTTTTATCTGTGAGAAACATAACATAACACACATTTGTCGAAGGACCCCAGGGGTCTTTGTTTGGACCCAATACTTGATAACAAATTAATTACCCCCACACCCAAAGGGGAGAAGGGTATTGTATTTCAGTCAGTTTGTTGGACCAATTTCCATGAAATTTTAAGGAAAGTTGCAAGATGTTTCAGAATAGATCCCATTACATTTTGGGGAACAAAGGTCAAGGTCAAAGGTCAAGGTCACAGTTACAAATATGTATTTTTGCAGTGATACGAGATAGGGCAAATCAGGTAAAATGTGTGCAAGGGGGGCAGGGTTTGTTGTGTCGGGTACCGCTTGTTAATTATGGTATGGGTCATTTTATTGCACCCTTTTAGAACGATGGAAAAATCACAGACACTGAAGTAAAACTAGTTTCACTGAAGAACCCATTTATGATCCCTTATCTTTAACCCCCCCCAGAAAAAGCCACACAGAAAGAAACCAATATTTTCCTCATTACATTTGTCTCTTTCCTTTTCTGTCCTCACTTTAATTAACTTCCTCCATCAGATGACACACACACACACACACACACACACACAAACATCAGTAATGTGCTACCAATTAAAACGATGAGGGCGACTGGCACCAGTTTAAGAGTTTAGTTCAATAGTTTGGTAACTTTATAACTTTGTGTCATTTAATGGTTTAATTTGTCCCATATTTATTATAGAACCACAAAAAAGAAGCATGTGGAGAAAATTTGTGTCAAACTGAGGAGAATGACTGGGTAACGTTTGAGTTCTAGAAGAACTGGGTAAGGTTTATATTTATATATATATATATATATATATATATATATATACACACATATAAACACACTATAAACAGATAAACAGACTCATTAGTGGTGAAGGGTAGTGTAGAATAATTCTACTGCTGGACTTCTTCATCTGTGCAGAAAAACCACTGAGTCGCTCTGAGGAAGTTGTGCAACCAGCAGAAACAAAAACCCCATGGGACTTTTAATGTGGAAGTGTGTGGGAAAACGTGAAAAGCACACAGAGGAGTGGAAGCTTTTAAAGCAGAGTGATAGAGACACTGCCAAAGTGGGAATGAAAAGATCCACTTCACTGTGAAAAACTAATGTCCAGGCAAAAAAAGTTAATGTCCAGGAAAAAAAATATAATGTCCAGAAAAAAACTAATGTCCAAAAAAAAAAAAAAGATACGTTTTTGGGTAAGTTTTTGGGGTTACTGAGGTAAGAGTTTTATTATGAAGCTGAAAACACTAAAGGATGAACAGCAGAAAAAGTCTGAGACAAACCAAGCAAAATAAACCCTGCCCCCTCACAAACATTTATCTCTTATTGGACATCTCCCTTTATAATATAAGACTATGGGTTTGAGCTTTCAAGGTCACTCAATGTCAAAGGTCATGATGCCATTTTGGAGCCAACATGTAATATCTTATCTGTCAACAATAGTAACTGAGTATTTATCACCACTCTGGAGTTACCAACATTTAATGGGATCTATTCTGGACTACCTCGCACCTTTCTTGAAAATTTCATGGAAATTGATCCAGTAGATAAATGTAGCCAAATGTATCTGAATGTAGTTAAATGTAGATGAATGTTGCTCTATGTAGCTAAAAGTTAGCCTAGCTTTGCTATCCCCATTCATTACATGTTTAGGTCTAGGAACGCTTCATAGGCAGGTTCTCTTTCAAATCCGTCCCTATGCAATAGGATGGTACTACAACCAATCAGCGTAATATTTAGGATGATGTAGGAGGAGTCCAGAGAAAGTTAGGAATGACTAAACAAAATGGTGGATTATTGAGCTTAACTGTTGTCACTTCTGTAAAAAGAATTTAAAAAATGCTGACATTTTCTCACATTCTTCACTCATCTTTGACAAAAGTAAATCACCACTCGTTCTTCTTCTTCTTCTATGGTTGTTTCCGGTTGTTTCTCTGTGAATCATTGTAGCGTCACTTTGTTACGCCCGCCCTCTGACTCTATACTTCACCATGATTGGTCAGCCAGTTTCAGGGTAATTTGGCTAAAAGTTAGATTGACTGTAACTAGACTACTATGGTAGAACATTAGATTTGCTAGGCTAGCTAAAAGTAGCTGTTGTTCATGTACTGGTGAGTAATGTTACTGACATTCAGAAGCAACATTTGTTTTACATTTTCTTTTTATTCACTGCATGAGGTCATGAACTTTTATAGCTGCTCTTCTACTCGGTGGTCACTGCATAGTTGATAGATTCATGTGCTACTTACACCTCAGCGTCATGTGTTTGTGGTCATCTAATCATGTCGAACATGGGTTCAAATATGCTGAACTTGGGGGGGGAGGTAATAAAGTCAAAGTGGAATCCATCCATGCCTACAGGCGTGTGGATCAAATGGTAGACAAAGCCCTGCTCGGCTCGGTCTAATAAAAGTGCTGTTGAGCCTGTGGCTGCAGCTCCAGCAGACGTACGCGGGCGGGACCATGTGTTTGGAAGGCTACCGCATTATTGGAGAGAGTGAAGAAAATAAGGTTAAATCCCTCATAAACAGCAGGATTCAGTAAGTTGAAAGTAGGTTTAGATTTGCTGACAGCTTGATAGTGTGTCCTCACATGGCCCGGTGCGTTTGGACAGACTTTAGCACATGTATGTTTACAACAGGAGCTGAAGGTAGAACACACAAATGCCTTTTCTATTGGTTGTAGATCTTTCATTTCATTCATCTCCTGTGCAGTTGTGGTACTCGTTAAATCCTCCCACCCTGACCTAAAGTCTCAGACTGACATTCTAATTGAAAACAGCACTGCTTCTCCTTCTGTTCCTCAAGTACCAGTTATACTGTGTTTTCACCAGTATCGGCTCGGCTCAGCTCGGCTCGCTTTGGTGCGTTGCCATTACAAAAAAGTACCCAGTGCCAAGCGATACTAAAACATGGTGTGTAAATTTTACAGACACTGATTGGTGGAGTTGTCTCTGCGTCATTGTGTTATCAATATTTGGATTTGCATTCCAGCCAAATCCATCCATAACTCAAAGTTATGGATGGATTTGGCTGAAAATTTCAGGACAAGGAAAAAGTGATAAAAGTTTGGTGGTGATCAGTTGAGAGGGTGTAACATGCCTGTCTTTCAATATCTATAATTTATCTGTAAAATATCTGTACTTTGTATTAAGTAGAGATATTTATATAAATCTAAGCAGTATAAATTATAGATATTTATATAAATGTAAGGAGTATAAAGTAAAAATATTTCTGAACAAATGTAGGCAGGAAAAGTCAAAAATCTGAAAAAAAAATACAGATACCTAAAAAAAGGACTAAAATACAGTAATGAAGCACTTTTACTTACTTAGTATATATATATATATATATATATATATATATATATATATATATATATATATATATATATATATATAAATACAGAACATATTTGGCCCAAAGTGAAAATACCAACACATCCAACACATGCTGTAATGGTCTGAAAATAGCATTATTAACTGTGCAGTAAAGCTGGTTTTTATACCCAATTTAGCAATTCAAAATAAAGAGATTCAGTCTGCTTTCTGCCCACCACGTCCCCATAAAATCTGTCCTGGTGGAACATGGAAGAAAGGCTGCACTGGGTTTGAGTCATTTCATTTATTTTAACCCTTAAAGATTAAAAAAAACAAACCAACACCGTTAACCCAAACCATCTACTGATCTAAACTATGTAGTCACTTCTAATGAGACAAAAGAGGCTAGAAATGAATCAAAATTTAGAAAATGAAGGGGGAAAAGCAACAAAAGGAACAAAAGGAACAAAAACAGTTGAAGTGATTAATAAAATGATCAAAACTGAAGGAATTTTTTTTTTAAATCCTAAAAACGAGGCAATACATGAACTAAAGTTAAGAAAACAAATGGAAAAAAGCAACAAAAGCAGCCAAAGTAATCAATAAAATGAATAAAATGTTTTCAACATCCTAAAACAGTATGCAATAAATTGAGCAAAACTAAGAAAACAAAGGAGCGGGGGAAGCAACAAAGGGAACAAAAACAGCTGAAGTGATCAATAAAATAAACAAAAATGATTTAAATATTTATAAAATTCCAAAACCTAGGCAATAAACTAACCAAAATTAAGAAAAAAAAGTAGGAAAAAAGCAACAAAACCAGCGAGATACTTCAATAAAATGAACAAAAGTGAGGAAAATAAGGTGTGCGTGTGTGTGTGGTTTGAGTCTTTGCATTCGTGTTAACCCTTAAAGATGAAAAAAATAGAAACCACTTTTAACCCAAACCATTTAATGTTCTAAATTGTTTAGTCACAGAGGGGCTAGAACTATATCAAAATTTAGAAAATAAAGAGGGGAAAAAAAGCAATGACAAAAACAATAACGTGACGTGAGCGTGAACATGTTTTACTCGCCTAAACTTGTCCAGATGGGCGCCAAAATGGTACTGTCGCCAGATCTACCCGCTCTGGGAACCGTTTTGAGGTACTCATGACACCAGTCCCACCAAAGAAAGTTTGTCAGATTCATGCAAATTTGTTTCGGTGGGGATTGGGCCGAAGTCTGAAACACATGCTTTAGCTCCGCCCCCAAAGGCTCAACAATCTGAGTCTGAAACACATGCTTTAGCTCCGCCCCCAAAGGCTCAACAATCTGAGTCTGAAACACATGCTTTAGCTCCGCCCCCAAAGGCTCAACAATCTGAGTCTGAAACACATGCTTTAGCTCCGCCCCCAAAGGCTGGACCACTCAGACCCAAGGACAACATCCTTTACAGTCTGAAAACGTCCTCTGGATCTTGGCCCAAAACCTCAACACACACACACACACACACACACACACACACACACACACACACACACACACACACCCCTCATTGACTGAATCCCAGTGAAAGGCCCACAGCCTCCCATCCACTTCTGTCTGGTTTCCACAACACACTAAGTCCCAAACATCCTGGTCCACTTCTGCTCAGACTCAGTGGCAAAACAGGCTGATGGGGACATGTCTAATTATTAACTTTGTGAATCAAAGATTCGTGAAGTTACGTTGCTTTAACAGTTTGTCTGTATGTGCGTACACATTTCCGCTGTTCGCACTCTAGCGTCGCCTATTCTTGACAGATCATTCTGAAATTTGACATGTACAAGGAAATATATACAAGGATGACTTCCGGTCTGACGCCATATTGAATTTCGCATCATCACAGTAGAGTTTTGCCGTTTTTCAACATGTATTGGTGATTTAACATGCTAATGCGCAATCATGATGTATTCCTGATTTGTCAAGATTACAGATTTCATATCATTTGCAAAGTCACCATGCTCCGTGTGGATTTGTAGTTATGTAGATATAAACCCGCGCTCACATCCTTGAAACTGCATCTTCAGCTGAATAATCCGTGTCCTCTGTTCCTTCCACATCTGCATGTCTTTAGCGTCTGTCCTTCTTTACAGAGTAATGACTCAGTGACTTGTATTTGATCAAATCTGAACAACTACAGCTACAAACATCCCATATAAACCCAAAAACTGAATGAGTGGGTGCATTTCCCAGAGGCTAATGATTTAGTGGTCTGCAGTTTCAGCTCTAAACGTCCTCCTGGAACAACTGGAGGATGGTTTTCATGGTGTTTCCACCGCAGAGTGGAAGATATGAAGCTGTATGGACCAAACGCTCCGTGGCGTGCGTTTGAACAGTGGCGTTCCTACACCGATTTATTCCCTGGGTAAGACCCCCCTGTCAGTGCCCCCACCTTTGTAAAATTTAGTTTCCCACTCAAATTACACCCACCTTATCTATGACTGAAAAATCTCACGATGCTCTCTGGTAGTGCTCTGACGTTATATACAAACTGAGCAGTTTTAAACTGAACTAAATCCATAAATTGAAATTATTTCAGTGTTAAGTATATTTGTACTGTATGATCTAAATAACCTGCATGATTTATTATCCGTATTACTCCCTTTTGCAATCTGCATATTTTGAATGTTACTTCTGGATGTATTCCCCCATACTTCCACACAATAGGAAAAATATTTTATCACCTTTATTGTAATAGTTTATTTTGTTTGTGAAGTATAGTAGATTTTAGCATGTTAATTGTTTTTTTAATAGAGAAATGTTTATTTTTATTTTAAATATACTCCGGGAACCTTTATAAGGACTAATCTGAACACATGTAGGCAAAAGTATGAAAAAATTAATGCATATCAGGTCTGTCAAAATTAACTCATTAACACCGGTTAATCCATCATCATGATTAATCGGATTAAAATTTGAACAGTTTAACAGTTTTGTTGAAACTGTTTACCAAAACTTTGTGTTTTTTTTGTCCTGTAATTTAGAAGAGTTTAGTATGTTTTGGATTTTACTTTGCTTTTTTGTTTTATCTATATTTTTGTAACTTTTAGTGCATTTACACATTTTGTAAATTTTTTTTCTCTATTTTTTTGTGTTTCTTCGTGTATTTTGCAGGGATATTTGAGTCCAAACGACAAATAAATATTTAACCTGGGCCGACAAAAGTGATTTGCGCATAATTGAAAAATCTATAACAACCCTGATTAAAAAAAAACCACTTACTCTGTGGATAAATTGCATTATTGGACATTTTGTGACTAACTTTTGAATAAAAACATGGACACCTATAAAACTTGACCTCTGATATAAAATCAGACCCAGAAGCACCCCCCACCCCAATGTCCTGCATGACCGGTGTGGAAAGGTTTTGTGATGAACCCAGTAAACATGTTTCCCATTAGTCTGTGGTTTTTTCTTAAACAGATTTGACTTCGTAGGAGTGGAGCAGATCTGTATTCAGAGCCATCGTTTGGAAGGAAAGGCCGGCCTCAGCTTTGTCCTGCTGCTCTTTGTGCATGCTAACAACCACAGGACATTAGCTGAACCGCTTCTAAAAGGAAAATAGAGGAGCTTGTGCACGCGCTCAGACCCGCACAGCCCAGAAAACAGTGTAGGGCTGTTCTAACGCTCCTGTTGCTTCTCCATCTCTGCAGTAAAACTTGGCAGCTGATGCAGATCCTCTGTCTTTGTGCCAGTTTTTCCCTCTGTGAGCGTGACGGTGCCAAACCAGGGGCTCATCCGGGATCCAATGGCCAAAGGCTGCGTTCAGTGTTTACGGCCGCTAATGATGATCGCCTGGCCAAGTTCCTGTCATCCAGCACAAATGACAGGTGTGACAAAGGCTCCGCCCCCATGAGTCAATGCTGTCAGTAACTTGTCAGCAACGTGCCAGTAACGCAACAGTAACATGCAGGCAACACAACAGTAACATGTCAGTTACACAACAGAAACATCTCCCTAACATAGCGGTAACATGACAGTAACATCAGAAACACGTTGGCGACATGTCAGTAACATGTCGGTAACATTAGCATGTCAGTAACACAAGTAATATGTCAGAAACACGTTGGTAATGTCAATAACATGTTGGAAACATTAACTTTCAATTCAGTTTTTCTTGTAAAGCCCCAAATCACAACAAGGTCACCTCATAGGGCTTTACAGAGTTGGTTAGAAAAAACTATCAGAATAGACGTTTCTGAAGTACTTAAGAAACTTAAATACCATGTCAGGAACACAACAATAGCATGACAATAACATGTCAGTAAGACATTGATATGTCGGTGACACATAAGGAACACCAGTGACACATCTGTAACATCAGTAACAGGTCGGTAACATGTTTGTGACACATCAGTAACATAGTCAAACATCAGTAATATGTCAGTAACATGTGCTGCTAATACTTTATCTACGTCTATGGTGGAGGTTGGGCAGTGGCTCCCTAAAAATCACTTGGTGCTCAATCTTTAAAAAACAGTATCCATATGTTTTCTATCAAAAAAATGTAAGACCTTTCATGGCAACATAAGAGATGAAAAAATACACCAGCATAATTCAAATATCCTGATACCCAATTTAACACACACACGTATATATATATACTGTATATATATATATATATACACACACACACATACACATACATGACTACATTGATATACAGATCTACATCACACATCTCATATTGCATGACCGTTTGGCCTCAAGCCCCTCCCACTGCTACTAAATACATAAGATCACTGTTTAATCAAACCCAAAAACAACATTGTTACATCCTGAAAAAAATACAACTTACTAAGCTTTGAAAACTATTGATTTATGCTTTCTCAAATCCATTTTCAAATGTCTAAACAACCAAAGTCCCAAAGCTGCTCTGCTGATTTGTGGAGAGAAAACAGATCAACCAGAAGCTCCTCAGAGCAAAACTGTAAAATTTCATTTTGCAAAACATTTGGACAGTCTGCTTTGTCCTGACAGAGCTCTAAACTCTGGAACTCACTGCCACTAGAAGACCCATTACCGATTTGAAAATGTTTATCACCACAACTAAAAGTTGGATGAACAACAAACAAAACTGTAGCCATCTGTAAATTGTGTATATTGCCTAAAAATGACATTTAGGTTAGTGAAGGTTTCATACTGTGTAGAACATTTAACTGTTTTTATATAGAACTGTTTTTTCCCATTTAACTTTCCTATTATAATTAATTTTAATCTAATGTAGTGCTGTAGAAAAGCCCAACCAGGGACAGGAGCTGACAATTAGCATGAGGCATAAACTCTGTATGCATCACATCAGCTGCAAGTCAGGAACTGTTTGACAAATAAATAAATATACCAGTAACATGTCATTAACATCAGTAACATGTCATTAACATATAAAGCTGAGGAGTAGAAAAGCTTGTGTGAACAGAACAAACACAGCCTAATGGGGAACTGTTTTTGTTGTTAGGGAGAAGTGGAGACGAGTGAAGGGATGCTGGATAAAAGAACATGGGGGGGGGGGGGGGGGGGGGGTCGCCCGCTTGCTCGCCCTCTCCTTTACAAATGAGTCCGTATGTTACATAACGTTAACAGTGGATAGAAAAGTTCATAGAAAGTCACTTCCATTCATCTACAGTCACTTTGTTGTCATAGTTTCCTGTCAGCAAACGCTGTGATTGGCTGAAGGTTGATGTATTTTCAATATTTATGAGTTCAAGCCATTAAGTATTAATTTACCACTTATCCCACACATTTAACCCTTCACACCCACACATATGTATATATAGTGTAATTACTACATAGGGTGAAATTATGACATGAACTTATTTCACAGTTTGTGTTAAAAGTGTCAGTGGAAGCAACTCATTGGTTCACATGCGACAGGCTTGGCTCATCTCACCACAGCTGATTTATGAAGATGGTTTGGATTCCTGAAATCAAATGCATAATCCATCATGAAACAATTAAATCAAATACCAGAGGTCACAAAAACACAGTTAACTGCACAACAAACACACCAAAACTACACACTGTCACAGATGACGGAGCGTCCATAGCAATCACCAATGATGTTGCGTTCCTTACATTTTCTGGCAAGATCTGAAAATTTATGTAGCTAAAGGGATAAATTATGGATCACATGCATTCATTGTGAGTGGACCAGCACTCAGAAGTTAAAGTGAAACCTTGCGCTTATTTACATCATTCAGGGTGTGTGTGTGGGGGGGCTGATCTGCCTTGACTGAGTCAGCACTCTCCAATTGCTTTTTTAGTTTAGGCTTTATTTAACCAAGTTATGTTTCTAATCTTTTCACTGTGATTGTTAATTCTAGTAACTTCTATGGCTTTTACAGCTTTGCAATATAACAGATAAAAGAAAAACACTAGAAGATGGTGAATGGCACCAAAGCTAACACAATATATGAATAGGCACAACTCCATTCTGAGCTCGTAAAATCTTTCATGTTGTGGGAAATGACTTTGTTCTTCTGTCCCAGACGACGACTGGAGCTGGGATTAAGGACACCAGGGCCCCCCACCCACTCAATCCAGTTGCAGCCTATAGAACATTCCTGTGGTTTCCCATGGAAAAAAAAAAAAGGCATATTCCAGGCAGAACCGTTCTGTGCTGATATCAAATATCTGGAAGGATCCAATATTCAGAATATATTGTGAAGAATGTTTTAGAATATTCAGACCTGGTACAGTAAAGTCAGTAATGGGAACACTTCTGAGTCAAGTCAAAATTAACACATTAACACCAATTAATCAATCGTGATTAATCTAATGAAACAATTAAATGCAATTTAATGGAAGAGCTGTTTTGAAACATTTGAACATGTCAATTACCTCCACCAAGGAGGTTATGCATTTGCTGGTATTTATCTTCCAGAGTGTAAGGCAAATGTATTTTTTTTTAGCACATTTCATATACAGGGCAATTGAAGGCGCTTTACATGAAACAAAAAAGATAAACCTGCATTAAAATACATTTAAAATGAGAACATTTAAAAACAAGTGAGAATCCAAGTAAAAGCTCCAGTGAACAGAAATGTTTTCAGGCCTGATTTAAACAAACTGACAGTTTCTCAGACCTCAGGTATTCAGGTAGTTTGCTCCACAGGTGAGGAGCAGAAGAACTGAATGATGCTTCACTTTGGTTCTGATTTTGGGAACACCATAAACATGCCCCTGATGACCTATGACTTCAGGGCTCTGGATGCTTCATAGGGAACCAGCAGGTCCAAAACAGTTTAGTGCTTTATAGACCAGGAGTAAGAGTCTTAATTCTATCCTTTGACCCACAGGAAGACAATTTAAGGATTTGAGGACCAGTGTGATGTGGTCCAGTTTCCTGGTACTGGTCAGGTAGCTGTAGCTGCCTTGTTGATTTTTGGTTTAGACCAGTGAAGACACGATTACAATAATCTAATTTACTGAAAATTAATGAGTTTTTCTGTGTCTGGTTTGGACAGAAAACCCTTGATTCTAGTTATGTTCTTCAGATGGTAATATGCAGACTTGGTAACAGCTTTTAAATGGTTGTTAAATTTTAGGTCTGAATAATTACACCCAGATTTGTGGGGTTCAGTGACATGGAGTCAAAATGAACACTGACCTTTGACCTCTTTTTTGAGGCTAAAAAGAATCACTTCCATGTACAACATAACTCCAAAACTTATGGATGGATATTTATGAACGTTTCAGGGTATGGTCATTTGTTAATGAGGTCTGGACTCTCAGTGCTTTTCTAGTTGCATAAATATGAAACAAAAGAAGAAGCTGGGTGGACCCAAGGATGCAGTTTAAAGATATTTATTTAACAGATTAAATAAATGCTGCTAGCTCCTCGTCTGAAGTAGAGATGCTGCTGGGGACAGCTACTGGAGCACAAGAGACAGAGACAGAGGTCAGTCGAAACAGGGTTGGTAGACAGGGGGCCCAGAATAAGTCAGGAGGAGAATCCAATAACATTACCAGAGGACGTTCGAAGGTCAGGCCGGGGGGGGGGGTCCGATTTCCAGGGAGGCACAGGCAGTGAATAGGCAGGAACGAGTTCAAAAAACAGGCAATGGGTCAAAAACTAGGGATGTGCTTCCCAAATGCAAGGTGAGACAAAAAGACAGAAACCCAGGAAAAACATCAAAACACCAGGAGATCCAGACAAGAGAGACGTTGCTCACATGATACCACCAAGGCAAATAACAGATTAGCAAGGATCGACAGAGGCAGGAGGGTTATATAGGGCTGAACACAGGTGAGACACAATTGGGGTTAATTAATGGGAGGAGACACACACTGTGAGCAGGAGGAAAGTAGGTGAAGGGTGAACACAAACCCACATGTCGATGAACTCTGAGAAAGACCAAAACCACAGAGAGACTTAGAGAAATAAGACAAAGACAAGACACCAGAGACTAATCTCAGAACAATATGTTAATTTTTTTGCACATCTTTAGGATATTTTATCATGTTTGGTGTTTTTGTCTGTATTTTGGAAGAGTTTTTGAATATGTTTTGGATTTTTCATATATATATATATATATATATATATATATATATATATATATATATATATATAAACAGATACTTCGACTTGTCAACATGTCGACTCCTGTAGCACAAGACAACTTAAATTTGGAGGAGTTGACTAGTGGCATGTTATTCTTTCTCTCCCTCGGCGCGTAAACACAGACCAATCAGACCTAAACCAGAAATAATGTGTAGAAATAATTCACCTTACATGAAAAAAATGGCACAGTGACCTGCACAACATGCAAGTCCACTTTAAAATACAACAAAAACACAAGCGTCATGCACGGCCATCTGAAGAGGCATCCGCTAGCTAACCTGAGTGATAGTGGTGGCTGTAGCTCAGTTAGTAGAGCGCGTCATAGAAGGGTTGGCAGTTCGCGTCCCGGCTGTCTCTGGCTGTCCACATCTTGAAGTGTCCTTGAGCAAGACACTGAACCCTAAGTTGCTCACAGTCGGGTCAGGCAGTGCCTGTGTATCGGCAGCAGCTGTCTTCAGGTGTGTGAGTGTGTGTATGACTTTATTGACAGATAAGTTGACTTGAAAAAAAACTAAAGTCACAACTTTTTCAGTTTCCATTTCTTTCCTCTCAGTAGAATGTGGAAGAGAGGGGCGGAGTCAGCCTGTGGCTCATTTGCATAAAAGCATGAGGCAGTAAAACAGAGCGTTTTGAAAAGGGCTGTTTCTCCAGGTTGAAGACGCTGCTGTCTCTCTGCATCGATGTGGTATTTTGACCAAAGCATGTCACAGACAGGTCACACCAAGGAACTGTTCACTGGTGGAAAATGGGTTTGATATGTCCCCTTTAACTCTAGTCCTGCTGCTTCTGCTAGTCCTGAACCCTCTCATTTGACAGATATAGTGATAAAGTGCATTGTCCTTCACACACAGTCGTCATGTGCATCATTATGGTGTGGCACCACGACAGTGTGATGATGTGTTTGCGTGTGTTCCACGGCCCTGCACTTGATTACAGGCTGCACCAACTCTGCTTCACCACTAAATATAAATAGACACGGCTCATTGTTTGTGTCTGCACCTGTTTTTACTGTTGTTTACTACTGTTGTTTACTTCTTCCTTTATCGAGGAAATGTCCTGAAGCAGCGAAAACACTCAGACCTGCTTGAAAGAAATGTAAAGTTATGGACATGACCTTTGAACTCAAAATGTCAACAAATGACACAGTTCCTTTTTATTTTCTCCCAGTATTTAAATAGCTGTTGCATATTTTAAGGACATCCCATAATGAAGAAGTGATAGAACAAATAGAAATATCATAGTACATTTAGGGCACAAGAAACCTGCAAAAGATACGTGTTATGGATGTGACAGGAAAACAACAACTCTTCTGAAGTGACGAGGTCTCATCAGCTTTTGAATTTTTCAATTTTATTTTATTTTATTTCAAGCACATACAATCAACAAAACATCAATGAACATGGTCAACAATTTTTTTTGTTTTTTTTGTACTCGAAAAGGAGTGGGAAGAAGTAAAACTTATAACCTCCCACCCCTCTATTACAAAACAACAATCCACTAGTTTGTGTTTCCTATGCCCCAACACACCTCATACACAACACAAGCATCCATAACCATTTATCAACACATTGTCACCTCCACATTCTGATTTACACAGTCACTTCAGTTCAGTTCCATCCTATATACATATAACAAAAAATATATATGTACATACCAAATAAAGAAATGACCATATAAAGAAAACAAAAACATAACAAAACAACATAGATCGAAAAAGGAGAAAGGAAGAAGTTGAGCTTTTTTATTTTATTTTTTTTAATTTCTACCCCTTTTCAACTATTACCAAGTTTTATTATCATATATAATATAATATGCTATAACATAATTACATGTATATGTGTATATATACATACATACATACACGTGCACACATACAACATAATTGTCCCCATAAATATATACTCTATGATAAATTAATTATCATTAATATATCAATTTACATTACATTTATATATAACGCAAGTGTATATATACACACATACCCCCCACACAAATATACATATTGTATATATATATATATATATATATATATATATATATATATATATATATATATATATATATATATACAATATGTATATTTGCATGTAGTTCAATATAATACTAATACTAATAATAACAGCAGTGTGATTTTGTATGTTTTTTCATACATTTTTGATCACTTTGTTTTTGTTCATTTTATTACTTTGATTATTGTTTTGCTTTTTAAACTTAATTTTAGTGTACTTTTGGCTTGGGTTTTTTTCTGCTTATTTAGAATTTAAATGAATCAATGTTACATAAGATAATGGTGTTTCCACGGTAACTGCAGAGCCTGTGAGCATCTAAATGGGTCATATCTGATGACCATAAAAAGACGAACAACTGCATTTTACACCAGTTATTGATCAGATTAGTGAATGAAACAGTTTATTTCAGTCGATGCTATAGGTCTCTGGATGTTATTTGGGTTTTTTTGGGGGGAGGTTTCATCATTTTTACCTCAAACCCAAGGATTTTTTTGTTTGTTTTCTCGACCTCCCTCATGGGCCGGTTACCTCAGAGCTGGTACGGTTGAATAATGAGAACACTGGTGGATTCAGAGGCCTGATCAGGGTGCCAGTGCCCAGGGCATCAGCACCGAGGTGGCACCCAACTACCCTGCAACAACAACAGCAACGCATTTCTGCTGCACTGAAATGTCCAGCTTAGCAACAGCTTTGTCTGTGCTGTTGGCCCAACGCAAACACACACACACACACACACACACACACACACACACACACACTAGTTAAGGGGACATTTCTTTGACTTCTTTCCTGCAGAATAACCCTCACATGCCTAAACTCAGATGCTAACGTTACCTCGATCTCTAAATAATTATTAAATATGAAACTGACTCTGAAAATTGAAGATAATTTTAGTTTTTTCTTTGTGCCCCCCTGTGGTGTACTTTGGGGTATATAGTACAGTCTTTTCATAGACTTTGAGTATTATATAAAATGGATCATTCTTATTCTTATTCTTATTCTTATTCTTATTCTTATTCTTATTCTTATTCTTATTCTTATTCTTATTCTTATTCTTATTCTTATACTATTTTGACTATGTCTGAGAAAATAGGAAACAACACAGAAATAAATGCAAGGATAAAGGATTTGTTTGCCACTGCAGCATTAGCCCGCCATTGCAACATTAGCATTAGCTTATCATTGTAGCATTTATTGATTGAGCTAGTAAAAAAATAACCAAAAATGGAATTTATCCAATTACTCAATGAAAAAAATTTACAGAATGCTCAATTACAAAAATATTCAACAGTTGTGGCCCTGGTAACAAGAATCCCTAACTTTCAGGTTAACTTCATGTTATTTCAGTTCCAGTTTAGCCTCATTTATCAAGGGGGCTATATCCAGGCTCAAACTGATGAATCATTAGCTTGCGGTTAGCATTAGCATTTTCAATGGGGTTTTTTTTGCATATGAATTAAATCACATTTTTTTTGCACTGATATAAATATGAGAAAAATGCAAACTTATTAGAGCCTGAAAGCATATGTTTTGTTTGAGGTAGGTTACATAAATGTATTTGAAATACTTCTGTGCCCCTCCCTCACCCAGCCTCCAGAGCACTCCACTATTTTAGTTTTACTTCCACTTTGATTTTGGACTCCAGGGCATTCTCATCAGAAAAGCCGTCATATAACTTAGAATGGAACAGAGGGGATTTAAACTACAAACCTTTGGTCAGAAAAATCAACCCTCATCTGACTGAACCAAAGGAAAACCAGGAAAAAACCACTAGCTAAGGTAAGTTAAATAGCATTTTTTCACTGCAGACAATCTAGTGTTGGAATATGTCAGCTTCGGAGCATGAGGACGTCGGTTCAGCTCCAGTGGTGAAGACACGAGGTCAGTGCAAACAACTGAAAACTACAAAACTAAACTAACACTAAAACACCCGTTCCTCGCATTTCAACGTGCTAATTTCTGCATTTCAACTTACCAATGCCTGAATCTCAACTAGTGAATTTCTACATTCCAAGTTGCAGATTTTTGAATTTGAAGTTGTGGATTTCTGAATTAAAACTTGGACATTTCTGCATTTTAAACAACAAACTTCTGCATTTCAACTTCCAAATTTTTACTTCTGAATGTATCTAGTGACGAGTGAACTTTCCAGTGCAGACCAAATGGACCCAGTGAAGGCGTGTGAAGCTCAGAGTGGTGGAGTTAGCAAACAGAGGAGCTGGTCTGACCAACATGTGTTTTTGTGTATATATGTGTTCATGTGTGTGTACATGTGTGCATTTGTGTACACGTGTGTGTCTCAGATCCATATGATTGAGTCAAATGTTCAAGGGATTTGTTGTTTTTTATTACACAGTCGTCTGGTGAATCCATGGCTTCAACAACCAGGAAATGAAAAGACTTTCAGAAAGACACTATAAGTACAGGAGCAGTGGTGTGTTCAAGGACTGTAGGAGAACTGTAGTAGTGGGAACCACTGTCCCACTACAAAAAAGTAGACTCCACCACTGTTCATAGATAACATGTCCGATCTATTAAAGACAGGTTGAACAGTGCTAATCTGATTTTTTGTTTTCAACAAATCTCTGTCTGTAGTGTGTCCTGTTTGTCTTTGGAACACCTAACACCTGCATAACTCCACCAATTGATCCAAAATTTGGAGGGTGGTTTTCCAGTACTATAGCGGATTGCAGTGCAAAATTTCAAACCATTACGACAAACAACAATGAAGATATTAAACTAATTTCATTAGATTTCTTCTTCATTAGTGTTTCAGGTGTTTCTTCTTCACTAGTGTTTCTTCCTCATTAGTGTTTCAGGTGTTTCTTCTTCACTAGTGTTTCTTCCTCATTAGTGTTTCAGGTGTTTCTTCTTCATTCGTGTTTCAGGTGTTTCTTCGTCATTAGTGTTTCAGGTGTTTCTTCTTCACTAGTGTTTCTTCTTCACTAGTGTTTCTTCCTCATTAGTGTTTCAGGTGTTTCTTCATCATTAGTGTTTCTTCTTCATTAGTGTTTCTTCTTCATTAGTGTTTCAGGTGTTTCTTCTTCATTCGTGTTTCAGGTGTTTCTTCTTCATTAGTGTTTCAGGTGTTTCTTCTTCATTAGTGTTTCAGGTGTTTCTTCCTCATTAGTGTTTCAGGTGTTTCTTCTTCATTAGTGTTTCAGGTGTTTCTTCTTCATTAGTGTTTCAGGTGTTTCTTCGTCATTAGTGTTTCTTCGTCATTAGTGTTTCAGGTGTTTCTTCTTCATTAGTGTTTCAGGTGTTTCTTCTTCATTAGTGTTTCAGGTGTTTCTTCTTCATTAGTGTTTCAGGTGTTTCTTCGTCATTAGTGTTTCTTCTTCATTAGTGTTTCAGGTGTTTCTTCGTCATTAGTGTTTCTTCTTCATTAGTGTTTCAGGTGTTTCTTCTTCATTCGTGTTTCAGGTGTTTCTTCTTCATTAGTGTTTCAGGTGTTTCTTCGTCATCAGTGTTTCTTCTTCATTAGTGTTTCAAGTGTTTCTTCGTCATTAGTGTTTCTTCTTCATTAGTGTTTCAGGTGTTTCTTCTTCATTAGTGTTTCAGGTGTTTCTTCTTCATTAGTGTTTCTCCTTCATTAGTGTTTCAGGTGTTTCTTCTCAGACATGTGTTGGTTCCCAGCTGCAGCTTTAGCATTAGACACGTCTGCACATGCTTTTCATTGGTCCAAATCCAGCGTTTGCATATAAAACAAACCCTGTGTTTCTTCCCATCGTAGCAGCAGCAGAGTGAGCGGCGTGCATTGGACAGACAACCCACCCCCCAAAAGCCGCCACTACCCACTAAACATATAATTACAGCTGATTGTCATGTGCAGTCTCTTCCTTTTTTACACTTTTTCTCTTTTTTCCTGTTGGTCGCAGTGCTAGCGTTGAACCGCAGCTGCTGTAGCTCCGCCCACATGTGCAGGAGATGCCATGTGGGCGGAGCCACGCCAACACATTAACATTCTTTGTGGTTAGCTCTAGTTGCTATGAAGAAGCTGCGTACAACTGAGTTCAGGTCTAAGGCTAAAAAAACAAGCCAATAAAAAGAGTTACAACTGCTTTAATAAGTAAAAGCCCGAGTGTGTGACATAAAGACATGTGAATGTGAAAGTAAACTGTGTTACATTAAATATTCTGTTTATAATTACAGTAAAAGTAAACTGTGTTACATTAAATATTCTGTTTATAATTACAGTAAAAGTAAACTGTGTTACATTAAATATTCTGTTTATAATTACAGTAAAAGTAAATGGCGTCACATGTGTCAAACATGGGGCCAAATCCAGTCCTGAAACTGTCCAAACCAGCCCTGGAATAAATTTATGAAATTAAAAATGACACTGAATATATGAATGATTTTCATTCAGCTTCCACATACACAATAATTTCATCTAAAGTGGCTGACATCAGTAAAAATAAGATTATAGTAACCTATAAATCCATTGTAATTTTTATGTCATTTTACTCTATTTACACTCAAACAATCAACACAAATAACCTGAACAAATCTGAACATATGTAAAGATCTGACATGTCATCTGACCAATATTCTACCTGTTATTAAATGTCTGGTGTGTTTGTTGATCCACTGTGATCTGTAGCAGATGTAAATGATAAACTGATACAGAATATTGTGAAAATTGCACTTAATTTCTTTAGAAATGTCATCTTTTTCATGTTATTCAGTTTTAAAGGACGGTTAATAGATGTAAACATTCCCATAGTATTATTGTGCTTAGATTTTTTTAAAAATATAAAATAGAAAGTAAAGTTTGGAGTTCACATTATTTCTATATTATTCAGTTTTTACTGCACTGGTTTCATTTTAAAGTGAAATAATGTGACCCCTGAACTTAAATGACTTTGACACACACACACACACACACACACACACACACACACACACACACACATACATGCACATACACATTGACCCACACACACATGACACACACACACAGACACACTCATCATATAATTACACACTCACATACTCATATAATTACACACACGCACATACACTCATGTCTGAGCTGGTGAACTTTGAACCTGGACCATGTGGACAAAAGGGGCGGAGTTATGTAGGTTGGAGAGATCATGTCATCACAAGGAAAGATTATATCATATTACGTTGCATTATATTATATTATATTGTAATGCACTTTATTACATTATATTACACTATATAATATTACATTACACTGTATTGCATTACATTACATTATATTATATTCTTATTTTCTATTACATTTCATTACCTTATATTACATTACATTTGAGTCCTGATCTGATATTTCCTTAAAACATAAATAAATATAGTGTCTAAACTGATCCAGGAACTGCTTTTGTTTTTATTCGTATAATTTTTATTTATTTATGTGATCCATGGTTTCACTGACACACGCCTGCTCATCTGACTAACCCAGACCTGGGTTGGTCTAACTCGGGTCAGATGAATCGGTTCAGATGAACCCTGGTCAGACAAACCAGGTCAGAACCAGACCAGACTAATCTGGATCAGAATAACCTGGGTCAGACTAACCTGGGTCAGAGGAACCTGGGTCAGATGAACCAGGTCAGAGAAACCAAGTTAGACCAACCTGGGTCAAATGAATGCATGTTTTTTTTTTTAGGTCCTACAGAAGTGAATGTAAAGGCCTCCAGACAGACTGTTACTCTGCCTGGCAACAAGTGATGAAGCTGAAATGTGATTGGTTACAGGCATTAATGTGAAACTCCATGTGTGGAAGCAGAAGAACCAGAGGAAAAGCTCTGAAAGGAAGTGGACAGAACATTTGGAATTAATACCCCTTCCCCAAAAGGGGAGGGGCAAGGTGTTTGGTTTCTGGTTTGTTTGTTTTTTTGAAGGTCCATTTGTTTGTCGGCAACTTTACACAAAAACTACTGAACCAAATTCCATGAAATTTTCAGGAAAGGTGGAAGGTGGTCGAGAATTGATCCCATAAAATTTTGGTGAATGTAGGTCAAATGTCAAATGTCAAAAATCAAAGTCACTAAAAATGTGTTTTCACAATGATCAGTGGCAGGACAAATCAGGACCTTTTCATTCATTTATACTCAGCTATAGCTATAGCTTCTTTTTACTCTCACTGTTGATGTGCATTGACATCAGAACCTTGAAGGACAAATTTGAAGGCTCTAGGTCAAAGGTCACAATGAAGGTCCAAATTGAGTTTTGGATATATTTTTTAACTATTCATCTTACAGACTTCCAATCAGCACTAAAATGTTGCTCTTTCAATTCTGCATCTTGTGTGTATAGATTTTAACCAATTGTTGACCCAAGAGATCAGGGGTCATTGGGTCAATACCTTAAAAATTAAACTGGACTATAACAGGAAATAACAGTGGAGATAGAGACTGAGTTACTATTATTGACAGATAGGAAGGGCATGGGCATGGGGCATGGGGTTCAAAATTACATCATGACCTTTGACCTTGAGTGACCTTGAAAGGTCAAAGGTCTAAAACATTTGTGAGGGGGTGGGGTTTCTTGTGCCCAGAACCTCTTGTTTAATATGTTTCATGCACAAAATAGAATGAACATTAGTTTGTGATTCAGATAGATTTTAGGATAGTTTTTTTATGCTGGTTTTTTTAGGATTGTTTTTTTGGGATCTATTTTAGGGTAGTTTTTTAGGTTAGTTTTTACGGTAGTTTTTTTAGGATAGATTTTTTTTAGGTTATTTTCTTTTAGGTTCGTTTTTAGGATAGTTGTTTTTAGGTTAGTTGTTTTTAGGTTATCAGGAAAGACCCTTATAGACAAACACTCGTAAAATCAGTTGTGAATGCAGCCCAGTTGACCCCTGATGTGATAAAGACTTATTTAAATTGTGACAACAAACTTTAAATGTCAGGATTAGTCACAGAAAACAATCATTATGCTAATGACAGTTAACGCTGATCCCTGTTGTGTTTTTTATAGCCTGAGAAAAGAGACAGAGAGTCTTTTAATGTGAAAAATTAACATGTAAACATCTTGTACATTTGTTTTATTCTTTTTCTCTGAACCAATAATGAAGGAATGAGTTTAATGACAATAAATGTATTGTTTTGGGTAAAAAACTGCTACATTTGTTCAACCTACAAACTTTTTAAAATCATTTATCAGGTGATGAAGCACAAACTTCACAAACCAGTTGAAGCTTTTGCATTTTCACACTTTTCATGTCTCTATTTTTAAAGTTGGAGCAATTGGCCCCAAAGTAGCTGCTGTTAATTAGAAGCATGTGCGCTGAGCTTTAATCCAATTAGAGTCATAAATACCAGAGAGAATGTGCCGGTAAGATCCAGAAGGACCATCATACACTAAGACTATCAAGGCATTGCATGCTACTGCTGATTCAGTTTGGCAACAAACCGTTTTTTTTCTGCCCACTGTCCGTAATCTGGTTTTTTTCCACTGGTTTTTTACATGGTGGTAGAGAATGGCAGAAAAAAAATGAGAAAAACATGATAAAAATGCAATCAAGAAGGAGAAAAACTGGAGAAAATAATGGGATAAAATGAGAGAAAAAGAAAAAGTTAAAGAGTTAAAATCATGAGATAAAAGCCATACTTATAAGATAAAAAATTAAAATGATGAGATTAAAAAAAATCACAATTACATCAAAAAGGTCACAATTATGAGATAAAAGCCATGATTATAAAATAATAGACACAGTTATGATATAAAAGTCACAAATATGATAAAAAAAAGACACAATTATGATATAAAAGTCATAGCTATAAGATAAAAGTTACAATTATGAGGTAAAAAGTCACAAATATTATAAAATTACACAGTTATGAGATAAAAGTCATAATTATGAGATTAAAAAGTCACAAATATTATTTAAAAGTCACAAATATTAGATAAAGTTACATTCATGAGATGGAAAGTCACAATTATGATATACAAAGTTAAAAACTGATAAAAAAAAGTTAAAATGATGAGATAAAAAGTTGAACATAACAGATAAAAAGTCACAATTATGAGATTAAAAAATTACAATTGTGAGCTAAAAGTCATAATTCTAATATAAAGTCAAAGTTTTTCCTCCTCCATTGATTTTCCCCCTGAAGTGACTTATTTTTCATACTGTCACATCTGTCTAGTTTGAAAAAGTAATGAGTCTATTCTGAGAACGTAAGGAGTATAAAGTACAGATATTTCTATAAATTTAAGGAGTATAAAGTACAGATATTTCTATAAATTTAAGGAGTATAAAGTACAGATATTTATGAACAAATGTTGGGAGGAAAAATCTAAAGTTTACAGAAATATAAATAAAATACACACATATATATAAAATCTATTTAAGTACAGTATTTATCTGGTTTGGACAGAAAAGGACTGGGCAGGTGTGATGAAATGTTTGGCCTCACACTGACTTTTAGTGTGGCTAAAGTCATGCTAAGCCCAGCACGACTGACACACAACCACATAAATCTACTACACAAAGTCTGCGCTACATTCCAGCACCTCATTTATCACTATTTCTAAGTGTGTGTTTTTTTAGTGGAGTGTAGAAGAAGGGAGCATGGTGGACATACAGTGGTATATTTACAGCCTCCATAACTCAGCCCACTTCATTACAACACACGTTTGTGCTGCACAACTCTGAAAAGTGCAGTGATGGCGGAGGAAAAGAAGAAGAGCCCATTGTTGATGGTGGGGCCCTGCTGCAGCGCCCGCCATCCCATAATGCATCATGTTCCTGAGGCACACATATACACACACACACACACAGTAAATGTCACTGATTAAAGAGTTCCAAAAGCTCCTGTTGTGTGTGTGTGTGTGTGTGTTTTGGGGGACAGTGCACTATTGTTAACACATTTTAATTGATCTTCACAAACACAAATGTTTTTCTGTGAATTCATCCTCAGTGTTTTCGCTCCAGGGTTTTTAGCATTAAAGAAAAGTTATGAAATGATGAAAACTACAATTAAAGAAACATTTCCATTAACTGAAATAAAAAAAAATAAATATCTAAATAACTATACATATATATGGATAAAATTCCATTTCTTTTTCCTTTTTTTACTTACTCATTTCTTCATTTATTTTTAAAATACAAAAA
This sequence comes from Siphamia tubifer, assembly GCA_020466265.1. Lineage (NCBI taxonomy): Eukaryota > Metazoa > Chordata > Actinopteri > Kurtiformes > Apogonidae > Siphamia > Siphamia tubifer. The sequence goes on from CM035805.1 coordinate 33,115,567, forward strand.
AATTTAAAAACCCCTTTGTTTTCTTTTCTATTTCATTTGTTTTCATTCTTTTTTAAAATGTATTTTTAAATAAAATTAATAAGAATTCTATACTTTCTTTCCTTCTTTCTTTTAAATAAAAATTTTAATTAAAAACTCAACTAAACTAAAATAATCCCTTTGTTTTTCAAAATATTTGGCATGTATGTATTTCTTTATTTGAATTATTAGTTGTATTGTTATTATTATTTAGTTTATTTTATTTATTATATTTTATTTTATTTTACAATTTTATCATATCAACAACATTCAGATCATCCAGTTATGATCCCCACAGACACATGGACACAGACACATATGTCCATATGTCTGTGGGGACACAGACACATGTGCCTCCAATTTTAGTTGGAGGCACAATACAACACTACACCATCACACTGCAGTATTAGCATTAGCTTATCACTGTGGTGTTAGCATTAGCCTCCACTGCAGTATTAGCATTAGCCTCCACTGCAGTATCAGCATTAGCCTACCACTGCAGTATTGTTATGTTTTGGATATTCTGTGGCTTTCACATGTTAAGTTTCTTTGTGTGTGTGTGTGAATTTTAGTGGATGTTATCATGTTTTGTATATTTGATAAAAAATTTTGTGTTTTTGAACATCTTTTGGATTTTCCATGGCTTTTTTTGTGTTACTTCATTTCTTTTGGTGACTTTTATTGGACTTGGTCGTGTTTTGTGATTAAATGGGTTTGAATCCCAGGTGAAATGTTGAAAATGTGTAGGTATAGGAGGTTAAATCCATCAGAGCTGCAGTGACATTAAAGGCCTTTCATGAGCTCAGTCTGAACTCTGTCAACTTCATACAAAGAAACGTTTCCCACGTCTGCGTTTTTTTTACCCTGAACTGATGATGATGTCACACACAAAGCACCCCCCGCCCTTTCCACTTTAGTGCATTTTTCACAATCCAGCCTTGGATGCAGTGGAAGTTAAGTGTGTGTGTGTGTGTGTGTGTGTGTGTGTGTGTGTGTGGTGTTTCTAAACCTGCATTAACCCATACAGACCTAGTGCTACTTTTATGTCAGTTCTTAAATG